>VZZY01023221.1:0-28649 GCA_013400335.1 Eurystomus gularis | reverse complement strand
CCCGTCTCGCCGCCATTACCACGTGTCTGCTGGAGCTCGCGGCCACAGCGTCTCCTGCAGCCGCGGGGGCATCACCGCGCCTGCCCTGCCCGCCGGGAACCACCAGCCGCTTCTTCCCCCCCCGCCGACCGTGACCATCACTGCACCGAAGGGAAAGCGCCTCAGGCCAGAGGGTTGGGACCGGGTTCTTTCTGACTCTGCTTTGCCGTTAATGTTTATATTTAGTTATTGTTCACCTGTTTTAATATATATATTAGTAAAGAACTGTTATTGCTACTCCCATATCCTTGCCTGAGAGCCCCTTGATTTCAAATTTGCAATAATTTGGAGGGAAGGGGTTTACATTTCCTATTCCAAGGGAGGTTCCTGCCTTCCCTGGGAGACACCTGTCCTTCAAACTAGGACACCAGCCAAGGTCAACCCACCACACTCTGGAGACCTTATGAGGAGGGCATATGTACCTTATCTGTGGGCGACCTAGCAGTCAGACTGTGCTCATGGCAGTGTTAGGATGTGATGGATTAAGATCTGCCAGTACAGAGCCAGCTACTGACAAGAACTTTAGGATTATTGATATTTACTTGGTATGTTTCATTGATACTTACTTTTTCTATCTGAGCAGCAGTGTTGTTTTTTGCACCTAGGTGGATGAGGGCTAGGGCAACAGAGATGCTCATTGGAGAGAAGACGATGTTTGTGTCCTCTGAATTTCTGTTGAGCTTATTGTAGAGATCAAGACAAAACTCAGTAACTGTTCTAGAAATGGAGCACATCATGAAGTGGTTGCTGGCTGGGAACACAAAAGAAAGAAGAAATCTAATACAGCTTGTTGCCTAGGTAGATCACACTGTGAAGTATCTGCCTGCCTTGAGATTGCCTCATAGTTGGTTGCTAAATAATAGAAGTTTTCTAAATTCTGACAGTTTGAAACAGTCAACACATTTGTCAGTCCATGGAAAAGGGACCTACGCTCACAACATGTTAATACCTCAGAAAGGACCATTTTTCCATGGTAGCTTATTTCAGACCATGGTACTGAAATCAGCCAACTGTGGATTAACATTTTCCTTCTCCAAACTGGTTAGACGTAGACATTTTTTGCCTTTTGACTAGCTTGAAAAGCACAGCAATAATCAATGCTTCATCATGTTTCTGGCTGATGCTCTGTGGAAAGAACCTCCAAAGCTGAAAGAAAAAGTTTATGTATGTTGCATAGTGAGTCGTTTATTTTACTCTGAAGTGTGAAGAAGTGTTTCACATAAATACATAATACACATGGGCTTAACAGGGAAGAAATACCCAAAAGGTTCACTGAACAAACAAATTAAAGATGAGTTATATGTCATTAATTCTGAAAACAGCTGTTCTAGCTCTGATGTTTGTGTCTTTGTATAAAACATGGTTTTCATTTTCCTTTTAATAACAGTCATCTTACCACAAGAAAAAGACATTGCACGAAATAGTCATTTCTTTTTTCCTCCCCTTTCATTGCTTACTATTCAGATCCTTCTGAAAATAAAACTCAGCACATCTTTAGTGCTAAAGTTTGTATTGCTGTACTTCCACACCTGTTGAAAGATCTGAAATGGAGCTGTGAAATGTAGGCCATGAGACACACAGTAGGTGTGTCCAAACCTCAGAACCAGTCAAGAAGAAAGAAAGAGTTAACAAAAACTTTCTCAGCAGGAGGCGGCCACCTCCACCCCACCCTGCAGGGAAAGGACCTACTGCCAAGTGTGGAGGGAGAGTCCAAGAGCTGGGAATAGGTTTTAAAACTGAGTGCCTGGCACACCAAAGTGGGCACTTCTTTCAAAAAAGCAGCAGGCTGTCCTCAGGGAGATGTCCAGGTGCAAACACTATGGCCAACTCAGTGGTTTTGTGAGTAGGAACTACTTAGAGAGCTGTCCTGGAAACCCAAAGCAAGGGAGGGGAGGTGTGGGCTGATGGAGGAACTTTCTTGCCTCAGACTGAAAGGATTTAGTGAACTTTCTCAATCTAAATTAGGGCAGGCACAAATGTATGAGTTTCCACACCATAAAGCTGTGTGTGTAATCAGAGAGTTTTCAAGTTACTGTGAGGACAGTGGAGTTTGGAGAACACTTATATGGTGGACAATAAATGGCAATAATACTTTTAAAAGATCAGGAACACTTGTTTTGATCTTTCCAAGAAGATCATAGCTGCCATTCTGCGCTAGCTAAAGCATTTGCACTGAACATGAGCAATAGTGCAGAGACAGCAAGCAGGATTTCAGCTTTACAGCTGATGAAGGGAGATGCTTTGCATGATGGTTCAGTACCTTTTTACATAGTCTGACAGATGGAAATTGCTGATAGTTACATGGGAGCAAGAAGCTATGCAGGAAAAGAGCTTCCTTTAGAAGAAACCAGAGACACTGTAAAGATTACAAACTTCTTCCATGGCTGTATGAAATGAATAACACTCCTTATCTGTTCATGCCCTGTTCTCTCCTTACTATTTGTTTTTTACTAAGGGTAGATGAAATCAAGACAAAAAGTCTCAAAGAATGAAAAGCTGTGCTCAAAGCTATCTTAATTAATAGATGTATTAGATTATATTATGCAGTTAACAGGAGGAGTCAGTAAATAAGATGGGGAGGCTAAGAGAGCTGTAGCCTCATTTTTAACATAATTCTGTATTAAATACAAGGTAAGCAAGAAGGAACCTGTTTTCCCTGATTCTACATGATAATTCCTATTCCTTACTAATTCAGTCTGCATCCCATTAAGGTGCTTTAATGCACTTGGATTTCTCATACACAAAGGAAGACAGAATTGGCAGAAATTATATATGTCCACCCTAGAGAACAAGCATATGCCAGATAGTACTGTCTCCTCACATGAAAAATCTATGATTGGTAGAAGTGACTTTCTTATTTTTCAAGACCATTCACACAAAAAGATATCACCAAGTGCTTCTGTGCTGATTTGGAGTGAAAGGGACAAACAGCACATAAGGAAAAATGAAATTTCCTACAACACAGAAATCCTAATCATCCCTATGTGACACAAAATATTTCCAAAATAACATGCTTTAAATTAAAAATCAATACATTTCAATACAAAATAACTTTTCAAGGGAAATGTTATCAAGTTCATTTTTCAAATAACTTAGCCTCCCAGGCTGCTACTTTTATACTAGAAAGGGCTTTTTCTGACTGCTTTTATTATTTTGCACCAGTAACTCCAGCATCTTTTCTACCTCTTTCTAGGCCAATTATTCCTGCATAAACAGACAGGGATGTACATTGGGCTATTACGGGCTGTACAGCCCAAGTTATTTGCTACACCTGTGTGCAGCTGCATAAGCTTCCCAGCAAAGCTTCTAAACTTAGCTGCTAATACCAAGAGCTAGCATATTGATAGCAAAGACTAGCATGCCCACTAACAAAACAAAATCTGAATATTACTCCACCCTTCCTATTTTACATAGTCATTGTCTAAGAACATAAACAATACCCTGGCAGCAGGGATCAGAGTACAGAGGGAACACCTAAGCAGCCAAAGAATTGCATGCCCTCTCTCATCTAGTGAACATTTCAACATTTTCAAGAAGGAAAATTAACCTATATCTTCCACTTCATGGGTGAATTTGCCCAGGCCATCAGCACCATCACTTCATATGAAGCCCATTTCTAGCCAAGTGGGTAGAGGTACTCTGAAAGAGCCTACCCTTCAGCCCTTCTGGAGACACAGTCAGAAAAGCATCTACTTTCTGGTGTAAGCAACTGAGCCAATCTGTTCTGTGGCAATTAATGCTTTCTGAATGGGCAGAGAGGTCCTGGAAAAATTTCAAATTCAAAAGTCTGTGAAATTCAGGCAAGAATCTTTAGATTAATAGCTTTAGATGTGTTCCTAAATTCCCAGCTCCTTTTGTATCAGCTCTTGAGCCACTTGAATAGTAGCAGTGTGTTTTGCTGCCTGCAGACTGTAAAGGTATCTCCCCCTCTGTTTCACCTGTAAACATGTTTACTTTACCAACTTTACTACTTTGGACCTGCAAAAAAAAAATCACAAGTTATTTAAAAGAAAGAAATGAATTGTTTACCTTCTTGTTGAAGAGGTTAAATGAAGAGCACAACAGCTGAGCTCCGAAGCACGTTCTTGTGAATACTGTATTACAAACATCTCCCACACTCTTGTGGGCAAGTTCAGCCTCTAACCAATTATTGATGATAGCAGCATGTTGCAATTTAATGCAAATGCCATCAATATGAAGTTTCCTGCAGAAGACTGGGAAAGCTATATCTATGCTAATAGTATTTCTCTCAAAGCTGCCCAACAAGTTTGGCAGGCAATATCTGCTGGCACCATCTCCTGACAGCAATGCCAAGTCATCCTCAGCTGGAAAACTGGGAATTAATGCTGCAGATCCATGGGTGTACTTCTGTCTGCAGTCCCTTTCACATTTGACGGGGTGTGGACTGGGCATAAGGGTATGCAGGGTTCGTGCCAGGATTCTGCACAGAAATAGAACAAATGAATGGGAAACGCATGAGCTTTATGTTGCCTACAGACATCTATCTGCTTCCCTCAGGTAAGGAGTCAGCTTTATGTGTATGGAAGGACCTGAATTAGAGAGGGGAAGCATTATTTCCTTGAACTGCAACAGGAATCCACAGCCAGGGGGTATTCTTTTAAATCGTTGTGATTAAGAATAAAAGAAGGCCAGGAGTGGTTGATTACATAGGTTATGCCTTCAGCATAAAGTGAGATGGAAGTAAAGAGATGGAAAGCACAGAGCTGCAACAGCAGAGTATTTATCTCCCCTCATCAGCACCACTGAGCTCAGGTGCAACACTGGGTTACAGCAGCTGGACTCAGGAGTCAAAATTAATGCCTCTAGGACTGCATGTGACTTTGCAACCCTGAAAAACATCTATCTTCCCTTTCCCACTTCTTCTTTCTTCCTACAAAGCATAAAACTGACTTTGGAGCCATAAGATCTTTGAGGTATCAGACATAGTGAGGAGATAAAGGAAATAGACATTGTAAGGAAAAAGGAATATCTCTCAACACCATCTTGCCCTGCCCATACTTCCCTTGTAGTGCTGAAGCTGGGCCACCTTCTTCCTCAGGTGCACTTCCACCAGTCAAAGCTGTTCCTTGCTCCTCTGCCAAGGTTTCAGCCCAGTTGCCCAGTCTCCAGTGCTCCAGTGCCCATCCGAAAAGAGGGATTTGTAAGCAATGCAAGAGACAATGATAAAATGAATGTTCTGGTTACCCATATTCTTCTCCTCATTTTTTTTCACTTCCATTGGTCATTCACTTGTTTCTTTTTTTCCTTCCTGCATGTTTCTGTAGTGTTCCTTAGTCTTCTTAGTTTTCTGTCTCTTTTTTTTTTTTACTTATTTCTGCACATTGCCTTACTATGTATCTTTTCTTCTGCTGCTTTTTTTGAGTTCTAGCCTCTTTTCAGTGACAGTCCAAGTATTTTTGAGTATATTTCAAGGCTTTGCTTCTTGCAATCTGTGTGCTTTCTCCCTCCCTTCTACAGCATTGTTCCTCCTCTGATTGATTTGTTTTACTTACTCTGTATATATATTCCCTCAGAACTTCCTTGACATCAGTTTAACTGCTTTGCCTAAATTGTATGTGCAATTTCTGTCTTTTCTAGGCTCTTAGGATACTATATTCATGGTTCAAAACTGTACTGCTTTTCCAGTGGGGCCAATTGGCTCTACATAGTTTTTTTCAAGTGTCAAAACTGAACTGCTCTTCCCCACAAAAAAATTTTGTTACCACAAGACATTAAGATGTATTGCATCTCTTCTACAAAATGCAGGGAGCAGGCACTAGGCAATGACAGTGCAGCTGAGCAAGTGATCAGATGACTAGATACATAACACTGTACATTGCAACTGCCTGCAAAAGCCAGCCACAGCTTGTTTTTTTTCCATCAGGGCCATCACTCATCACTAGGTAGTAATGCTCTGTTGAAAGGTAAGGTGGAGCAGCTTGGTGATCTAAGCAAGTCCTCAGCCATGTTCATTTTCTCCATCTTAACCAACACCTTTCAGCATGTGAATGTTCCTATAAACAAGCTCCTACATGCATTTTCCCATGTCCTCCCACGCAGTTTCTTGCCCAAGGCCTAGAGGCCAGCATGGGTGGAACCAAACAATAGACTATAACAGCGTTTCTCACACCAGCCTTACTGGTACTTCTCTCTCACATGCTGCAAGATTGATAGGTTTCATACTGAGGCCGGTAGAGAGAAGAGGCAGAAGTGAAAAATTAACCTGAGTTTTTCATGGGTAAGATACCCTGTTTATAAATAACCAATAAATGTGTTTGCCTTCTGTAGACTAAGACAGCTTTGTATCTCTAAGACCTGCTTGCCTTGCATAGACTGGGATATATTGGCATTAGTCAGGAGATGGAGAAAGGCGGGCCACACCATGAGGCAGTGTTTCCCTCTGCTTTCATGGGATAAACCTTCCTGGCAAAGCTATCACAAGGAACTCTCTGAGAAAACATGCTCAAATTTGTGTGGATGTGCTAAATGCTCTGATCAGCATTTAAACAGAGTATGACCACCATTGAATAAAGATTTGCTCCAGGACTGGAATGATTTCGGAACCTGAAAAAGCTGAGAGAATGTCTGATCATTTCTTTTTCAGTATATCTCATCCAGGCAGAAAAATAGGGATGAGGTAATCTGCCAGAGGTTTTTGTCAGCCTAGCAGACCAGGACAGATGTAGAAATAAGTGTGATATGGCCTGCTGGACAAACAGGAACTACCTGACTAAGAGTCAGTGCCCAAACAAACTGTATAGACTATAGGCAACTAGTCCATCTTGCCTATGTATGGACTGCCTGTGCAGCTGCTTAGTCAGTTATCAACCTCATGTGCAAAGTTCTGGCCCACCTTCTACAAGAGAACCTGTAGAAACCACAGTGGCAACAGCTCTGGATAACTCAGACCCCAGTCTCCAAAATAGAATCATAGAATCATAGAATGGCCTAGGTTGGAAGGGACCTTAGAGATCATTTAATCCAACCTCCCTGTCATGGGCAGGGACGCCTCTCAACTAGATCAGGCTACTCAAGGCTCTGTCCAACCTGGCCTTGAACACCTCCAGGGAGGGGGCAGCCACAACATCTCTGGGCAGTTTATTCCAAAGTCTTGCCACCCTCGTACTGAAGAATTTCTTCCTAAAATCTAATCTAAATCTATTCTCCTTCAACTTAAACCCATTACCCCTTGTCCTATCAGTGGACGCTCTTGTAAAAAGTCCCTCCCCAGCCTTCCTGTAGGTTCCCTTCAGGTATTGGAAGGCAGCTATTAGGTCCCCCTGAAGTCTTCTCTTTTCAAGACTGAACAACCCCAGCTCCCGCAGCCTGTCCTCGTAGCAAAGGTGCTCCAGCCCTTGAATCATCTTTGTGGCCCTCTTCTGAACACACTCCAACAGATCTATGTCTCTCTTCTGGTGGGGACACCAGAACTGGAGGCAGTATTTGAGGTGGGGTCTCACAAGAGCAGAGTAAAGGGGGAGAATAGATCAGTCATTCAGCTGTCACTGAAGTTATTGAGCTGGCAAAGATCTTTGCAGACAATTCCTTCTCAGACAGGTTGGGCTGCAAAGTAATTGTTATATTTCGCATTCTTCTTCTGCCTACTATCCATGTATCAGGACATCTTATGCATATCAGCAAAGACTCCCAGAGGTCTTAAGGGTCTCACCCCCCCCAGTTTGTTTTGGCTGATGTTAGACCTCTCAGTGCCTTCAAAGATACAGACCAATGACTTCAGTTAACCCTCTGGTATTAAAATGTGTTAGGGTCCATTAAAGGTCCAAAGCAGGAAGGAAATGGGTAAAACCACTGCATCATTGTGACTAAAGGCTTCGCATGGGTTGTCAAGGTCAAGAATCAGAACAGAACTCCTGTTTCCAAATTCACAACCAATGTGTTGTTCTCTGTTGTTGGAAGTATGCATATTAGAGGTTGCATGTTCCCATTTAGAAATCTCTTTCCATTTTAAGACCTGAAGCACCAAGAGGAATTTTGAAGTAAAATGCTCCAATTTTTTGAGCATTTGAATTCTCTATATATTGTGACCAGCTAGTAACATAGTCCTTACAGGGGACTGTCATCATGTGGTCCAGAAGGGCAATCCAGACATTGATTCAATTGCTTATTTTGACTTTGTGGCCTAAGTTAATCTATTCATTACCATTCATATCATTTATTGGAGGTAAAGAGTGAACACTGACACTGTCAGTGTTTGCACAAGAGTGAACACACAAACTGATGCTGGGAGTATTGCAGACATTTGACGCTGGTTTTATAGTGCTTTATTCTGAACAGTAATTAGGTAAACCAGTACTGAACATATGCAGCAGGCAGTCTTTAGACAGAAATGAAATTGATTACCATGATTTCATACGGAACTTAGAGACTGGCAATTACAGTGTTAATCTCACTCAAGTTGAAGTCCTTATTTCTTTCTCATGCCTCAGACATTAAGTAATTGTATGGAGTGTCCTTAATGCTGAATCTGCTGAAATGGCAGATAATGTGTGTGAAAAGTGTAGCACTTTCAGTATTAATCCAACTGTTTTCTATCCTTGAATTGCATAATGTTCTTTTTCTCAGGATATATACAACAGGGCTCCTTGTAGCTGCAGTGAACTGGTTCCATCTTCCAAGTCTGAAGGGCAACGAGTCAAAAAATCCCATATAGGAGAGTCCAACCTCCCCAAACTATGAACTGATATAGTTCATGGTAGAGTCTTCTGTGTATACATTTTGTCACCATGATTATTGCCTCCATCCATAGGTTTCAGCGCAGCTGCTGTTTCACAAATGCAAATTCTGATGCTAGCCTGAATTGTCTAGCTATGCTGAAGAACTCAGGCACTGTTTCACTGGGCACTGGCTAACCACCAGAGTGTAGCCAGGTAAAAGGGGAGGGCTAACACACCACATGTCCACATTTTCCCTTTCTAGGCAGTAGGAATCCACAGAGCATGGGTAACAAAGGAGTTTAGTTTGGCTAGGGAGCAGGAATATAGCTCTTCCTCCCAGAGCCCTTTCCAGCTCCTGGTTGATGTAAAACAGGCTCTCACTTCACTTAGTTTTGGGAAAAAGATGTCAAACAGAAACAAAATATACTTGTTGCTGAGGCTGGGATACCTCTCAGTAAAATATGATGTGTTCTTCACAATGGGAATCCTTCGGTTTAAGGGGATGAAACATAAGGAGATAAACTAGTTCTGCTGCATATGTAAAGTACATTATATTACTAAGCTGATATATGAAGATTTCCTTTCAAAGGTGATAGTCAGGATACCAAGCTTTATAAGAACATTCACTATAATAAATTTTGCTTTTTCATAATGAATACAGCCTGCTCACGGGGAACAGAATCGGCCTGAAAGAATCACATTGCGAGTTTTGTTGTGCCTAAACAAAAAGATAAATGGATGGTCAGCTTTAAATTCATCTTTGTGCTGCAGAATTCGATATCCTGGTACTTCTCGGGACTCACCACCTTGTTCATTTACTTCCAAAGAGACTTTATGAATGATCTTTGACAAAACCACACCTTTTGTCTCACACATCTCAGAGAAATCTGATGTGCTCTCATTGAAGACATCTATCATTCCCAGGCTTTCCAGAAGTGGCTTCAGGTCATAATCACCTTCCAGACTGAACTTTGGAAGAAATACATTCACTTTGGTGTTGGCCATCATGCTGGGATTGGTCCACTGTAATAATGTCTCAGGGGCGAGTGTCTTTTCCAGCTGAAGACATAAAGGTACAAAGGAAATTAATGAGCAGTCCAAGGAAAAAGGAAAAACAAAAGACTATTCCTGAACTTCCCACTCCTGTCAATGCCCAAAAAATAAAGTTCAAAAGGCAAACTTTGCTTTTGAATTCACAACTGTAGTGTTCAGACTTAGCATACTCTCAGCTGTATTGATGCAAGTATGACTTCATCCATAGGACAGGCCTCTGTATATGCATGCTCTGACTGTTAGCCCCTTAAAAGCTTCTGATAGGAAATCACCTCAACAACCATATGAAGGAACCTGAGAAAGACAGCCTCTACCCAGGTTACAACCAGCAAAAGTCTTGATTCCTGACCCTACAGAGTAATGAAATTGCTAGTATTTGGGACAGAAAAAGACTCCAAATCCAGAGCCTGATCGCAATCAAACATGCTGCCATTTGAGAAATTTTTTAAAAACTGGGAAGTGAAGATGCAGAATTTGGGGCCACAATAAATTTGTATCAGGAAAGGCCTCACATGCATTTTAAGATATGTGTGTTCTGTAATTTACTTCTACGTATAAAAGTACCTTATATCTGCAAAGGCAAATTCCTCCTTCCTTTAAAATTTATGGCTAGTTGTGGCAAATTTGCATGATCACCTGCCTCTTAATTCTCCAACTTTGAAGAGAGGTGAAAATATGTAATAAAATTTTCATAGAGAAATGACATAAGGAATAGTTGTTCTTTAGGAAATGCTTTATTAATTTTCAAATTTATGTGCAATTGTAATTTTAAAAGGCTCATTTTCAGGCATCTCTGCTCAAAATTAAAACTTAGAGACATGTAAGACCTTAGTAAAATATAATATGGATACATGTCAACTGGAAAAAATGAGGACACAGGAGTAAGTAATGTCAGCACTACTGAGTACCCAGTAAGTATGACTTTAAGCACTTTACTAGAGCAAGAATAAAAATCTTAAGATTAAGATAATTTTTGACATCCAGATTTTCAAATTGATCCAGATTCCTAAAGTACACCATGAGTACCTTCTGCACTTTACACTGCTGTCTGTACACAGACTGTCTAAAACAAAGTCTTGTTCACAATCTCACACTTGGCCACAGTGGAAACAATGATGTCATCAGCATGAGCTCAGTAACAGAGAAGCAGAATGAGAGGATAAATTCACAGGAAACTTACTTTTTGTTTTCTTCTATATAGTGTCTAAATAATAAAAACCTTCCACAAGCATGTGGCATTATAAGTGGGCTATTTCCAAGGGAAGCGTCATACCAATTCTATTATTTTTCTCTCACCTGCTCCAAGCCAGTGGTCTCATCTTCAATCTCTTTGGGTAGCAGAATTAGCATGCTTATATGTTTGTTAAGGCATGGAAGCTCAAGGATGGCAACATTTAATTCTTTGACATAGCCCAGGCAAAAAGTAGCTTCCAGATTCATCATTTGCACTGGTTTAGTTTCAGTCTGCAAAACACAGAGGAAACAACCTAGCTTTCCTCTTAATTGACAAATATGATGTCAAGAAAGGGAAGTTCGTAAGCTTGCATGGAAGTGGTATATTGAGTTACCATTAATTTGCTGGCTTTCATAGGTAATGAAACCCACCATAAAAGACCCCGTTAGCTTTTTACAGTAGGTGGCTTTCCATAGAAAAGTGAAACAGAATTCTACTTAATACAACAGCAACATATTGGGGATGTGCCTTAAAAGATAAATTTACCTGATATCGGTGGCCCTTCCTGCCTGTTTCACTGACTACTACAAACCATGCTGTCTACATAGCATCATAATAGCAGTAAGTGTCAAGCCCTGAGCATGTCTCAACAGTGAAGGTCAAGCTGTTTATATAAATAATTGATATTTTGATTCAGGAGCTGAAGTAAAACAAGAAGAATATTCAGGCATACCTAAAGCCCTCTGTCATGAATGAAACAAACCAAAAATCTTTTATTTAATAGGGAAGATTTACAAACTGTTCTGTTCACCTGGGAACTCATTTTAAATTCAAATTCAGTAGAAAAATTTTACTTTAGAAAAAAAAACTTGAGATGTTTCACTTAAAAATTTTAGTGTTGATTGTATAATTTTTAAAACTTTTTTATCTGAAACTCTTGGCTGAAGTGGCAATTTATGAATATCTTAAGTGAATCTGAAACTCTAACTTTTCTCATACATATATATATGTATGCATGTATATATTTGGAGTATAGTCTCTTCACACCACTGGCTTTATATCTTGGTATAAAGCTGATTGTCTAATCACAATATTCATCACTGGTCACAGATTCTTGAAGGCAACAGCTATAGGTTCTGCACCCATTTGGACTTTGTGGCTAAGTAGGGCTGACATGCAGAGGGCTGTTGTCCTGAGCCTGACTGAAAAGAGGGAGATAATGGGGCACCATCCCTGAAGAGGAAAGCACAGGGCCAAGCACCTAAGGGGTATAATCAAAGAGACCTTACGGGTGTAAATGTTTCACTAGCTCTGTGACCACAAGAAATCAATTTTTTCGCGCTTCACCTCTTCTGGCTTTGGGATGTAGCCTCTGGTACAGGCTGCAATTTCTTGGAAGAAGCTACCTAAGATAACGTGCATCTCCTTGTAATCAATGGTTGCTTCTGATCACTTGTACTCAGCTCCTGTTGTCTAAATATACTATCAGGACAGTTTGTTTTCACACTGGACCTTTGAAAGATGGATGTGAAAGCACCAGCAAAGTTTTAAGACAACATGACATCCAAACTGGTTTAGGAACCCTTTCAACAGCATATAGGTTTAGACAGCGTCTAAGAATGCCATGGTAATAATTTCTTACATTGTCATGTTGGGAATTCCTTAGCTCAAAGTTTGCATTTTCTTGAGTGGAAACAGTACTCTCTTTTTTTTTTTTCTTTTTTTTTTTCAGAACATACCTTATTGACTTTAAAAGGACATTCTTTGATCTCTGCCTCTGGGAACTTCTTCATCCAGTTTGTGACAAAATAAGCTGCATTAACTATGAGGATCTGAGTCTCATCACTTACACTATTCTCATTCAAAATATTCTTCATTTTGCCTGTGAACAGGTTTAAGACGGTTGTTAATACAATGCATTATCAATATATCAATTGCTTCAACCAAATACAGAAACATTTTACTGAATTTAAAAAAAAATGTGTCATGTACCTCACAGATAAAAGGTTTTAATTCTAATGGAAAAATCCAAAAAGAGCGTTTACTTAAAATTGCAGCTTAATGTTTGAAATGGGATTTGAGGACAAGGCAGATCTTCCAGATTTCTAAGTTTTCTTAGCTTATATAGCATGGAATCAAAAAACGTCTACTGCTTTTGTTCAGTACCTTAAAGAAGGTACCAAATTTTCAGTGAAATTCAACAGGTGTAAGCAAAAAAGCATTTTTCATTTGGAGAGCAAGACTTGAAAGGAAGTTCCAGATTAGCAGCTACTCATTGCTAGACATTGCTATTCATGAGAATAAAATAACCTGAATAACAAAAAAATGCTGCTCTGATTATAGTTTATAACCAAATACTGCTACAGACTTCAAAAATAATATGGAAATCTTGTGTCCCTCCCTAACTCTGTTTTAGACCTGTTCAATCACTTCCATAAAAGATCCTGAATTCAGAGCACTGGGGACGCAAGTCCTGCCTTCATGCATGAATTGCACAGGCAGGGCAATGTGCTTCTACATGGGCACCTGTGCCAGCCTGGGAAGGACCAGGCTCATGTACCCATGTTTTCATATTTGTACCACACGAGGGCAACAGGAAGCAACCGATCCCAGAGCTACCTCTGCACAGGCTGCAAACAGACCCTGTCATGCATGGGCCAGGGCTGGACCTCTGCCTCCCGCAGACTGGGCAGGCTCTGCCAGGTGACCTTCATGGTCACTGATGTGCTTCTTCTTTGATTCAGCCTAGTGGCTGGTGGCTCAGCAGTACTGCAGGAAAACCGCCCGCAGCGCCTTTTCCACAGGAAGGAAAAGAAAAGATGCACATTTGCTTGTGGCACACTTGCTGTCAAAAGCAGCTGAGCTATTAATTAACAACCTGAAATTCAGAGTCCAGCAAGTACTTCCTTTTACAATAAAACTTTTCTAGGAAAGCAGGGCCTGGTTTCGATGATGTCAGATGTTTGTGAAGCTTCAGAGCCTGGAGTTGTCATTCTCCCAAACTGTCCTGCTGCAGCTTTCCTCAAGGCTAATGCAAGGTCAGTCTCAAATTTCACAGAATCATAGAATCACAAAATGGTAGGGGTTGGAAGGGACCTCTGGAGATCATCTAGTCCAACCCCCCTGCAAGTTCACCTAGAGCAGGTTGCACAGGACTGCATCCAGGCAAATTTTTAAAATCTTCAGGGAAGGATACGCCACAGCCTCTCTGAGCAGCCTGTTCCTATGCTCTATCACCCTCAAAGGAAAGCTTTGCTTATGTTCAGAGGCAACTTTCTTTGTTCCAGTTTGTGCCTGTTGCCCCTTGTCCTATCACAGAGCACCACCAAAAAGAGACTGGCTATATCCTCTTGACATCTGCCCTTTAGATATTTATAAGCATTGATAAGATCCCTTCTCTTCTCCAGCCTAAACAGCTCCAGGTCTCTCAGCCTTTTCTCATAGAGATGTTCCAGCCCCCTAACCAGATTTGAAGCCCTCCATTGAACTCTCTCCAGTAGTTCCTTGTCTCTCTTGAGCTGGGGAGACCAGAACTGGACACAATATTCCAGACGTGGATTCACTAAAGCAGAATAGAGGTGGAAGATAACTTCTCAATGCTCCACAAGATACCCTTGGTCTCCTTGGCCACAAAGGCACATTGCTGGCTCATGGTTAGCTTGTTATCCACCAGGACTCCCAGGTCCTACTTGGTCAATCTGCTTTCCGGCAAGTCAACACCTAACTTGTACAGATGCATGGGGTTATTCCTCCCTAAGCGCAGAACCCTGAACTTGCCTTTGCTGAACTTCATTAGGTTCCCCTCTGCCTAACTTGCTAGCCTGTCCAGGTCTCCTCTTCACATTTCCACCTTCAGAAATGCTGCAAGTAGTAAAGGCAGAGACTTGAAAATGGGCTGACATTCAGAAATGCTGCAGTAGTAAAGGCAGAGATTTGAAAACAGGCTGACATTGCTAATACTCATGAATTCAAAATGTAGGTCTAGTCCCATTGCTTTCACTATGCATTTACTTCTAAAAGCATTAGTAAAGAGGTGTCATGAGGACAAAGATCTCTTTCTTCAGAGGCAAACAGCATCCCCAAGGTTAAGCTGTACTCACCATCAGTTAAGTCTGAAAGAGATTTGTTGATCTTCTGTCGAGTCTCCTCAGTTTTTTCTTTGAACTCCACCAATTCCAGTTCAGATGGAAAAGGCCTCTTTGTGGAGTTGACAAAGTCCTGAAAGACACAAGGTACCAAAGTCATCCTTAATTGAATGCCATCCACTCAATGGCTATTTACAAAGCCTGCAACATCAGAATCCCGAGCTACACCACGGTGTAACTGGGGAGTTTATGATGATGCACAGCTATTGAGTAACAGTGGGTGTCAATCAGGATGCACAGCTGCATTCAGCACATCACTCCCAAGGTTGCCTTCAGTCCACTGGTGTTACATCAGCAGCTAAAGTAATTATTGTTTTGCAGGAGTGACCACATTGCCAGAGTTTGACAGGATAAAACAGCCCTCAGTGCAGGCCTGTGTAAGAAAGAGAATTGAGATAAAGGCCACAGGATGCTCACATCATGTCTGTTCTCACCAGATGAGACATTTATTGCTGTGGATGGATATTCGCCTTTGCTGTAGCAGAGGCTGAATAGCAGGCAATTTTATTATAGCACCATTTAAGCATGCTGAATTTTCTGAAATATCACTTTTAGGCTGATGTTGTCTTTGCTTGGGACCCTACTGAAAGTCAGCTCTGGGGAAAATAAGAACCACAACATTTTTCTCAATTATTTGCAAGGTCCATAAGTTATAAAGCCGAACACCACCTTCCTCGTGTTATTTCAATAGCCAGGTTTCTGCCTCCTCGGATAGATTAAGAATACTATATCTTATGCAGTAATTGCTTGGGTGTCTGAACTGGACACACAATTGCACCACCAACTTTTTTTGAAACTCCTTTTTGCTCATACTTGCAATGCCGATATTGATGTGGTATAGAATCTATGTTGTATTGAAAACTTACTGAGTTGCATATTAATGACAGAATTAGAAGTGTTGCAATATCTGCATAGCTTGGTGTCAAGCAGCACACTCATCCATCCTCCTACAAACTTTTATGACAGCAGAGAATATTATGTTGTTCATCCTCTGAGCCTAGTCAAATAACAGCCAAAAGTGAGAGAATTTTTTTCAGATAACATTGCAGTCTGACACCATAACATCTCAACATGCTGGTCAAGCAATTCATAGCACTAGGGCTTTTCTGCCAGTACTTACTGTGGTAGGATTAAGAGACTTGTCTACAAAGAGCCGTTTGACCATTTTCAATGCAAAGAAAGAGCTGAGTTTGGAAACATCTGAAGTTACTGTTTGAAACCCAAAAGAAACATCTTTGACATCTTGTAAATGGAGTACCTGTTAAATGAACATAATAAAATACTAAGCATCTTTCTTTATTATTACTATCTAAACACTCCTAACAGCTTAGCAAAAAATAATGCTAGCTCATGACCAGAGCTGTGACTTTTTGTATTAAAGCTAACCACACAGAATCTTGCTATTTTTACTCAAAAGTCATTTATTTATTCGACATCCTCACATAAATCTAAAAACCGGATCCCACCAGAACTTTAATCAAATATATTTCTTTCCTGTAAGCAGTACAAAGAAATCAATAGAGCTGTTCATGTTGGTGATGTGGCTTAGTCGATTAAAACTCTGTAGTATGGAGTCATAACGTTTTCACTAAACTCATGGTCCTGTCCAAAAACCCAGAGCTTTTAAGCTACAAAAAAAATGAAGATTCCAGTTAGTCTCCTTTCCATAAGTGGGCTACACCTTTAAAAATGCTTAACAGACCATCAAGTTTCCCGATTGCTGTGACTGACACATGACATCACAGGATATTTCAGCAAAAATTGATCAGATAACTACGTCTGCTTTGCTAGACAAAGTATGAGCTGTTGGTAGGGCTGCTGACCCACACATGGCCACCTCCCAGCTCCGAGGAAGACAAGTCCAATTCTAGGAAGTGCTGGGATGACCTAAATCTCACTGCTTTTAGGCACCAAAGGTGAGAGGTTGCTGCTGGTTTTGTTTTAAACTATCTCTGTAAATTTGAATTGAACTTTTAATGTCTGCTTATTACAGGGTCTTTGATGGTGGCTGTTTCATTAAAGGCAGCTCAACCTTCCTCACCTGTCTCATAAGTGATAGCAGGTGTTAATGACCTTCTTTTCCCTTTACTTTTTCTCCCTGAACACATTCTATCTTCACAGACACAACAAATAACTTCTCTGCCTTAGCCATCTTTCCACGTCCTCGCCTCTCCTTGTTCAGTGGGAGCAGAAGGAAATAAGCTCCCAAGGACACAGCACTAGTGCAGCTCTCAGAGCCAAACTACATGGTCATTTCCTCAGAAACAACTTTCTTGACTTATTTCATCTTCCTTCAACAGTTTTATTTCTTAGAATGCTAAGTGCTTCTGTGGCTGGAAACTATGTTTGGGGAAGAAGCTATACTACTGCAACTTCTCTACCTAGAAGAGCTTCTGGCACAAGTTTGTTAACCAATATTCCAGAGTAAGTCTGCCAATCTGGCTCCTTTTGTATCTAGTATTTAAAACCCACGGGTTTTAACTCAGGGGCAGGCAGAAGCTAGAATATACATGGAAAATAGGAGATATTACACTTAAAAACATACCAAGTTCTCCTTAGTATCCGTAGTCAGCACTTTTTATATACCATTTGAGAAATATGAAATATAAACATGCTTGTGTAATAGATCTCCATTTGTGAATGTGTTTGTTAATTTATTATGGAATGGTTCAAAGCAAATTTCAAACACAAGTGAAAATAAAATTAAGGGCAGGTTAATATTTTGAACTCTGCCATGAGAAAGACAATGCTTGAATTTTGAAATTGTGAGGAAGCTGCAGGATGTTTTTTTCTTTTAATCTGGAGTTAATTTTAATTTTTAAAAAAACAACAATACTGTTTGGAAAAACCTGCAATTCCTAGAAGATCTTCATGGATATATTGCTGTGAAGCTG
Source organism: Eurystomus gularis (assembly GCA_013400335.1). Taxonomy (NCBI): domain Eukaryota; kingdom Metazoa; phylum Chordata; class Aves; order Coraciiformes; family Coraciidae; genus Eurystomus; species Eurystomus gularis. The sequence goes on along the minus strand of VZZY01023221.1, from coordinate 10,669 downwards.
TGTGAATGGCACAAGATTCACTGTTATCTGTGGCATGAGCACAGGAGACTGTGCTTGAGAGTACTTCAGTGAATGAGGAATTACAGTGAGGAATCCCCAAAGGAGGGAAAATATATTCAAATATGTAGAATCTCCCTCAGGGCCAGGTGATAATTAGCATATAAATGCATACTGCATTTGCTTCTCATCCACCTTTAGGTAACTGCAGAAACCGTGGGCACCCTCACTGTGATAAAAAGGAACTACACAAATCTCTGCTTACATAGAGGCGGCAGAAGAGTCTGCAAAGTTGCCTCCCTGCATCACAGAGTGAACTTGACAAACTGCATTATAACTGCCATGATGCATCATTGTGTTGGAAATCCCTTGAATACCATGAGCTGCTTCTAAGGAGGAACAAGGTTGAAGTTGTTCCCTATTCTACTGCATCTGCCTTCTCCTAGCAGTATTGCAGGAGAAAGAGGAAATGTCAGTGACAGGGCTACTAACCATACCTGCTGCTGACAGATAATAGCAAAATTTTTTCTAGTTCTGTAAAATCTAGGCACTCTTGAATAATGAAAAAGCTATTGTCCAGAAAATGCCGTGATCTTGACTATGACTTGCAACCACAATCAACTTTATGCAAAAAGGAGACAAGGCTTTAATCCAACAGTTGAAGACTCTGCCATGTCACATTCCACCTTGTACACACTTGAGAAAGCTCTTTCTTTATGCCAGATTTTCAACCTCCTTTGCTGTGTGGGGCCATGGAGTGTAGAACCATTCAGGTATTTCAGATGTATAGTTTGCAGCCTGGCTTACAAGAGAAGCAGATGGCCTGCAGAATACTAAAAAGAATAAATAAGAAAGCCACCTCCAACAGCCATATAATTTTGCAGCCACAGAACAGGATGCTGACACCTTACCTGTTTCATTTGGTCTGCAGTATCACCCTTTGTAGCTTTATATGCCAGAGCCAGAGACGTTGAGGTACAGAGTGGGGCAAAAATAATATTGGCTGTTTTGTCCTTCTTGCATAGTTTTTTGAACATATCAACTGCAAAGGCAGTGTTTGCTAGTTGGAGAGCATCCATTGTCATCCTGAAACAGAAAAAGGAAAAGAGAGATGACTTAGAGTGTATGTAATTCTAGCTCCTGCTGTAGCAGGGCTGAGTCAGAGCACTTAAAGAGGTTAGACACAAGTATGGTGGGAGAGGGAGACGGAGAGGGAGTGGGAGAGGGAGAGGGAGAGGAGAGTCAAATTAGATCACATATGAATTTAATCTGTACTTAATTGATAGTCTTAAAACATATCAGTTTACAAGGTACTTTGCCTATGCTCTGGGTTCTCCCAGCTCTCAGATAGGCCTTTAACAGTTTCATAATCTTCTGTGTCTCTTGCTTCATGGCTAATTGTTCATTACAGCTTTAGCTTTGGGACATGTCCTTCCTCTTAAGGGATGATTCTCCATTCTTCCTAGCCTTGTTAGAAGTCTCCAGAAAGCTGTCTGGTCCTGTAGGTTGAGATTGTCCTCCAAACTTAAATGAGGCCTCCTAAATAAATACTGCTGTGTGCCCACTCATCACTTACACTGTTTCAACTACAAATATTTTCCTAGCCATTCTTAACAACTGCAACTGCCACAGGGCTGCTGTGATGATGGTGATCTGTGCAGTCAGGAATGGGAAGGGTGGTGCCTAAGGGACAGTTGCTGCAGTCCATGCTCTGGGAAAGCTAGAGAGTATTCCCATTTCCCAGACTGCTTTCATACACCTGAAATTGCACTTTGCTGGAAGCACATTTGTGTATATTCAAGCTAACAGGTGTGAACCACAGAATTTCAGTTGACAGCACAAGTCTGACATTAGACCAGCAAGCACACAGAAGGTGAACCCTTTGGCATAGTGAATTTGACAGTACTCTACGCCCTATATCATGTATTCCTAAAAAAAAAGGTAATCTGTTAAAACTGCTATTAGACAGCTCCATCAAAGCTACTGACAGAGGTAGAAAGGGAATGGAAAAGATGAATATTGGGAAAGACTTCAAAAGGCATAAAGTTTCACACAGAACACAAAAGGTATCTCCAGTATTTGCTATCTCAAGGAAAAATGGCAAAACAGTGGAATAAATGTAGTGTGGGGGGTTATTTTAAAAGGTGCATTCTAATTCATATACATGCCTATATACATTTGCATATCAGATTGACACTGAAGATCTAGGGGCCCTATTTTATCCTATTATGAAAAGGAAATTCAGTTATTTCTTACGTTGGTAGGAGGTTTGCTAATCTTTTGAGAAACCTTAAGGACAATAAATTCTCTCCAGTAACTGACTACTTAATACTGCAATCTCAAACATTTACTTAGCTAGTTCATATTATTTGCATCCTAGCCAGGAAAGATCTCACTAAGTAATGACAGAAAGGGGAAGAGGAAACATGTGAGCAAGGAACTGTCTCTAGCAAGGTATCTTTCTGTACCATTCACTCTGATCCTGGTTTGAAAAGGCATTTTGGATTAGAATAATTTCTTAGTTGAGTGCTTGTGTCACACTACCCAAACTTAGCTGAATATGTGACACCATTGGACAGAGACGTTGTGCAGCAATTGTGATACTTGACAGTAGTGAATAACTTCCAAATAATCTGTGGTACTTACACATTTTAATAGGAGTAACAGAATAGGTGCATAATTTGCCTGTGACATGTAGAGAAAACACTTTGATTTACTCAAAAGGCTTGTTTGATTAGAGAAGACTTTTTGCAAAATAAAAAAATTTATTTTAATTAACTTATACATGTTCTTAGATCTATTTGGCATGGCAACTTTTTTATTTGGCAACTGGTTTGTTTTAGGCTAACAGATGCTGTATAAAAGGTTACTGAAATGCATTGCACAATCTAATTAAATTTTAAAAAAAAATTACTGGCATAAACCCAAGGCTTTTAAAATCCATGTTTGAAAAGCACACCCAACTAGCGCTATATTCTTGCCAAATATTCTGACTGTTGATATTAGCAACAAACTGTTTTCTAGCAAATCCCCTCCTACTGGAAATTAAAAAAAAAAAAAAAATTGTCTTGAAGAGGGGAAACATTAAATATATATCACAGAAGAAAGTTATCCCTACATAAAAATCTAGAGGAGTATGCTTTGCAACATCTAGAGGCTTTGCCAGAACCCTATATTCAGAATGGGTCTGGCCCGACTTGTCTATTTTCCAGTAGCCTGGAAGTGCTCAGCATCTGCTTGGTAAAGAGATTATCCATGTGAGATCCCATTTTACATGTCAGCAGGCATCATGCAGATGTCACAGTGATGTTCAGGAAACGCATCTCAGAGATCTTATGGGTGTAAAGGGAGAACTAAGAGTCAGCTCAGCATTGCAACCATCTATCTCATTTACACATTCAAAATTTCTCACACATGAAAGCAATTCATTACCAGAAAAGTCAAGCTTGCCAGAAACCATGGGCTCAACACACACACCTTAAAGGAGGAGAGCTTTAGGCAAAACAGTGGCAAAACACAGCTGAAGTAAATTTGAAAGACCGAGACTGAGGGAGTAACTTGAAACAACAGGGGCAAAGAAGCAAATGTAAAATCATCCTCTAACTGCCTCTCTGCAGTTGCTCATCCCAGACATGCACTTTTGTGCCTGTGCGTGTCTTAAATAAACTTCCTTGCGGAGGCTACCTATCTTATCTTCCCTATTAACGTAACCATTCAGGCGGGAACACACAATGTGTAAGTATACTTTGTCTCCCTCTCTCTGTCTCTGCCCTCCTCCCCTCCAGCTGAAATTTAAAGATATGGGACAAGTACCAACTTCCCAGGTATTTCTTACTGAGAAACTGCTAGGAAATTACCCAGGGAACCAAGAATGGGTCATGCAACATCCACTGCCCTCAAGACAAATAATATGAAGAATCTCACCATGCAGAATGAGGCATGCAGTTCACCTGAAAAAAATCTTATTTGCTAGTGGAGTAGAATATCATTCTTTAGTGCTGGCTGGCCTGATATTCTATTTAGGCCTCTGGATCTTCCTTACAGGCTAAAAATCAATATGCAATCATAACCACTTAAAAGTACTTCTTGTTCCTTTCTGGCTTAATATTGCAAATGCTATGCTGTCATTCTAACATGAGTATTTTCAGTTATATTGGCAAACCTTCAGTGATTTTAAGATGTGTATGTGCTACCTGTGTTTCACTTTCTTGGGTTTCAAGAGATTCAAAGTAAGAAACCAAAATAAGAAATTTAGCAAAACTGAATGAAACTCTTCTTCCTTATGCCAGTGAGAAGCTGTACAACGCCTTAAAAACTCTTCTGATCTCACTGGTAACTCTGGTACTGTTCAAGTTGGATCATTTTCTACAAAGTTTTTATGTTCCTTTTCAGTGAGGAAAACAGGAGGTATTTCATGGTGAAACTTTTATTTACCTTTTGCTTATGCAGTAAATGTTGATAGTCTCAAAGCTTCTTTTTTGGTGAGTGAAACTATTTCTGGTAGTGGTAAAGCTCTCTATTCTTATAATTTCTTATTTTAGTGTTACTGAAAAAATAATGCCCATTCAGGGTGTTTTGTTGGGGAAAAAAGCTCAGATTCACCCTTAACTTTGAACTATGGGCTGGTTAGTGAAGAATAATCTATGTTCCACCATCTTTTTCAACTGCACCTGGTCAGTCAGTTTTTTATGCTCCATTTATTAACGATATATGATATTTAGGAGCTCATTATATTCATATTCTAGAAAATAGTTTACTGCATTAAATATTACAAAATATTAAATCTTGTTAAAGCCTTGAGTGTCCTAAGCCTTGCAAGTCTATTAAAGCCAGTTCCAGTCAGGTAGCAAGAGCTGAAGCTCCCGTCAAGAGTTTCAACTCATTAGCTTCCCATTAGCAGTCTTAGAAATCAGCTTCTGAGTCATTAATCACAGGGAACTCGCAAACAGGGAGGAGCCAAAAAAAATTGAAAATTAAATTGTCAAAAGGCCTGCTGCATGGATTCTTGCTGAATCTCTCCTTTCCTGGGAAAGCAGTATGTCAGCATTTCCACAGAGGCCAACAGCACTGGGGCATCTCCTAAGTACACGTAGCTTATGATCTACCCAGCTCTGCTTAAAACTGTGACCCTGCTACAGCATTATAGAAATACTTTCAGATACAGGAGGGATCTTAAAGGCTACAAAAAGAGTTTAGAAAAACATGATTTAAACTTGTTTATTGGTATAAGACATAATTTGCTTAGTTACTCTTGAATAGAACAACAACAAAACAACAAAAGAAAGGCTTGTTTTCTATCTGCAAAATATAAGCTAAATATAGCTTATTTTTTAAAAATATCAGGAGAATAGTAATATCTGTGTGGAAATGTCTGTCAAGTCAAGTTAGCTATATGGTAGGGATTATCTGATAAAGCAGAACAAGTATTTTTTTTATTCTTGTCACAGTTAAGCAATCCTTCCAGAAGAAGACACCTGTGGCAGGTAAAGTGCAAACAGTGCTGGCCACCCAGTGCTGGGAGGGTCTATTGGGTTTACAGCTCAGGAGCTGTAAGTGCCAGTGCTGTAGTCTCTCCAGTTCAACGAACATCCACCAAGAGGATAAATTACATGAAACAATCCACATGCATGTTTCACAAGTGAGGCATTAATATTTGAAACTAGCTTAAGCATTTAACACGACTCCACTTCAGCTCTTACTCAGAAATGCCAACTATAAAGGAAATAAAAGACGTATGTGAGCCTTTTCTTCTTACTTCTACACAAATTTGACAACTGGCAGACTACCTGGCTACACAACAAGGAGACAATTTCCTCTAAAGAGATGTTTCTTTGGGGAACTGATGTGGGAACAAAGTGTCTCATATGGTTGGGGAAGAAGCACTTGTCAGCAATATAGCAGGGAAAGTTATTCCATGAAGGAGAGAGAGAAATGAGCCACCACAATGTGCTTTGTTGTACCTCAATAGCCAGTGAATTCTTCAAACTACATGGTCACACTGAAAATAAATTGGTTGTTGCTGGACCTAAGTTCCTGCCCTTCACTTCAAACAAGTGCAGATTAATCACTTGATTAATCACTCAAAGCAAACAGCACAGAGTATACACACCTTTGCAGAAAATAAGAGGAATCCGTAACAGAGACTTACAAAACAGTCTAAATCCTACTTTGACACATGGAGCATTTTCATGGCATCATACACAACCTGCTTTTTCTTACATGGGGAAAGTCATTTGCAGTAAACTACCATATTTTAATAATTCCTAATGCCCTTGCTGTCTCACGTGCTAGATTCTATTCATTGCTTCCAATGAATCTTTTCAAGAGAAAAAAATATAGCATAGCAAATGCAGTAATTTTGGAATGAAATAAAAACCTTTTAGTTTGGGAAAGATTTTTTGCTCCTTTAGTTCCACATGATTTTTTATTGTACAAATTTCCTTATTCCACTCCCTCTACATGATTATATTTCATAAGGGAGATTTGTTAACTATTTGTTAGGCATTAATTAAAGTATCAGAGGAAGAAAAAAAGCTGTACTTACTTTGCAAGGCTATAATCCTCGTAAACGAATCAATGAAATGGGTACAGCACGAAGAACTAGGTGTCTGTGGTAAAAGCTTGCTGAGCAGAAGACTCTGTTAGCTTGCCTGCTTATTGACACCACTCCCACTTTCCCAGCCTTAATATGTGCATACACACACTCCCTCTCACTCTTGCTTTTTTTTTTTTTTTCGCCCCTTAATCATTCTTTGTGGGAACTCCTACACTGGAGGAACAAAATGATTCACAGCAGAGTTGTCTTTGCCTGCCCAGCTACTGAAGACAACAAGCTCTGTCAGGAAAGAGCAGCCCTTGTGCGTTGCCTTCAGCAAGCACAGTAAAAAAGGCACCAGGCAAGAATGAATGAAAACAGTGAAGGAGAGAACACAGAAGCAGATAAGCAATTAAAAGACCTTCTGAGCAAAACCAGTACTCCAAGTTACATTTGAATTGCTGCTATTTGCAGAAAAACTGTGACTGTGAAAAAGACATCCAGAAAGACAATCAAAATGTGTGTGTAGGAGTGCATGGCTGGTCACTTTGCATCTGTATATGTATTAAGACAGTGTCTTAACTCTGTGTTTGTAAGGGGCATATGTGTCTATCTGGTTGCTTTAAAAGCCCAAGGCCAGACTGGAGTTAATGCTCAAGGAAAAATATCTGCCCTTCCTGTTGCTGTAAAGCAGGGGTCCTCAAACTTTTTAAACAGGAGGCCGGTTCACTGTCCCTCAGACACTGTCAGGGGACGGACTATAGTTTGGGAAAAAATGAACGAATCCCTATGCACACTGCACATATTTTATTTGTAGTAGTGCACAAAAAAACAGGAAAAAGAATGCCATATCCAGCCCGCAGGCCATAGTTTAAGGACCCCTGCTGTAAAGCAAGAGCTTTCTCCCATAGGCAGCCAGGTCCTCTGCAGGGAAGCAGCCTTCCCTGCTGCTAGCTGTTCCCAGAGGTGGGAGGGGAACAGAAAGTCCCATCCCTTCATCTCCAGGATGGTGACTGCTGGGTCCATGTTGCTACAGATGAACATGACAGGGTGAGAGAAGAAAGTGAGAGGGAGGGATGATGGTGCAGTCCACTGTTAGAAATGCCAATGGCCCTAAGGAAGGACTCGCAGTAGACATACTAGTGAAGCAGATATTTATTATGCATTCTTGCAAGAGAGGGTGTCCTAGCAAAGCAGGCACACCTGTGGTCAGAGTTTTCAGCATTTTATACCCTATTCCCATCCACAAAGTCCCTCCCTTAAGGCTTTTAGTCTTTGGTAAATGATTCCTGATGAGGCAGCTTAAGTCTTATTCCTCAAGTCAGTGTTGGAAAAAGACTATGCTTATTCTACAGTTTGCAAAGGCAACATTCCTCAGCATTTTCTACACCTCCAGATCTATTTTCCAGGTCTATTTTTATTTGAAAGATGTACATGCAGTCCTTAACAAGGAAAAGATGGCCTATCCTGCTCTATACCATTCCCTAGTTGGGCAGCCAAGCTGCCCACAGCAGGGAATACCAGCAAGTACTCCCTGGGAGGCCATGGTTACACTTCAGTTCCCATGAGGAAATGATGTGCCACACCACAGGCACAGCTCAGATTCACACCTCAGTAACCCCAGGTAGTTCTGCATACTTCCAGGCTACTATAGATAGATAAATGCAATATAATTGAGTTTGCTTTCAGGTTTGCAGGGCTGGTGTACCCAGCTGCCCAAATGAAAGGGCTAGGAAACTAAAGGATGTGTTTTCACCGACATGGTGTCTCCTTGGTGACAGTGGGAACTGAAAAGCTGTTATCTTCTTCTGGAACAACATGTTCCTGTGTTGTTTTGAGCATAAATCATGCCACACCACAGCATCCTGATTAGGTCCCACCCATGCTTCATTCTTAAAGGCTCCTAAGCTCTTATTACCCAAAGGAAATTATATTTTACTTTCTTCTGTGATGCAGATGGGGTTCACCTTCCATCATTACCAGACAGCAAATTTAAAATTTCTATGCTTTGCCACAAGGGAATTCATAACAAAGACAGGGTGTGGATATGTTTAAGCAAGACACAAGCCAGCTGGCTAAACTGCCATGTGCGCCATCATTTAATGTATCTAATTATGCCTTCTGTATGAGAAATTTTGGTGAAAATCTGCAATAATGTTGGCTGCCAGACTCTTCTCAGATGTCTGCAGGTAATCAAGAGTCAAATATTGACATCTCTGCAGGAGCAAACTTTCCTTCAGACTCAGATCTACCAAGTATCTTCACTGTGAAGTTGCTCAGGAGCTTCTGGATAAGATGCAGGGAGGTGGACAACAGGCAGACTGCCTTAACAGTACATTTCCTTGCTAGTGATAGGTGGGAAATACAGATATAAGTAGGTACATAAGTTTCTTTTAAAGGCTGGGTAGTGGAAAAGGGAAAGGACTCTACATTGCCAAGCTGGTGATGTGTAAACATCACTTGTCCTCCACTAGATAACTGCTCTTTGATAGCCAAGGTCTGGCACTATGTAGCTGTACAGAATCCTTCAGGCTGACCTAGTTACTGCTGAGAAATTAATTATTATTTCTGGTCATGGTGCCTGAAACTAACAATCACTGCTGCAGTTGTGATGATTCAAATGAAGAAGTCCACACTGGCACTAGTAATTGAGTGACTCAAAGGGCAGTCCTTCCTCTGAGAATGGACACATTGGGCTTATTTGCTGTTGGAGGTAATGTTAACATAACTGTGACTTCCCGATAGCTTCTTATTCATATCTGTTTGAATTCCTGACATATGACTGAGTCTTACTTATAGCCCAACCAGGAAGATGTGGAAAAGCAGAAGATGCTTAATCTCGGGTAGTTTAGGTTTGCAAGAAACAAGAAGTGAAGCAGTTCTCCTTCAGTCCAGGAATAGTCTTTCTCAGTCTGACTGAATGACAACTACTTGCATCAGCTTTCCCATCTCTTGCATTTACCTTTCACTAAATTAGTCATGTTTAGTTTAATCTCAAAGTATGCTCAGCACACACCTATTATGACCTGTATTTCTATCACCAAGATAAAAAAACACCCTAACAATGGAATTTTTCCTTATCAAAAATCAAAACTATTTTTAAGCCCTCTGTGAGCTGGACACCTGCTGCCATATTATCTCAGAAAATAAGGCAGAAACAGTGGGTGTGTGACATGGAACATTTTTAATATTAAAGCCTGAAGCCTTAACACAGGCAAGATACAATCTACTGACAAAGTAATAACTGAGCTCATCCTCACTCTTCCAGGTCTTCAATGGCCCAAGGAAAAACACAAACTAAAACATTGCCGCATGCTAAGATCCAGCAGTTACATTTGTGTGTCTTCATCTATGAATCGGCAAGCCAGACAGGCTTCGTTGCAGAAGGGACCCAGCCAGCCAGGTGACTCTCCTATTACTCAGCCTGCTTTTGACCCTTGCTTCCTCAACTCTTCCTGCCACTCCCTCTGAACACCTCCTAGGAGCACTGTTCCTACTTGCTGCTGGAAAGGAAAGAAAAACTGCCTTTTTCTCCCCACTCTTTGAACAAGCCCATTTGAGGGTAGGGAATATTCCTGCATGTAGGAATTTCAACTATTTCAGCTATTTCAGAGACTCAAATCGTCCACTGTAGTCTTTTTTTTTCTTCCTCCAAACTCACTAATGCTTAGTGTATGTCTGATTGCAATTAATGCCATCATTCCTTGGAGACCACACAGGAAATCACCTACAAGTGGGACTGAGTAATGAATAGAACAAATGTGCATTCTTTCCATGCTGCCAGTCATGAAGATCTTATCGAGTTACAGCTTTCATAGTAAGCTTTGGACCTTGCAAGGAAGCCAATAATAGGAGGTCATTTTTATACTTTTATTTTGATTGAGTGACCTATAACTTTAACACAATTTGAAAAATTCAAAGGGTAAGATTCCACTCTCTGTAAACAGGTATACACGCAAAAAGGATGATGTCACATAGCAACTGTAGTGGGTCTGGCTGGGCTGATTTTCCCCATAGCAGCCATCATGGTGCAGTGTTTTGTGCTGGGAGCTAGAAGGGTGTTGACAACACACCTGTGTTCTGAATACTCCTGATCAGTGTTCACACAGGACCAAGGGCTCTTCCCAACATTCCTCC
>VZZY01023220.1:63281-100039 GCA_013400335.1 Eurystomus gularis | reverse complement strand
CGGGGCCGGCGGGCTGGGAGGAGCCGTAGTCGCCCGGGCCGGGGGATCCGCTGTCCCCGCCTCGAAGCTCGGCCGGGGGCTGCCGGCCGCCCCCAGCCTCGCCAGCTCCCAGCATGGGCGGGTGGACGCTCCGCTGGGTGGAAGCCGGGCCCAGAGAGGGCTGGGGATGGAGGTTGGGGATGGTCACAAGCGGTGTCCGCAGGGCACAGCGCTGGGACCGGTTCAGCGTCTTGATCAGTGATCTGGACGAGGGGATGGAGGCACCCTCAGTTTGCAGATGACACCAAGTTGGGTCGGAGGGTTGATCTGCTGGAGGGTCAGAGGCTCTACAGAGGGCTCTGGCCAGGCTGGATCGATGGGATGAGGTTCAACAAGGCCAAGGGCCGAGTCCCGTCCTTGGGTCACAGCAACCGCCTGCAACACTCCAGGCATCACAAAATCACAGAATAGTAGGGGTCGGAACAGACCTCTGGAGATCACCTACTCCAATCTCCTTGCCAAAGCAGGTTCATCTAGGGCAGGTTACACAGGAACGTGTGCAGGCGGGTTTTGAAAGCCTCCAGAGAAGGAGACTCCACAACCTCTCTGGGCAGCTTGTTCCAGGGCTCTGTCACCCTCACAGTTGAGAAGTTTCTTCTCATGTTGAGGTGGAACTTCCTGTGTTCAAGTTTGTGTCTGTTGCCCCTTGTCCTATCACTGGGCACCACTGAAAAGAGACTGGCCTCATTTTTCTGACACCCACCCTGCAGATATTTATAAACATTGATCAGATCCCCTCTCAGGCTTCTCTTCTCCAGGCTAAACATCCCCAGAGCTCTCAGCCTTTACTCGTAAGAGAGATGTTCCAGTCATCCTCATAGCCCACTGGTGGACTCTCTCCAGTAGTTCCCTGTCCCTCTTGAACTGGGGAGCGCAGAACTGGACACAATACTCCAGATGTGGCTTTACTAGAGCTGGGGGACGAGCAGCTGGAAACTGCCCGGTGGGAAAGGACCTGGGGGTGCTGGTTGACAGCCGGCTGAAGATGAGCCAGCATGTGCCCAGGTGGCCAAGAAGGCCACCAGCATCCTGGCTTGGATCAGCGCTAGTGTGGCTGTGTGAGCTGGCACAAGCAGGACGAGGAACAACCTCAACCAGGGTTGTGAAGGTCTGACCCAGGCTGCCCAGGACAGTGGTGGAGTCCCCATCGCTGGAGGGGTTTGAAAGCTGTGGAGATGTGGTGCTGAGGGACATGGTTTAGTGGTGCCCTGGCAGCTGGACTCGGTGATCTGAAAGACCTCCTCCAACCAAAACAATTCCATGATTCTAGGAGGACCAGGACCAGCCCTTCCCAGGGCAACCCCCACCATCCTGCTGCTGGAGGGAGTTTGGCTGGCCCTGCTGCATGGCCAGAGCCAGCACAACCATGTGGCCGGGTCGTGGGGAGTTCCTGGTGACCCTCTGCAGCACAGGGATGGGGTGCAAGGCCTGCGTGTAGGGACATAGACACAACTGTGCCCAGTGCAGGGGAACCAGCCAGAGGATGGAGTCCTCTGGCCTTGCAGAGCTGAAACCAGCCAGCCTCTGGGCTCAGGCAAGGTTCCTGCCCCCCTAGGGCTGGATTGCATGTTTGTGGAAGCCAAAAAAGCCCAGAAATTCAGCAGAAAAATGAGACAACAGGTCTTGGTGTCCTGGGATCCTCCATGGCGGCGGCAAGAACAAGGAAGTCATCACCCAAAAGATAGCTCCAAAACCACGTCCACATTTGAAGTGAGGTGTGGCTAGCCACTGAGGAGATAGAAGACCTCTTTTTTTCCCCAGAAAGACTTTTGGGGGAATTTGCAGCTGGTGGCCAGGAATGCACAGTGAAAAGGTACCAGGCCCAGACAGAGCTGCCAACCTCACCAGAAGCGAGGAGAACTTGGAAAGGCTGCCGTGATTTTTCCACAGCACACACAGCAGCAGTTTTGTCTAACTGGTGCATGGAGAAGAGGAATCATGGAATTGGTGAACCCCTCTGTACAGGGAATTGCTCAAGGAAAGGCAGCGAAGCTATGCAGTGCTCCACCTGAGATGTTGGGAACAGGCAAATGAGCTGCAGTAGATGTAGTGACCAAAAGGAGACCTTCCTCTCCCCCATCCCAGCAGTGTGTGGGACAGGCAGCTCCTGCCCCAGCTGTGGTCGCGCTGATGGTGTCTCTCTGTAACACCACACGAACGACAAACTGGGAATTGCATCTTCTAGCCATGCTGTTCTTGTTGAAACTCTTTCTGAGATCCATCACAGGCAGAGAAATCCTCAGGGAGGGAAGAATCCCTGAAGGATGATCTTCCCAAATGCCTGGAGGTCTCCGCTCACTGATGGAGAGCTTTAGTGTCTTGGTGTAGGTGCAGCCACCAGCGGCCAAAGGAGCACAGGGCAATGTGGGTTCCTTGGCCAAGCCAAGTAGCCAGCTTGCCAAGGAAGCCGACCTTGGGTGAAGAAGTGCCCTTCGCAGCACTGGGCAGTGCACAGAGCAGATGGGATTTGTCCCATCCCCAGGACACAGGCATCTGGGGCTGAGAGCCCCATACCCTAGTGTCCTGTCTCCTGCAGGGTGCTCAGCACCTGAGGCACAGCAAGCCCAGAGCACCTGGAAGCAAAGGTGTGTTTGAGCTGGTCCCAAGAGCGTGTTTAGGGCACCTTGACCACGCTCTCTTCTCTCATCCTTCCTAGGAAAGTGAGCAGCACTGGTGCTCAGACCAAAACCCTTCCCAGCCTGCAGCCACGGCAGCTGCAAGCGCCTCTTCTTGCGGAGAAGCGAAGCAGAAGTGACTTGGGTGGTTGCTGCATGACATGGTGCTTTCCGTGGAGCAGCCAGCCCTGTCCTGCTCAGGAAGTCACGCAGCGGGAAGGGAGCCTGCCTCTAGGTGCCAGCTGGTGACGTCGTGGATCTCAACGCGGGCAGGAGGGGCTGTGGAAGCAGCACTGGCAGTGGGAAGACACCTGCAGGCACCGGGGACTCATCCAGCTGGAGGTCTCCACAGCGGAGGTCCAGGCGCAGGAGAGTTGCAGAAACTTTGGCGGCCCAAGCCCTGGATTTGGCAACAGCTGGAGCAAGCAGCCGTGGGGCAAAGGAACGTTTCAGTGAGAGCCAGCTGGTGAGTCACTGGACAAATGCACCCTGCTTTGCACTGCCATCCCAGCAAGAGGGACCTCATGCAAGTGCTGGAGGAGACCTTGTCTCCAGGGGGGTGGTGAAGCCCCACGACAGCACTGAGAGGTAGGGAGAGCTCCGTCCTTGGACGTTTCTGAGATGCGGCCAGAAAAAGCCGCGGCAGGTTGGGGCTGGTGCCAGCAACAGACCTGCTCGAAGCAGGAGGTTGGGCTGGAGACCTCCAAAGACTCCTCACCACCAGGAGCTGAGTCAGCACATTCTTAGGAGGCTTTGCTCTTGGCTTGTTGCCTTTCTTTTTTAGCAAACCCGTAGGTGGGTGAGACTCTCCCGTCAGCCCAACAGCAAAGCGATACCCGGCGCTGACAGGGACACCCCAGAAATGATTTTCAACCTTCCCCTTGGAGGCTGGTAGTGAATCAAATAGTTGAGTGAGAAGAAGGAAAATGTGAAGTTCTCTGTTGCAATTTCCTGCCCCAGATTACAGAGCGCAGCAGACAGAGAAGCAAACAGAGCTGCTGTCCTGCGGCCAGGCTGATCATCCGGCCTCGCTGTCCCTACCTCGATGTTTCTAGTTTCTCCTGCTCCATGGGACTTGCTGATTGCTTAGGAACGGGAGCTTGCAGGAAAGTGCAGAGCCCCTTCCTGCCTCGCTGGAACCCTGCTTTGGGGTGGGGTGAGGCCAGTGCCACCGACTCCCCGCCAAGGAGCAGCGGCACAGGTGGAGCTCTCAGGTGTTCCGCTGGTGATTTGAGCTTTGTCCTGAGTCTGAGTCATGGCTGAGTGGCCAGACGGGTGCTGATGGGGCCTCACGAGGGGCAGCGCTGCAGGGCTGGACCTGCCCAAGCCAGCCCTCTGGTCGGCCGGATCTGAAGGGTCCCCTCAGCTTCCATGAGAGCGCTGCTGCTTCTCACTGTTGCTCTCCTCCGTTGCAGGTTGGTCACCATGAAGGTGGCCGTTCTCCTCCTCCTGGGGCTGTTGGAGGCAGAAAGCAGGTGTTTCTTCAATCGCACTGAGGAGCACTGCGTGTGCTACAACCTGTCTAAGGACAACCTCGGCAGCATCATCCAGTGCCTCCCAGCTTCTGTCGTGGAGTTTTGGGGGGGGGAGCTGGAGACATACGTCTCCTTCCCCATCAGCGACCTGGACTCCTCCACCATTGAAACGCTGAGATCCCTTGCCATCAGGAAGATAATTTTCGGTGATCTCCTAGTGCCCGAGATCCTCCTCGCCCGAGTCCTGAAGTTCTTCTCCTACACGCAGGTGCAGGAGCTGGCGTTTGAGAGCTGCGTTTTTGAGGGGAGAGGCAACTGGGGTGCAATGGCTGGCAAGGACTTGCCCATATTGTCCCTGCACTTCCACAACGTGACGTCTGCCCTGCTGACGGGCCACGAGCAGGACTTCTCCAGCCTGAGCAGCTGGCTGGAGACGCTGCAGGAGCTGGCTGTCACTGCCTCCCGTGTCACCAGCCTGCCCTGTGACATCGGAAGGGTGTTCAGAGCTCTGCGCTCCCTAGATGTGGCGCAAAACAGCCTTGGGGATGAGAGCTTGATGCTGGCCTTCTGCGACGGGGCTTTCCCTCAGCTCCAGGTCCTGAGTCTGCAGCGCAACAAGCTGACATCCTACCACAGCGTGTGTGAGAGCGTGCAGCTGCTGCGGGAGCTCCAGCGTCTAGATCTCAGCCAGAACAAGCTCATGGCAGACTCGTCCTCCTCCTGTCAGTGGCCAGTGTCCCTCCGAATTTTTAACTTGTCCAACACCGGCTTGGATGAAGTTCTCAGCCCTCTGCCTCCCAGCCTTGAAGTGTTGGACATGAGCTGCAACCATCTCCTTGCTGTAGACCTCTCCCTCAGCTCTCTGCAGAAGCTCTTCCTGAGCCAAAACATGCTGCAAGCTGCCCCTTCCATCAGGAATTGCCCCATGTTGGACACCCTCCACCTAGACAACAACTCGATTACAGAGCTGCCCTGGGAGGAGGTGAAGCTCCTGGGGCACCTGCAGGACATGGCTGCGGCTGGCAACCCCTACAACTGCTCGTGCTCTGGGGCTGGGGGGCTGCAGGCGCTGGCAGGCATGGGACACCTTGGTCAGGGTTGGCCCCAGGACTACACGTGTCACTACCCACTTCGCTACCGGGGCTGGCTGGTGAACGACGTGCCGGTCTCGGTGCTGCGGTGTAACAGTGCTGCGGTGATTGCCCCCATCTGCGTTGTCCTCGCCCTGCTCGGTGTGGCCGGGGCTGTCTGCCTGGTCAGATCCAGGCCAGGGCTCCTCCGGCCCTGCCGCAGGGTGTGAAGGGGACGTGTGACCATTTCCACCAGTGCTTCTCCATAGGGGCTCAGCGCTGGAGGTTGCAAGGCTGGAAGCTCCATGAGAAGACTGACAGGACCACCAAGTGCTGGTGAGGGGCTGTCTTGGTGTCCTCAGCCCAGGCTCCCTGAGCAGCAGGACTGTCCCTGGCATTATCCCAAAGGGGCTGTGGCTTTGCCTCTCCAAGTTTTGGGGAACCCCCCAACCAAAGCCCTTTGCCATGCTCTGTCCCAGGGCTGCACCCTCCCAGGGGGGTCTTCCTTATGGCCAACTCTAACTGCCCAAGCCCCCACGTGCACCCGTTGCCCCTGGGATATCTCCTGCCCTCAACAAGAAGGGTTCATCTCCACCATATTTTCCCCCTGCAAGTGGTGCTCAGGTGCCCCAAGCCTCATGAGGGTCCGGTGGTCCCCACCCAGAGCCCCCCACACCTTGTAGCCCTGCACCTCCCAGCCCAGTGGCCTCTCTGCTGACCTTCCACCTCTCCTCACCTGGGCCGTTGTGGAGGAGTTTTTGAGTGAGAGAGGACATGACTTAATTACAGTGAACAATCCAGACTTCGAGGCTTAGTTGACGACTCTGAAGTATCCTTGAAAGAGAGATAAGAAGAAGAAAGAATACAGCAGTTTGCAAGAAAACAGAACTTTCCCAGGAAAGTTCTGTCTGCAAAGGAGGTTGGACCGAGCAACGTAAGAACGCGTGAACAAGGAGCCTGAACCAACTATGTTAGGGGGTGGGTTGCATGATTATGGGAACATAACCAATTATGTGTAAGGGCTAAGCGCATGCTTTCGCTTTTGTGCTATAAATACCCACGATTTGAACAATAAAGGGAGAACGATCATACTCATATTGGGATCGCGTCGTTACTCCGGATCCGTCTCCCACTCCAACAGGCCGTGGCTGGGAGGAAGTCTGGTTTGTGAGAGTGTCTGCTCAACTGCGACTCAGCATAAGAGAAAAACCACAAAAGACAGGAAAATGAATAAATTAAACACCCTTATACACAAACGCTAACGAGCAGGAGGTAATGGGGACAACAACCAAGACCCGAGCTCTCCAGCCATTGGACAAACCCCTCGAGTGTGACCTTGAAGTGGTTCAACCAGAAGTTTTTAACCGATAAGAAAAAAATGGGTTTATTCTGGGTTATTCAGAAAATACCTCATAGGAGAGAGAAAATAGGTTATGGGATCCTGAGGGAGATCACAGAGTCATAGAATGGTTTGAGTTGGAAGGGATCTCAAAGATCACCTCATTCCAACCCTCCTGCCATGGGCAGGGACACTTCCCACTAGACCATGTTGCTCAAGGCCTCATCCAACGTGGTCTTGAACACCTCCAGTGTTGGGGCATCTAAAACCTCCCTGGGCGACCTGTGCCTACCCTGAGCAGGTGGAGGGGAGGGATGGGACCATGCCACCCATGCGCTTGCATTTGTGGAGCACTGTTGGTGGTTAGATGGGTGCGAGCAAAGGCTCTGCTCTGCTGGTGCTGACCCGTGTGGATGTGTGTAGACCAGGTGTCCACATCTGGGGGCTGGGGGTTAGCGCTCAGCCTTGCTAGTGGCTGGACCTGGGAGCAAGGAGTCAGCAGCTGCTGTGTGATGGACAAGGAAGGAGAAATGCCCGTGTCCCAGTATCCCAGGATTGGCTTTCCCTTAGCAGCACCCACCTGCAGCGTGACCCCACCCCTTGCTCTGCTCCTCATGGAGCCCCAGGTGCTGCTCGCTCCATTTCCAGTAACACCATCTTCCCATTTCCAGTGACACCATCACGCCTGAAGACATTGCCTTCTCAGTCTGAAGGGAAGTGGTGACAAATGGAGGGATGTGTGTGCATCTCCCCATTGTGCCTGGTCCTGTCTGAATACAAGGGACAGGGGCTGTCCTGGGACCTCTCTCCTGTCTCCCACAATCTGTGTGTCCACAGACCACAGAGATCCTCACCTTCTGCATTTCCTTTTGTGCTTTCTTGGTATGACTGATTGCTAATAAACGTCTTTCTGTGGTTTGTGGTTGCTCCTCGTGACTAGAAAGTCTTCATGCTAGTCCAAGGTCCCTTACCTCCCATCCTTGGCTTGCAAAGATGTCCCTCTTGGAGCCAGGCGCCATGGTGTGGTGCCTCCAGGCTGTGCCTGACGCCCATTAATAATGCAGGGGAACAGGATCCCCCCGTGTAACCCCATCCCCTGCCCTGTCCGAAACAGCAGCTCTGAGGCTGCTCCTCCTGAGCTGGCCATGGACGCTGGGGAGGTGAGTGTCATCATGGGGGACATCACCGGGTGGGTTGGAGGGATCTGACCCCTGCCTTCGGTGCAGTGTGGCCAGGTGCTGCCCAGCTCCCTCATCCAGCACCTGGCTGGGGCAGGACTCAGCTCATCATCCCTCTGCCCCGTGTCCCAGCAGGATGTCTACGTACGAGCAGCCGTGGGACTCCACCAGGCAGCAGGTAGAGTGGGGGCCCAGGACACCTTCAGCATCCCAGCGCCTTCAGTCCATGTTCCGGGGAACTGTGCTAGGGTGGCATCCACAGCTGTGGTGGTGCTGGGACCACTGGCCAGACTGGTGGGCCTGAGCTGGGTGGTGGTGGTGAGAAGGGGGCTTCCAACCCACCTTGGTGGCTCTGAGCACCATGGTCGTAGCAGGAGGGCTTGGGAATGATGTGAAGGTTGGACTTGATGATCCTAGAGGTCTTTTCCAACCTAAATGACTTCATGAAGTCCTGGGACCTGGCCTCAGGCTGCATGGGGAGACAGAGCTGGGGCAGAAGGGAGTGACCCCACCCCACCACCCCATGCTTGGTGTTTTCAGGGCCGGGGGAAAGCAGTGAAGACCCCCTGCAGCTTCTCTTCACTGGGAAGGAGGTCCAGGTGAGAGTGGCAGGGACGTGGGCATCAAGGGGACGAGGGTCCTGAGGAACCAGATGGGAGCAGCGGGTCCTGTCCCAGCCACCTGCCACGCTTGGGACCATGATGGGTGCTGAGGAGGACTTGGGCTGACCCTATGGGCCCTGCTCTTGTGGGGAGCTCCTGGGGGTGACCACATAGCAGGGGAAGGGAGGGGGTCTCCCCCACCCCTACCTGTGTCAGGCCCTCCATGCCACCCCTGCCACCTCCATCCCAGTGTACCCAGTCCCCCCTTTACCTTGCACTTGTCATACTGGGATGGGGTGTTGCTAAACATTGTCACCTTCCCTCATGCCAGGACTGGACTGTTGATGGCATCTTCCACTTGGATGCAGGACAGGTATGGTGAGCCCCAAGCCCCTCATCTGCACCCCTGGCCCCGGCCAGCTGAGCCAGGGACATACTGGCCCAAGCCATGGGCTGGGGCACCCAGCTGTGGTCCTGGGACCCTGGGCACCACTGTCAGCTCCTCAGGTGTCACAGGCAGTGCTGGGGACCCAGGGCTTGGTCTTATGTGTGGCTCCTGCTGGTGTTTCTCACCCTTTCCCTGTCTCTTCTTGGGTGATGGGACGTGGTTGCCGTGCTGGGACGCACTGGTTGTGCCTTACTGCCCATGATGTGCTCTCTCTGGCGCGTCTGTGCCATGCCATGCCATGCATCTACACCATGCCATCCATACTCGGCTACCTGTGCTGTCCTACCTGTGCCATACCATCTGTGTTGTGCTGCCTGGTCCGTGCCAATGCCCTCTGTGCTGGGCCATCTGCACCAAGCTGGCCGTGCCATGCCGTGCTGGCCATGCCATGCCATCCCTGCTCTGCTGGCTCTGTCTCTCCTACCAGGAGAAGGTCCTGGAGTTGGCAAGACCCCAGCTCGCCCTGGTTCCCCTTGGCTACAGCGTGTCGCTGCTGCTGTGGGACCTCCATGGTCCTGGGACCCAGCTGCCCTTCCAGAGCATCATCTGGGAGGTGAGGGCACCAGGCATGGTAGAGGAGAAGTGACAGGGAGAGGTGACAGTGCCACTGCACGGTGCTGGGCGCCCGCGTTGTCCGGTTGACCCCAGTCCTGCTGGCACAGGTGTGAGACCCAGCAATGGGTGCCAAGAACCAACAGCTCCCACCTTGACTGGCTTGTCCCCAGGTGATCAACACCATCTTCCAAGAAGTGGAGGCTTTGGGGGGCGATGCACAGAGCCTGCAAACTGTCAGCCTGGTCCAGGTAGGGCAGGAGCAGGGCTTGCCAGGACGCCCTGGGGTGGGGGGTCCCGTTCCCTCTCTGCCGCTGGCCAGACCCTGCTGTGCCAAGGGCCCTATGTTGCCCAACTACTGACATCCAGTCCCCTGTGCCAGAGGGTGACCAGGGACTGGAGACCTTTGGATCCCACGTTTTCTCACCTCTTTGCAGGACTTCCCAGGCGTGGGAAGCCTTGAGTATCCATGGGGTGTCTCCTAGGCTCCAGCAGCATGGTGGGAACACCTTCCTGCCCACCTCGTGGCTGGGCTTCTCCTGCCAGCCACTGCTCCCTGTGGCCTGAAGGTCCCTCCAGGGCGTCTTTGGCTGGCACAGGAGCCATGTCAGCTCCTGCTCCAGGGACCTCCCAAGCTCCACACAGGGCTTGGGCATTCCCAGCGCTCTGCCTTTCCCTGGCTACAGGGTTGGAGAAGCTGGGAGTGACCCTGAGCTCTCCCTTCTCAGCCATTACCTGTGCATGGCCATGAGCAACCAAGGTTGCTGGTGAGTGTGGGACACCAGCAGTGAACTCCTCCTTCCCCATTCCAGGTCTGCACCCACGACAAAGCCTGGGACCTGCTCCATCCTGACGGCCGAGCCCTGCAAGTGATGGATGTCACACCCCTGGGCCTGTAGGTACCTGATGCACCGTGGTTGGGCAGGTACTCCTGGGGGCTGGTAGCCCAACATCAAGCGTGGGGTTGGGCAGGGAGCATGGTGCCCAGCTGGAGGACGGCCAGGGGTATCCCTCAAGGAGCCTGGGCATGCAGGAGGTGGGGCGACATGGCCATCCTCGCTGGCTCTTGTCTCCTTCTGCTTCCAGGATGGTGGAGGAGGCAACAGAAATTGCCGTGCCCAACGCCCAAGCCGCCATCAGTGTCTACACCACGGGGCTGGGGGCTGTCCCAGCGCTGTTCCAGGGGCGTGCACAGCAGCCCCCTGCAGACGGGCGCTCAGCCGGGCCGGGGTGAGGGATTTGGCAGATATCCCGCAGGGTGGGGAAGGATTGGGCCATGGGGTGCTGGGGCTGGCTCCGGGCACGGCTGCAGCCCCCTCCCGCGTGTCCTGCCCCCAGCGCTGGCAGCCTCTTCACCCTCACCGTGGAGCGGGAGCTGGAGGGCGGCAGGTACCAGCGCTCGGCCCTCAGGATCCTGGCATCCCCCGGGACCGCTGGGCCCTGCCCCAAGCCGTACGTACCAGAGCTGTGGCTCCTCTCCAGCATCCTCGCGGTGCCCACTGCAGGGTTGGTACCGGAGGTGAAGCAGGAGGGATCCCAACACCCCAGCAGGAGCCTGTGGTTGGGAGCCAAGGGGGTGCCACGACCCCTTGGGGACATGGGCTTGCTCCCAGCTTGGCCAACCAAACCTTGGGTTCCCACAGGGCAGGATTTGGCCTGGCCAGCACATGGGTCCCAGCCTCATCCTTCTCCCTCTCTCCAGGGCGCCTGAGGTCAGCTGCCTGCCCTGGATGGTGGAGCGGCTGCTGGAGGAGAACAGCTTGACGTTCCTGCTGCTGTGTGTGACGCTGCCAGGTAGCCCCTGCGACTGCGACGCTGCTTCAGGGTGTCCCCTCCCTGGGGTTTCCTCCCATCTCGCCCCACGCTCCACTCATCCCCATCAGCCCTGTGCCAGGCATTGGGATGTCCTTGTGCTGGTGGACCCCCGTGGCCACTACCCAGGGCTTGCTGCTCCCCCAGATACCTCCAGAGAAGAGGTCCTAGCAGCCCTGGGGCTGGCCGAGCGGGTGAAGGGGCTGGCCAAGTCCATCTCAGCCACGCTCTGGGACCCCGCGCAAGAGGTTGCGTCGCGTCGCAGGGAGATCCGAGGGCTGCGGATGGAGCTGCTGGCTGGAGCTGGCCTCCTGGAGCAGAAGATGGCCGTGGCCCAGCTGTGGAGGGCCCTGCGCGAGCTGAAGGTCGGGAACCGCCCCTGGATACCAGATGGGACCAGGATGGCACCAATCCCCCCAAGTCAGATGAGGTCCAGGCTCTGGCCTGGTGTCAAGACCCTTGCTGGAACTGAAGGGGCTGCTTTGTGGGCGGGGTGAGATGGCGGGGGTGGGATATGTGCCTGGAGCTGATCCATGCCTGGAGGTCTCCAGGACCCCAGCAAGGACCCCCAGCTCCCTTCTCCAGGTGCTGAAAAGCCAGAGTTGGGAGAAGAAGCAGGCAGCAGCCAAGGTGCTCGGGACAAGCCAGATCCACCAGCCCAGTGCCAAGGTGGGCACAGGTCAGGCCATGGTCCCTTCATCCAGGGACAACCTGGATGCAGAAGCCCTGAATCCCGGCTGTATCCCTATGACATCTCCTGACCCCACAGGACCAGGTTTCTGCAGGGAATACAGCGCTGGACCAGCAGCCTGGGACCCAAATGCCCCTGACTGGTCCCAGCCTGGAGCCAGCAGGTCCAGAGCGCGGGGATGGGCGCGCACCCCACGCCTGGGTGGTTGAGATGTGGGCACGGAGCGTCGCTTTGCGCGGTGGGAAAGGGTTGGAAAAGGCCTCAGTCCTTTGTTCAAACCGCTCTCCTCAGCCACCCCATGTCACGCTCCTTCCCTCTCCCGCCCAGGAGCAGGCAGCCACGGGGGCAACCAAGGCGAGGACAGTGGAGCTCCAGGGAGCGTGGGGCAGGGTCTGCTGGAGGAGCCACAGCCGAGGCCACAGACCAGGGGTGACACGGTGAGCGGGAGCCTGCTGGGTCCCCTCCTGCTGCTCCTGGGCTGCACCCAGGGCCTGCAGTCCTCTACACCAGGTGCCCCAGACACCATCTGAGCCTGCTCTGCTCTCCACCAGGCAGGGAGACAGTACCTGTCCCTGGAGGTCCAGTACGCCCTGGCCAAGGCGCAGAGGCAGCGGCTGCGGGCGCAGCACTGCCAGATCCTCCAGCAGGAGCTGGGGGACAGGGCAGCGCCAGGGCAGGAGGAGAGCAGGGAGGTGGGCACAAGAAGAGCCCGTCACCCTGGGCTCCAGGCTGCTGCAGGACAGCCGCAGGGAGCAGACACCCCAGAGCTGCCCTGTCCTCGTCCTTGTCCCCTCCAGTGGGACGTGTCTCGCTGGCAAAGGGAGGCGGCTGCGCTGCGCCTGAGCCTGGAGGCAGCACGGAGGGAGCGGGAGGCGGCTGAGTGGGACCTGGAGGCCTTGCTGCAGAGCCACCGGCAGGAGATGCGGGCCTGCAGGCAGGACCTGCTGCAGGTGGGCACCGAGGGCTGGGCACGGGCCTCCAGGCTGCCAGGGCCATGCCAGGCAGCCCTGGGCATCCTTGCAGGTGCTTCGAGACCAGCAGCACCTGGCAGAGGAGCAGAGGGAGGTCCTGGACCGCTGGCACCGGGCGCTGCTGCAGGAGCTGCTCCAGGACGCCGTGGAGCTCGCTGCGCAGAACCAGCAGCTGCGGGACGCCAGACAGCGGAGCTCGGCTGATGCCACCACACAGACCCCCTGAGCCAGCAGCCCTGGGTGGTGGGGACAGTGGCCCTGGCAGGCAGGATGAAGGCCCTGCAGAGCCCTGCCACCTCAACCTTGGAGAGAAGGCTCCAGGGAGACCTTCTTGCAGCCTTCAGATGGGCCTCATCCCTCTGCTGCTGGGGAGCCGAGAGGGCAGGGCAGGAGGGCTGGTGTCCCCTGAACTGCTGCCACGTGGAATAAAGCGGGCGTCCCATCACCGACGAGTGTCGTCAGGCCTGGACATGCCCCTGACCCCCCAAACCTCTGCCAGGTGGAAGAGATGCGAGGACAGACACGCTGTGCTGTTGAACCGCAGCTTTAATAACCCTGGCCGGAGCTGGCGGGGACTTCTGCCAGGCAGGCACTCACTACCGGCAGCATCTGTACAAATCTGGGTGCTGCCTCCCTTTTGGGGAGCACCGATCCCCCTCCACTCCACACGGAGTGGTGACACCATGCCTGAGAAGGGGGCACGAGGCCTAAGGCCAGCAGCAGCCCCTCAACGAGGGGTGGGCTGGAAAACCGTGGAGGTGGGGAGATGCCCCTGGCTGCAGCAGGAGGCTCTCCAGAAAGCACCATCCACAGTGGTGGAAATGGCATCTGACAGATGCCAGCCCAGCCAGGGTGGTGAGACACCGCCACAGGTTGCCCAGGGAAGTTTTGGATGCTCCATCACTGGAGGTGTTCAAGACCATGTTGGACAGAGCAACCTGGTCTGGTAGGAGGTGCCCCTGCCCACGGCAGGGGATTAGAACTAGATGATCTTTTAAGGTGGCTTCCAACCCGAACCATTCTGTGATCCCATGACTGCTGCAGGAGCATTCACCAGCGCAAGGCAGGGGAGTGTGGGGAAGATGGGGGAAGCAGCTTGAGCACGCGAGGCACCGGCCAAACGAGGGGTTCGGGACCCACCCTTGAGGCTGGACGTACCTGATGGCAGGGGAACGCTGTGGGGCGGGGCCCGGCTCCCCCCGGGCATCAGGGACAGGGCGCCCTGCCCTCAGGACTCCCCTGCAGGACACCCTGCGAGTCGCGGGGTTTGAACTGGTGGGTACTGGTAACAACACCCCACAACCAGCTGGGTGAGGAGCGCGATGGCTGGAGCACTGCTGTGCTTCCCGTGCCAGCACCGACCACCCTGAGGCACGACGAACAGCGGGAAGGCAGCGGCTACGTGACCCCATAGTACAAGTGAACAGCGAGGGCGATGCACAAGGCAGCAACGAAGAAGAGGAGTGTGAGCTGCAGATTGAAGAGGGCGACGGACAGGAGGGCGTTGACCAGGATCGAGCAGGAGATGACGAACAGCCTGGTGATGTTACTGCTGTGCTTCATAACCACGGACATGATCAAGCCGTTCAAGGCCTGGCTGACCACAATCACTAGCACCCAAGGGGAGAAGCCCTCCAAGAAACCACCCTCTGTGCTGCTCCAGAAGTAGCCGATGGAGTTGAGCAGGACCCCAAAGAAGTAAAGGAAGAGGTTTTGAAGGCTGAGCGGCAGAGCCTGGGTCTTCAGGATGGCTTCCATGTAGACGGCAGACAAGCCCGAGATCAGGCAGTACACCGAGATCAGCAACAAGCCCACCAGCGTGATGTGCAGCTGCATCTTGGAGGGGCTGCCAGGGTCCTGCAGGCCACCACAGCTGTAGCTCACCCCAGCAGCCACCAGCAGCAGAAGAGCCAGCCATTTGCGCATGCTGAGTCTCTGGCGCAGGAAGAGGCTGTAGAGGAGCGCAGTGCTGACGATCTTTAAGTTGCTCAAGACCTGGTAGGTGCTGGGATCCATGAAGAGCTGCATGTGAACCACCAGGTTGTTGTTGGCAGCGTAGAGCAGGGCAGAGAGGGCGAAGGGGGCAACGTGGCGCCACAAGACGGCAGCTCCCAGCAACTCCCGGTCCCAGGTCAGCAGGAACAGGAGGGAGAACACCAGCTTTGTCAGCTCGACAAGAACCACAACAGCCGTGGAGCTGAAGGGGATCTTCCCATCCACCTTGCACTGGGTCAGGAGGGGAGCATGAGAGCCATATATGGCTACGGACAGGACCAGCATCAGGCCCCACAGCCCCTTCCGGAGTGCCCAGTTTGCAGAGCCAGCAGCATTACCAAACATCACCATTTTCAGGCGGTAGCCAGCAAGGGTGAGCTGCTATCAGCGCAGAGAGGCCAGGCAGCCACACAGCCTAGAACATTCAAGAAGAGACCAAATACTATGAATTTAATCAGCCTGATTAAACCAGGACCTTACGTGCTACATTTCCGACGCAGTAGAAGAGACTGGTTTTGTCTGTTGTTAGGAAGAGAACTACGAGCCTCTCCAGGGAGCCACACAGAGCACGTTCCTAGGGCAAAGCGTGTGCTTAGCAGGAGGGCATGAGGGTGGTGAGCGTGATGGTGTGTCACACAGATGTTCAGACCACAGGGGCATGGGGAGAGAAGCGAGGGGTAAAGGCAAACCGTTGGCCACCGGGGCTTCCATGCTACTGTGGGTTAGTGATCACCGCTGCCATGATGCTCTAATAAATACCCCGTAACCAGACCCGCTGATGTCTCGCAGCGATGAGGTGTAAAGCCCTTCTCCAGCGGAAAAGCACAATGGTGTCCATGCCTCCCAAAGCCCCAGGAATCCTCTGCGCCTGCTAACTAAGGAGCACCGTTCCTACGGTCACCACCACCAAAGGGCTCCTCGCTAGTCCCGACCTTTCTTCAGCGAACTGAAATAGTCCCGGACTGTCTTTTCGATGTTGGGCACGGTGTAGTTCTGAGCGGCGTAGATCCCAGTGCATGTCCCTGCCACGAATCCCACGACAGCCGAGAAGCGAAGCTTGGCTATCAGGTAACCTGCCAGGAAGCCTTTGAGGAAGGGCGAGGCCAGCAGAGAGCCATCCTGAGGAGAAGAGCCAAGAGTGAGGTGTCCAGGCAGGGTGGGCTTGGGCAGGGGGTGCGAGGAGGTGGGTTATCTTTACCAAGAGACATGCCCTGGGGGTTTATCTTTACCAAGTCCCCTCAAGAGGGGTGGCTGCCCATGCAGGGGTGTTACAAGGGGCCCCAGGAAAGAATGCCATCGAGGGCCACAACCATGACTGGAGGAGCACATGTCCTCGGAGAGTTGTAAGGGGCCCCAGGAAAGAATGCCATCGAGGGCCACAACCATGACTGGAGGAGCACATGTCCTCGGAGAGTTGTAAGGGGCCCCAGGAAAGAACACAAAAAAAGGCCGAGATAAGGGATTTAAACACTCTGCAAAGAGACAGGCTAAGACAAGACCATCTATGGAAAAGGAGGCCCAAAGTTCATGGAAAGGACACCACGAGATACCTCTTCAGAGAGTACCAGAACCACCGAAACCCCCCAGGGAAGCCTCCCAGAGACCCAGGCCACACGTGGAATGACTGTGCAACTACGCCAATTAGTTCCCGGAAGAATTAATACGTACAACTGTGAAATTCAACGCATACGTACGGGGCAGCGTGACGCACGCTGTGCCTGACGCCACGCACGTCCGGCGCGACCACCACCCCCCCCGTGCACCCGGCGCCGTCACACAGAATGCCCGCTCTTTAATTCGACACGGGCGGTGAAGTTTTTACCCCCGAGCTCGGCGACAGGGGGGACGGCGCGTTACCTGCCCCACGCCAGCGTGCACCTCGTCCTCCACCCTGCGCTGCAGGCTCTCCAGCTGGCCCTTCAGGAAGGCGAGGTCCTTCAGCTTGGGCAGGGGGTCCTGGGGGGGGAGACAGGAGGGCTGGTGGCTAACGGGGACAACCCCGGGGTCGGGGTCAGGCCCGGGCCGTGCCCGCCGCGCTCCGCACNGCCCCGCCCCGCGGAGCAGCGGGAGCTGCGGGGTGGCCCCTGAGGGGGGAGCGGGCCGGGCGTCCCGGCTCAGGTCTGGACTCCTCAGAGCGGCCTACCCGCGCCCTGCTGCAGTCTCGGGGGTGAGGGGAGGGCTGTCGCAGCTGCCGGCGGGGCCCCGGGGAGCGGTGGCTGTGGAAGGAGAGCCCGAGAGGAGTTGTTTTGCCGGTGTGCGTGAGATGGGAAGGGCCTTGGAGGCCCTGGATTGGGGCTGGGGGTAGTGGTGGGTGCCCCTGGCCCGGCCGTACCCCGAGTGAGTGGGAGCTGCTGGGGGGAGCGTGAGCGGCCGCTGTCCTGGGACACAGGGGCTTTCAGCGCAGGGCAGGTGCACGCCCGTGTGACCGTGTTCTCAGAGGTGAGATACATGAATGTTTGTTAATCAAATCTTAAGGCGATTAAACAATAGGCTATGGCTTGAATAGAAATAGTTATTGACATAAGGAATAGAAATAGGATATTAACATGAGAAGTAGAATAGAAGAAATCATCACACTAACTAACATGAAGCGTTTGAAGGGAAACAGGCTAAATTGCTAATGAGAGAGAGCTAACAAGATGGGCCTTGAAACTCTAACAAAGGGACTTGATTTACTAAC
Source organism: Eurystomus gularis (assembly GCA_013400335.1). Taxonomy (NCBI): domain Eukaryota; kingdom Metazoa; phylum Chordata; class Aves; order Coraciiformes; family Coraciidae; genus Eurystomus; species Eurystomus gularis. The sequence continues at coordinate 82,572 of VZZY01023220.1, read as the reverse complement.
AAGGGAGGCTGAAACTGATAAGGAAGCCAGTCGTAAAAAACAGAACTAACAGATGAAAAGTAACACCTCTCACAGACTTATCAGTAGAAGAATGACAAGTGAAGAAGAACAGATGTTTACCTAGGACAAGAGCTGACCAAGACCAGCTCAAGTCTGCAAAGTCTGCTAAATCAACATATTCCAGACAAAAGGTGAAAAGTACATCACGAGGAAGACCTACGGCCTTCCTCCCAGAGACCACCGCCCAAGCTTCAAAGACCCCTACCCAAAATCACCAGGAGGAACTGCGCAAGCGCAGGACTGAAAAAGCTAATTATAATACGAAGCGGGGGAAAGGCGGGGTTAGGGAATTAAAATGTATAGACTCATTAAAACATACAATGTTTTACTGTATAAATATGAGATCGTTTGCCACTTCAGGTGCGAGCCGTTGGTGGAGCGAGGTCTCCCCGGCCGCCCAGCGCTGTTTTTGCTTGCTGTACCGCTTGCTTTAATTTAATAAACTTCTGATTGATTTAGAGACAAGAAACTGAGTCTCTGCAAGTTTCATTGATAACAGAGGGATCCCTTCTTATGGCCATTTTTCTTGTGAAGGTCCGAGGACCAGCACCCACCGGGCACAGGGGACATTCCTCGCTCTGGCCCCACAAGCTGGCAGGAGTCCCAGAGGCCTGCCAGGGCTCAGCGGAACATTTGTGAGAGGTCAGTGCTCAGGAGACCCCCATGGCTTTGTCCCAGGAGCTGCTGCCGTGGGGTTGGCTGCAGTGTCGGGAGTGGCCCCACGTCCCATTGCCCCTCTGCTTCTCCTGCCTGCCCTGGTTTGGCTGGGATGGAATGGTAGCCGGTAGCAGTTTGGAGTTAGTGGCTTAGTGAACCTACCGTGTGCCTCAGCCACTCCAAACGAGCCCACTTTCCAAGCAGGAGACTTAAAAGGTTAAAAAAAAAAAAAAAAAAAGTATATAAAATCACTGTGATTTCAAGGGCCTTTCTTGGAGTGAAGCCACAAAACTGGAGAAGGGCAACTGAGCGCAGGCTGGCTTTGAAACTTCAGATATTGCTGAAAAGCAACACGCGAGGGCAGCACAGCCCTGTTGAACAGCCACCGCTGCTCAGTCCTGTCCCTGTTCCCTCACCAAAGGTGCACCACCCATGGCCAACCTCCCAGGCACGGTTTGCAGACGATGATGGGCGCGTCGTTCCCCACCACAGCACACTCACACCTCTCCGTGGCTGGCAGGGACACCTGTTTGCCCATAGCTTGTTTTATTTGAGTCTCCTGGAGTGACCACCGCTGCACAGAGGTTTGGAATCTCTCCAGAGAAGGAGACTCCACAACCTCGCTGGGCAGCCTGGGCCAGGCTCGGACACCCTCAACAGCAAAGTTGTTTCCCCTCCTGTTCAGATGGAACCTCCTGGGTTCCAGTTGGTGCCCGTTGCCCCTTGTCCTGTCGCTGGGCACCACTGACAAGAGTCTGGCCCCATCTTCTTGCTCCCACCCTTTAGCTATTGATCAGATCCCCTCTGAGGCTCCTGAGAGCCCCAGGGCTCTCAGCCTTTCCTCAGCACAGAGATGCTCCAGGCCCCTCAGATCTTCAGTGCCTCTGCTGGACTGTCCAGTAGTTCCTAGTCTCTCTTGAACTGGGGAGCCCAGACCTGGACACAGTACTTCAGAGGTGGTCTCACTAGGGCAGAGAAGAGGGGTAGAAGAACCTCCCTCAACCTGCTGGCCACACTCCATGCACCCCAAGAGACCATTGGCCTTCTTGGCTCATGTTGTCCACCAAGACTCCCAGGTCCTTCTCCATGAAGCTGCTTTCCAGCCGGTCAACCCTTTACCTGCACTGGTGCAGGGGGTTATTCCTCCCCGACTGGAGCAGCAGTGGAGAGGGGAGCATTAGAGCAAGAGCAGTGCCAACCATGTGTTGCTGGGGCTGGTAGCCCTGGGTCCTGCACCTCTCCATGATGGTGCCATGCTCCTGTCCCCCACAGCTTGCTCTCAGGGGGCTTGGGTTGAAGATGTCCCCTAAATCAGCTCATCACCTTTCATGGCCATGGCAGTCCCTGTGCATTGGGGGTAGTGCCCGTTGCCCACCTCTGCCTCCCTCTGGCAGCCGTGGCGCTGGAGTGTTGGCATCGCTCAAGCAAGGCCACGTGCAACCACTGTGTGATGACCAGGGGACACAGGACAAGAGGAAACAGCCTCAAGTTGTGCCAGGGGAGGTTTAGGTTGGACATGAGGAACAATTTCTTCCCCACAAGGGTTGTGAAGGGCTGTCCCAGGCTGCCCAGGGCAGTGGTGGAGTCCCCATGCCTGGAGGGGTTTCCAGGCTGTGGAGATGTGGTGCTGAGGGACATGGGTTAGTGGTGACCTGGCAGTGCTGGGGGAATGGTTGGGCTTGATGATCTCAGAGGTCTCTTCCAACCCAAATGATTCTGTGGTTCTATGATCTGGGGCCTTTCCCCCTCATGGTGGTGGGCACAGTGGCAATGTAGGGCTGTGTGGTGGACACCAGTGCCTTGCTGGGGTGTGCCAGCAGCGGGCCAGGCTGCGCCTGTCCTGCTGACACCCTGCTGCACCTTCAACCTCCCCAGAAGCTGGGGAGTCCCGAGTCAGGTCTGACGTGGAACGCTGCAATTAGCGCAAAGCCAGAGCTGGCCTGTGCTGTTTGGGAGCTGAAGAGGAAGCTGGTTGTCCTCTGTGTGCCGGCCAGCAAGCTTCCACTTCTCCTGAGGTTCGGTTTGCCTGCCTGCTAGCGAAAGCTCTCACCTTGCCTGTTCTTGGCCTTGGCTTTGCCCTTGAGCGGTGGCAGGAGCTGAGCCTTCAGCCCAACCTGACCGCAGGTGGTGGTGGGCAGGATGAGAAGCTTCCTGACTTCTCCAAGTCAGGAAGGAGAGTGTGTCCGTCCCACGAGGATCTCCAGAGGTGATGGCAGAAGCCCTCGGGGACTGCAGTGGTGCTCCCACCTTGCTGAGCTCAGCCCTGACGCTGCTCATTTCCCTTCCACTCAGGAGTTGCCTGCAGCATTTGCTCTGCGCTGGTGGGAACGCTGGGCCAAAACAGGAGGTGGGGTGACCAGGAGCCACGTCCACCTTCCTGTGGCCCAGGACCAGAGCCCTGGGGCTTAGCACCGCCTGCACCCACGGGTGCATGTCTCCTGCCACGAGCAGGAGGTCCCTGCCCCAGCAGTGCGGCTCTCCCTTCTCCCGCTCTGGCCAGCGTGGCACCAGGCACTCGGTAGGTCCTGGAGACCTCAGCGAAAGTCCCCAGCTCCTCTGGAAACCAGGCCGAGAGGAGCTGGCTCTTGGCCTCTGCTGTCACAAGCCCTCCCTCAGCAGCCCCTTCATCTGTGGTTTCATCTTCTGCACAGACGCGGAGCCCAGAGATTAGGCTTCAGATTTAGGTTTTACTGCGTCCTGAAATGGGTTCCAGTTCCCAGTCCCAGCAGGACCAACGTGCAGCCAGATCTCTTCTGAAAGCTAGTGGGCTGAGGAGAGGCATCTCCCACCACGTGTGTGGAGATGGAGCCCAGAGATTCACTCAGGTGCCTTCCTGAGAGGCAGCTGCTGGGTCAGAGTTGGTTTGTCCTAGGAAGAAAAGCTTGGGAGAGACGGAAGGAGCTGGAGCTGTTTCATGAGTGGCTTTAGATGAGGGAGGAATAAGCTACAGCCGATCCCTCTTTACTCGGGGTCACAAGGAGGACAGAAGATCTTCGCACAGAGCGCACTTCCATCCTGGAGAGTGGTACCAGCCCATGAGGGCCAGCAAATGCTGTCCTCCAGGGCTTCATCATGTGGCTGAGCTGCTGGTCGCCCATGGTAGCTGACTGCAGGTTGAGGGTTTTCCAGGCTGCCTTCTTCCCAGCAGGAACTGCAGCCATCCCAGCTTTCATCCCGCTATTCGAAATAGCACACCCAGGTTTTTCTCCTTCTGCTCAGAGGGGAACCCAGGAGGAAGTTCTTCACTGTGAGGGTGGTGAGACACTGGAACAGGCTGCCCAGAGAAGTTGTGGGTGCTCCATCCCTCAAAGTGTTGAAGCAACCTGGTCTAGTGGGAGAGGTCCCTTCCAACCCAAACCATTCTGTGATTCTATCCTGAGTGATCCTGCTGAGCTACAAACACGTTCACCTTGGCTTGGGTGTGACAAAGAAGCGCAGTGCCCTGCCATGGTCCCAACAGCCGTGGTTGGCTCTGTCCTCTCGGGTGGTTTTGTTATCCCTGGTTGTGCACGCTCAGAGCATGAGATGCTGGGCTCCTGGAAGGACCAGGGGAGGAATGGCCAAGACAGGGGACCCTAAACTAACCAACAGGGGATTCCATCCCATGTGTGGCATAGTCAGGATAAAGCTGAGGGATCATGAGGGTCAAGTCTCTTCTTCCATGGCTGGTGTCCAAAGAGGACTCTGTCCAAATGGATCCCAATCTGTGTGTTCCAGAATCCAGTTCCAGAATCCAAAGCCGGTTCCCAATCTGCCACTGAGTCCAGTGCTCCACAGCATTGGTGGTGATGGTGACATCACTGCCATGGCGCGGGTGCTCAGTATTAATTTCATATAATTTGCGTACATTTCATTTTACTGTTACAGTTTCATTAAAGCTGGTTTAGTTTTCTTTTCCAGTCCCTAAGTCTCCCTCCCTTATTCCCTTGGGGAAGGGAGAGCGGTTAATAGAGAGCATCTGTCACTGGTCTAGTGACCGGCCCAGCCCTGACCCTTGGCACTGGAGCCTCACCAGCATCCATGGAGAGGCAGTAGCACCCCTTGGATGCTTTGGTGCCTCTGGCTCCTCAGGAAGCTGTGAGCAGAGCCAGGAGGGAGCCAGGCACAGCACTCTTGTCACCATCCTCAGCCACGCAGCCAGGTCACCTCCCCTGGGCCCCTGGACTCCACCGTCCCCTCAGGGTCTCCATGGGTGGCCCTGAGGATGCTCACAGCTCTGTCTAGGCCCTGGTGCTGAAGGCTCAGGCTGAGGGCAAGCACCTGGGACCTCTCAAGGGACCTCATGCTTTTGGAAAGCCCTGGGAGTTGGGAGGGACCAAATGGTAGGGATGCTGCAACATCAGAGGGTATCAACCCAACGGAGCTGCCTCCTGCCCACCCTTCCCTCCCAGGGCCGAACTGGCTGGAGATCCTCCTTCATCTCTTGGCCAAAGGGGAAACCGAGGCACGGAGCAGCGGGCACACAGCTCCGGCCCCTGCTCTGTGGCCTTGCCAAGCTGCACCACGGCAAAGTTCTGCCACGGTCTCTGGCAGCCTGGCAAGCAACAAGCCCTGGGGCCACCATCCTGCCCCAGCTTCGGCCACACCATGTCACTCATGCTCAGTCTCCTGAGGGACCGGCTGGCTCGCCTGCCCCTTGGCCAGCCCAGGATTTTGCTGTCTTCCCAGCTGGAAAGGCTTCTGGCAGTAGCTCACCATGGGGACTCTATTTCTCAGCCACTTCCTTGGCCTGGGCAGTCCCCATGCAAGCTGAGCCTCTTCAGCAAGTGTGGCCTTGGGGCTGAGACCAGCCTCTTCAGCCAAGGCATCTCCAGGTAGATCCTGGAGGAGCATGCAGGTGGACAGAGCCAAGAAATGGTCTGTCTCAGAGCCATGTCCTCTGCTCTGCTTCCACCTGACCTCGTGGGGTCATCTGGCACGTCCCTTGGGGCTGGAGAAACACTTCTGCAGCTTGCTCGGGAGGAACGTGGGCATGAAGGTCATGAGCAGGCACCAGAGATGGCTCTCAGTGTGACATCTCTGGATGGAGCAAAGGCAGCGAGGTTTCTTGCACTGTGGAACCACTAAATGTCAGATTTCCTCAGGCTTGACCTCCTCTTCTTCTACCTCCACATCCCGAATGGGTGGGAAGTGATGTTCATTTGTGACTGCACTGGAGGGTACCCTGGAAATCCTGCGCATACTCCTTGTGCCTGCAGAAGCCCTCAGATGAGTCAGGCCACGCTGCCTGGATGTGGTGGACCCAGCGCCCACCCACACACTCATGGGTTGGCGTTCCACAGGCCCATCCAACACTGCAGGACATCCCAACTGCACATCGTGCTCGAGATTCAGGATAACGCAACTTGCCCCGGAGGAAAATGCTTTATATGAAACAAGATCAAAGGAGATTAAAAAAAAAACAAACCAACCCAACCACCCATGGAATGATACATGAGATAGACACGACGAGGAAAATGGGAAGCGTGTCACAGGACCGTGGTTTGAGTCAGCTGTTTCCAGTCAACGTGGCGCACGGGAGGTTCTGGTGGGCAGCTGCTGCAGGAGGTTGGCGATCGCTGCCACGGGCTTGGGACTGAGGGGACCAGAGCCACCAGGGCTGGTGGCAGGGGTGCTTCAGCAGCAGTCGCTTCGCAGAGGCTGCGGCAGGTCGGACGTGCTTATCTGGAGGTTGAGCTCTGTTGAGTTGAGGGTCATGGATGGGGCGTGCGGGTGGTTCTCCTCATAGACAGCGTACTCCTCGTGACACTGCTGCCAGAGGTGCCAGAGGAGCTCTCTGGACAAGAAGTGGGGCTCTGCTTCTCCCAACTCTGGAACAGAAGGAAGACAAGACCCACCTCCACTGGCCCGGCCTGAGGCAGGGGTCTGGGCAGGGAGATGACCCAAAATATGCAGAATTTTCCAAGAAGTCAAACTAGGGTTCTTACTTCCCCCTTTCTGCATGAAATGAAAACACAAAGTGCAGGAAGGAGGGTAAAACAAAAAAAACCTATGTGCCGGGTTTCTGGTAGAGCTTGTTGGGATGGGAACCACCTCACCGGACAGAAATGCTTCTCCCCATCAGGGAGAGAGCAGGATGTCCTCTGAGAAACAACGAGATTCGTGTCAGTGAGAAGCAGCAGCTGTTTCCAAGCCCCTGCTGCTCTGGCTGTGGTGAGGAGAAGAGAAAGGAAGATGGGAAAAGAGGAAGCCTTGCTCCTCGCTGTGCCCTCTCAGGAGGGATGCTGCCTGTCCTGCTGCCTCCAGCCACTTCTCCCAGGAACATCAGGGAGCTGCTCCTTCCCTTGGAAGCTCATGGTTATACTTAATCCTTGAGGGAGTGTTCTTGCTGCCCCAGCAGAAGACTGCTTGTCTCAGGTGCCCTCAACAGGGACCAGCTCTGGCAGCATCTCCCCTGCTCCTCTGAGACCCACAGCAAGAAGTCATTCTGTGTTAGGAGGCAGCTCCTCCCACCCCACCACAGCAGGAACCCATCACAGCCATCTGAGTGGGGATATGAGCCAAGTGCTGCACAGATCCTGCCTGCTTAGAGAATAAGAAATCATTTAGGTTGGAAAAGTTCTTTAAGATCATCGAGTCCAACCGTTCCCCCAGCACTGCCAGGGCACCACTAAACCATGGCCCTCAGCGCCACATCTCCACGGCTTGGAAACCCCTCCAGGGATGGGGACTCCACCACTGCCCTGGGCAGCCTGGGACAGCCCTTCACAACCCTTACAGGGAAGAAATAATTCCTCACGTCCAACCTCAACCTCCCCTGGTGCAACTTGAGGCCGTTTCCTCTTGTCCTACGGAGAAGAGACCAGCCCCACCTGGCTCCAACCTCCTTTCAGGGAGTGGTTGAGAGCAAGAAGGTCTTTCCTTGTTTGCCCTGATCTGAGGTCACTCAAGGGGCTTGGAGAGCACAGCCACCGTGCTGGGCACCCCTATCCTTCCTTGTCCCCTCCTTACTCACCCTCGTACGCAATGAGCCGGTAGGTGCCCACGCACTCCTTGGAGCCTTTCAGGATCTCCTCCAAGGTCCTGTAGAAAAGCTTGGCCTGCTCCAGGCGGTCCTCCCGGCTGAAGGCAGCACACTCATCCTGGGACATGGCATAGAGCGACTGCAGTGGGGTGGCAAACTCCACTGCGCAGTGCCAGAGCTGCTGGGACGGAAGAAAAAGACGGGGTCAGGAGGACTGAGCACCTCAAGAGCCCTCAGAAGCTCCTTGGCCTGTCCTGCACCAGTGCTGAGTGCTGGACCACCAGCTTTGTCACGGCTCCCAGGACACAGCCTGGGCGCTGATGTTCCCTGTGGAGTTTGGTCCCCTATAGAGTGACCCTTTGCCTGTGCCTGGTCACACCTTCTTGGTGGCTTTCCTGCTAGACAAGGGGAAGTCTGAATGTCCTGATCAAAAGGAGAACAGAAAGGAGGACAAGATAAAGGCACAGAAGGAGGCTGAACTGAGGAAAGATTTGGTAACGCCATAAAAACTCCAAGGAGGAGCAGGGGTACTGCTAAGTCTTTTACTGGGCAAACTGGGAAGTTTAATCAAGTCCTTCAGAAGGATGGGATCTCTGGGAAATGCAGAGTAGCAGGAAGACCAGCCTTGGCAGGCAGTGACCCGGAGCAGATGCCCGGGTAGGAGCAGCATCGCTGCCGTGTGCGGGTCAAAGCAGCAGCTCAGTGCTCTGCCAAACTAGGGGGGTCCGGGTGAGAAGCATCGCTCTGCAGACACCTCCATCCACAGCCGTGCCAGCAGGACCATGGGTTCCCTTCTCCAGGGGTGCAGGGGCACAGGCCCGTCTGCCTGGAGAGGTGGAAGGAGGTGAGTGGAGATCATAGAATAGAATCATTTGGGTTGGAAAAGACCTCTAGGATCATCGAGTCCAACCTTCACCCCATGACCCCTAGACCATGGCCTGAAGCGCCACATCTACTTGTTTTTGAACACCTCCAGGGATGGTGACTCCACCACCTCCCTGGGCAGCCTGTTCCAGTGCCCAACCACTCTTTCAGTAAAGAACTTCCTCCTAATATCCAATCTAATGGAGGGATGGAGGGATCTAGGGCTCCTCAGCCCCGAAAAGAGGCGACAGGTGGAATGGGGGAGAGTCAAATTATATGATGACTCACAGAGGCATTTTCAAGCACCTCTTCACAAGAGAAAGAAAAATTCCTTTTTCCCACAGGAAGTGATGCTCTGTAGCCCACACCTGCTTTTTCTCTGCTCAGTTTTCTGCTGTTTTCTGGGCTTAAATCACCTCCAGGAGGGATTACGTGAGCCCAACATCCCTGCAAGGATGGCAGCCAGCAGGAAGGAGGATGGCCAGCATAAGCAGGACCTCTCCATCTCGCAGAAGCCTGCTGAAAGCTGGGAGTATCTAGCAGGAAAGGAGACACTGTCCTTCCTTTATGGCCACTTCTGGGCCAGGATCTGAGGCCAAGAAGAGCTTTGGGCTGATGCAGGTGGACTGCTCTCCTGAGGCTGTGCTCTGCCTACCTTGTTGTCTTCATCCCTGATGGTGTAGAGGCTGTGTTTGTAGACCCTCTTCTTGGTGCCAGCTCGGGTCAGCGTGGTTTCAGTGAGGTCCGTCAGGTACTGGATGTTGCTGTCAGCTTTCTCCAGGTCATCGTAGACATCACAGCTCAGAGGGACCAAGATGTGGAGCTTCCAGGTCGCCCTGGGTGCCGGCACATTGGGGTTGGCTCTGCTGAATTCCTCCATCGCCTTTTTCACCCCTGGGAGAAGAGAACATTGGGCGGAGGTGCTGGTGTGAGTAGAGCTGCTTCCTACCTGGCTCCCCACTTCCCTGCTGACACTGCAAAAGTGGGAGGACTGTTAGCAGGAGCTATTTCTCTCTGTAAGTGTGATAACACAGGGCAACAGCTACGTACGTGGCAGGACTATTTTTAGGTAGCCAATGTAATAAGACCAGGCAAGCCCATGAGCGACATTCTGCTTGGACCTCTCAGACATCTCAGACATTTCCACTGCTGAGGGCTTCTGTGGAGGGAAGGAGAGACAGAGCAGCAGTGATGAAAGCAGCCATGGGCTCTTCTGTGACCGGTGGTTCCCTACGGGGACTGGAGAGGAGCCACCCTCTCCAAAGAGACCTGCTGAGGGAGCAGCCCTGCCGAGAGCCTCGATGGCCCACACAGCCCCTGCAGATGAAGAAGCTGATGCTGGGACGAGCCAGGCACTGTTCTGGGGATTGCGTGTCCCAGTGCAGCTTGTGCATCATCCCATTGCTTCCAGCCATGTGGGAGGAGACATCCCAGCATGTGATGGCAGGATTGCCAGGGCCACTGGCAGCCCCTGCCAGCTCTGTGTGTTCGTTTGGGTGGAAATGGGGGTTCAGTCTCCGCAGGCTGCCCTCCCCAAGGCATCTTTCCGTCGCCTGCGTGCCCCCTCTCCCCTCCCAGCTCTGCCGAGCCCCTTCACAGCTCGACAGATTTCAAAATACCCCCGGCTTCTGTCAGCGAGGCTCTGGCTGTGCCAGGCTCTGCCGGGCTGGCTGCGCTCACCAAAAGGCAACCTGGACCCTCCTGCCGATGTGTGTGGCAGGATGGAGGACACCAGATCTTCAGGGCTGAGCCAAGGGGAGCGTTTCTCCCACTGTGGGGCTGTACGTGCAGGGACACATCCCCATGACTGCTCAGGATAGAGGTGTTGGTGCCTTACATGGAGCCCCAGAGCGAGGTTGAGGAGCTGGCACAAGCTGGCCAGCCCGAGGTGGAGCATGAGCGGCTGCCCGTCTTCATCGAGAAGAGCCACGTAGGCTGAGCCACAGATAAGCAGCAAGGGCCCGTTCCAGCGCAGGGGGAAGCAGGCGCTCAGGGCCCTCCAGAAGCTTCCGTGGTGCCTGGGTTGGAGAAGGAGACAGGAGACAGGCTGGTGGCCATTCGCCTGCCATCTGCAGCCCACGGGGCACTGCTCAGGGGATTCTCCCACCTCCCTGCCAGTGCTGCTGACCTTCTGGAGCAGTACGGAGCCAGGGAGAGCTGTGGGACCCTGCTCAGCACACCCCAGGTGCCCCCAGCCAGGACGGGCTGGGTTTCTGGCAGCACCCGTGGGGCTTAGAAGGGAGCAGATGCAACGTCCGCCCTGGACAGCAAAGGGAGACTATGTCCAACAGCCCCGTGGCCTCCAGCACTGGGTGGTGGTGCAAGGCTGGGGGCTGAGATCTGTTCCCCAGGGAAAGGGCACCTGGGAGGTCCTGCAGAGGGAGAGGTCCATAGACATATGGGGGAGCTGCGCAGGCAGGAGAGGAGGAGAATCATTTAATCATTTAGGTTGGAAAAGACCTTTAAGATCATCCAGTTCAACCATAACCATACTGTACCAAGTCCTCTGCTAAACCATGTCCCTCAGCACCACATCTCCACGGCTTTTAAACACATGCAGGGATGGTGATTCAAACACCGCCTTGGGCAGCCTCTTCCAGTACCTGACAATCCTTTCAGTGAAGAACTTTTCCTAATGTCCAACCTAAATCTCTCCTGGTGCAATGTGAGGCTGTTTTCTCTTGTCCTATCACTTGTTAGAATCATAGAATCATTAAGGTTGGAAAAGACCTCCAAGATCATCAAGTCCAACCATCAACCCAACACTACCATGATCACTAGACCATGTCCTGAAGCGCCTGCAAGTGTTACTCATAGAGGAGGCTCTACAACCTCCTTTAAGGTCGTTGTAAAGAGCTAGAAGGTCCTCTAAGGAAGGAGGAAGGGGTGAGAGAGACAGGAGACTGATGGAGAGCAGTGTGTGCTGGTGGGGCTCAGCAGAGCATCACCACAGAGGCCACGCCTGGGAGTAGAGACAAGGAGAAGTACCCCCAGACGCTGCGATGCCCTTGTACCCAGCGCGATCCCAGGAGCCCGGTGTGACAGCCACCCCCACCAGCTCACCTGGACTGGAGGTGGAAGATCTCCTCCGCCAGGTAGCAGGTGCCCCTGAGCAGCACCCCGATCTGCAGGGCGGCAAAGTGGAGGGTGAGGATGCGGGCGGTGGTGGCGAGAGGCTCTCCGGCGAGGTACAGCGCGGCGGCACACAGGGCCAGGAGCAGGTACGTGGCACGCTGCGCTCGCCCGCCCCGGGCCTCAGGGATCAGCAGGGTGCTGGGCTGGTTCAGCCACTGACGTTCCTGAGACATCTGCGGTGGAGAACGGGAGGTCAGCAGCAGCTCTTGTGCCCCGGGTGCACAGCAGAGAAGGGAGACACACGCATGCACACATCCAGCGCTCACCGAGCACCCCAACCCCATCCTTTTGGATGCTGCTGAAATGCAACTGCTTCTGGGTAGGGTCCCTTGGATGAGACAGAACCTGGTCGGCCACCCCACTCTCAAATCAATGCCAACCCTCCCAGCTCCGTAGCCATGGGTCCATCGCTGCTCTTGCCACACTCACCGGAGCCAGGAGATCCAAGGCTGTCTGGGCTTCCTGTGCTGCGGTTAAAACCCACGGCAATTTGGGGGATCTGCTGTCGCAGAAAGAGACCTGGAGCTTCCGCACCTTCCAGGCTTCTGGTGGCACGGGTGGGGCGGTAGTTAATGAAAATGAAAATGAAAATGAAAGGAGCTATTGCGGTGGCAGGCAGGCTGCAAAAAGCACCAGAGCCCTCCCAGGCGGGGCACCCGGGAGGTCTCCGAGGAAATCCAGGCACTGGGCAGCGCTGGGTGGATGGCACAGGTTTCAACATCCATAAGCTCACACCTCTGGAAAGTCCCAACGTATCTGGTTAGGTCATTGTGGGGCTGAGCTGAGCTGGAATGAGGAAATAAATCAGGATTTATTGTGGTTTAATCTGTGAAGTGCAGCAGAGATTTCCAAGACTGAATTTATTAAGCGCAGCGTGTTTCCAGGGGTGAAATAGAAGCAAGTTCCTTCTAGTGGAGAAGGTGACTCAGCACCCTGGATCCCCTTGCAGCTCCAGGAGATGTTGACTGAGGAGGTGGTGCCCACAGGCAGGCCTTCCTACAGCCGGGCTCTTGCTGGCCAGTAAGGTCCTCAAGCCTCTCAGGTCCTAGTGAGAGCAGACCTGGAGAAGCTCAAAGCTTCCAGTATTGCTGAGGTTTGCCCTCAAACCTCCCAGGTCTCTGGTCCTAGCAGCAGAGTCTGCAGCAGTGAGGTATTAACCATCCTGCAGGGAGATTGACTCAGGACACACATGCACAAGCCCATGGGATGTGGGTGGTATGCACTCGAGGATGCTGAGGGAGATGGCTGATGCCCTGGCAAGGCTCCTCTCTGATCTCTTTGGAAGACTGTAGCAATTGGGATGTTCCTGATGAAGAAGGCAAAAGTTCCTGATGGAGAAGGCAAACATCACGCCCAGCTTCGAGTGGGGAAAGAAGGAGGGCTTGGTGAAGTACAAGGGTAAGTGATGGAGCAAATCCTCCTAGCAGTCGCTGCCAAGCACCCGGAGGACAAGAAGGGAATGGCCAGCAGGGCTTTACAAAGGCCACCGTGTACCTGACCGACCCAAGTGCCTTCTGAGACTGAGATGAGATGAGATGAGATGAGATGAGATGAGATGAGATGAGATGAGATGAGATGAGATGAGAGGCCCTGTAGATGAGGGGAGAACTTCCACTTCAGCAAAGCCTTCAGCATGGTGTCCTATGGCCTCCAAACTGGGTAGATACCATCTAGGTGAGGGGGTGACTGTCCAGGACGTGCCCTGGGTCCAATTTCTTTCTGCCCAGGAGTGCCCGTGGATGCAGGGAGGCTGCCAAGAGACCCTCGCAGTCCCCACAGACACCTTGCCGGGGTCTCTGCAGCCTGGAGTGGACACACAGCAGAAGGATCTTGATTCAGACGTGCCCACAGGTCACATTTAATGCAAGCATCTAAAAACCCAGAGGGTGGGAGGGAGGAACAGATGCCCAGAGAGACTGGCAGAGTGCTACTGGTGCTCATCTCAAGGTTCTTGGAGTCTGCTTGGGTGGCACCTTCAAAACCCCAGCAAACCCATTTGACGGGGCATCCGACCTGTGTTCTTAGCCCAGGCAGGGCTTGTAGAAATAGCCAACGTGTTGCTTGCTTCTTCAACACAAAGGTTGGCTAAAACATCAAGTGAATCGCTCCCTCCTCCTGCGCTGGGTTGTCCCTGCCAGCCGGGCTTCGCTGCCCAGCTCTGGTTGGCTTTTGTGGTGTGGTGGAGGAGGCTGCCCGGTTGTCCAGCCCTCTTCTCGCGGGTCCCTGAGCAGCTGGGTGATTCTCCTGCTCACGGAGCCTGGCCTCCTGCTTTCAGTTCTACCTTCAGCACACTGACACCCCCGGGTATTTCTGCCTCTTTCACTTCTGCTCTGAGCCCACCTGCACCTGCAGCTTGCCAGCCACAAACGGGGACAAAATGACATGCTCTCAACCATGGTTTAAATGATTAAACGAGGCAACGTTTTTAAACTAGAGAAGGGGAGATTTAGATCAGACGTTAGGAAGAAGTTCTTTACCATGAGAGTGGTGGAATGCTGGAACAGGTTGCCCAGAGAGATGGTGGATGCTCCACCCCTGGAGACGTTCAAGGCCAGGCTTGATGAGGCTCTGAGCAACCTGTTCTAGTTCGAGATGTTCCTGCTGACTGCAGGGGGGGTTGGACTAGATGACCTTGGAAGGTTCCTTCCAACCCAATGCGTTCTATGATTCTATGTCGCATCACTTCCACACCACTGTGCTCCTGAACAACCCTCCCAGACACCCCCCAGCCTTTCCAGGCTCCGTGCCACACTGCCGATGGGGCTGTGCTTGCTGGAGCAGAGCTGGGCTGCCCGGCCCAAGAACTGAGCCTAAACTCCAGGAGTGAGATTTGAATGTCTCCAGTGGAGGCCGCCTCATCTCCAGCTTCTCACCCCCCCAGCACCCCCAAGTCCTTCTCCACAGGGCTCTCTCCATCCCTTCACCCCCAACCTGTGTTGATACCAGGGGTTGCCCCCACCCAGGAGCAGGACACGGTGCTTTCCTGGGTATCTCCTGGGAACAGGACCGCTTCCAGCAAGCAGGATGGGCATTGCAGCAGCCCTGGCTTCCTCTTCTTTTTTTTTTTTTCCCTGCATCATGTGCTGCTGCTGCCCTGCAGAAGCCAGCAGATCTCCTGGCTCCAGCCGAGAAGCCGGCTGCCCAGCGACAGCTTTGCACCGGGGACACCCGCGGGGATGGGGCTCGGATGCCAGCCTGGTGTCCCTTGGCTGAGAAGAGCTGCCGTTGGTGTTCCAGTGCTGCAGTTGCCCTCAAAGGTCCTGCCCGGCCAGGACTTGCTTTACTGCCTGAAAAGAAAGGGCTCCGCAATATTTGGCGTTGCACGGGTTGGTCTCTGGGGCAGGGAGGAGACATCTGTGTGCTGGGTGAAATCTGGTGGACGCAGGAGACCAAGAACATGTTGTCTCTTGCTCGCTCAGCAAAGCAGTTCTGTTGTGGGACGGGAGAGGTGATGGTCAGAGCCAGGGAGGTGTCTGGCTAAAGGATTTGGGAACTTCCCTCCTCGTCTCCAGATGATGCAGGTTTGGATCTTTTTACACAGAAATTTCCATTAATACTTTTTTTTTCTTTCCTGTAGAAAAATCCATTAAGTGTAAAAGAAAAACACCCTCTGCTTTATTTAAAGAAGAAAAATGTTCACAGTTTCTCAGGCTTAGTTTTAAAGTCCAAGTCACTTTGAAAGTTACTTCTGTTAGGTTCTAAAATGGTGACAATCCTGGATCGGGCTCATTCAGCGCAGGGCAAAGGACTCCAAAGATGGAAAATCCCATTGGAGCAGAGGTGTGGGACACCGCAGGGTTTGCTAAAGACCCTCCAGCTTGTTTGGCCACTGCTGGACTTCTGCTGCGGGGGTCCCTCTGCCAATGCAGCCGCTCTGCTCACCTCTGCAGCGGAGAAAAATGCCAGATGGATCTGTGTGAGGAGCTCTAGCAGCTACTGTGGGCATCTCTTACCCAGAGGGAGAAGGTGGGAGATGTTCTGCAAGCTCCAGCAGAGCCTGCTGCCGCTGGCTTCAGGATGACGATGCGGTGAAGGGCTCAGGAGGCCCAAACAGAGGCTGAGAACATGGAGTAAAGCACAATATGAGCTAACGGGGGGGCAACGGGACAGGAAGGAAGGAAGCGTCTGTCAGGGAGGAGATGTCAGACCTGGCAGAGCTGCTGAGGAGGAACCCAGCGCAGCTCCAGGAACAGTCCCGGGTGCACGTGTGTGTGCTGCAGGCAGGGGAGGTGGGCTCAGCGCCGGGGGATGCCGGGGCTTGGCTCCTGGCTTCGCTTTCACAACCCACACTTGGTTGGCGAGCGGCAGGTTTGGCGACTGCTGATGAGAACCTTCTCTGGGACACCTCCAGGCAGCCTGAAATGCAGCTGAAGAAGTTCTTTAGCGCTCGTCTTTGCATCACGTCCATTTTCAGGCAATGCTGCCAGTGAACGAGATGATCTTGTCCTCTTCTGGGGGGCTTCCTCCAGCCCGTGTTGCTGTGTTGTGATTTCAAAGAGAAGCGGCTCAGCTCACAGCCTGGGATGCCAAGTGAAGGCAGAAATTCCTCTTGGATCTGGTGATCCAACTTAAGCGTAATGGCATGGGCCAAGGATTGGGGCTGGGCTGGCCGCTAGACAAGTGACAGATGCTCTCTATGAACCCCTCTCCCATCCTAAAGGGGAGCAGAAGGGGAATAAGGGTTATCTCTTGAAACCTGTGGATTTCAAAACAAATATGGGAATGACTCCACCACTGACACACAGCCATGGACATGCGCTACAGGGTTGGGCCAAGACTAAAAAAAGCATTTCCAGAGGTGGGCTGGAAACCCACAGAATTCTCTCTTTGATAACTGTTGCTGTGGCTACTGATCCGTCTGATCATAGAATCATTTAGGTTGGAAAAGCCCTCTAGGATCATCAAGTCCAACCTTCGTCCAACATCTTCCTGACCCCTAGATCATGTCTCAAGGTGCCACATCTACTTGTTTGTTGAAAACCTCCAGGGATGGTGACTCCACCACTGCCCTGGGCAGCCTGTTCTGATGCCTAATGATGCAGAAAACCACGGAGGAACAATGCTAGAGCTGGTCTTGAACACATCCAGTGATGGAGCATCCACAGCTTCCCTGGGCAACCTGTGCCAGTGTCTCACCACCCTCAGGGTGAAGAACTTCTTCCTTACATCTAATCTAAATCTCCCCTCCTCCAGTTTGGAGCCACCACCCCTTGTCCTGTCACTACAAGGATGAGGGGTAGCGCATCTGTGTCTCTCTTTTCAAGACACAAAGCTTTTAGCAGCTACAGAGACGAGCAGTTCTCCTCAGCTCACAGCTGCAGGAAGGGATGCAGGTCCTCCGCGGTTTGCCGAGGGGCAGAGGCAGAGCTTCCTTCTCCTTGACCCTTCACTTCTGGGATGTTTTTCTTTGAAGCTCGCCCAACACTGGTAAAATGTGAGGCTTCTCCTCAAGGAGACAGGTCTTCCCTCCTTGTCCTCGTTTAGTTGGTTGTTCTATCACCCAATGACGCCCTGAGAAGGGGAAACAGGAAAAGGAAAAGAGACCTGTGGGTTGAAATGGATTTAATAAAATACTAATAAAATCATGGATCAAAATGAATGCTAATAAAGCACGTAAGGTTATACGGAGCCCACCTGGTGGTGCTGAGCTGCGTGTTCCCGGCAGCGGATGCTCCCAGCAAAAGGGCAATAGTGAGAGCACACAGGAGAGCAGGCTCGGGAGAGACGCACAGGGATGGTGGCCATCAGGAGAAGGGACCATCCCCAGGAAACTTGCCAATTTATAGTGAGCGTGATGTTTATGGTCTGGAGCACTTCTGTTGGCCAGCTCGGGGCAGCTGCACGGGCTTTTGCTTCTTGGAAAGTCTGACAACTTCCGACCCTGATTAAAAACGCTCTTGGAATTTTTCTTACTCGGCAGCAGGACAGCCAGCTTGGTCCACAGCACAAGGCACTGGCCACCACAAGCCCAAGACGGAGGGGCAAGCATCCAGGCCCAGCTCCTAATCCAAAGCTGGCAACGGGAAGAGAAGCAGGAGCAATGGAAAAGACTCCATGTTGATGGAGATTTTGAGGTTCCTCACAGCTCTGTGTACGCGTGGGTGGTTTGGTTGTCAGGCTGAACTCCCCGCAGAGGTTACTTGTTTGGACACATGCACAAAGTCCTCGTCCTGAGCAGTGTCCTCTTCCCAGCCTCCTCCGCTCAGTTTCACTCAGACCTGAAGGGAAGTTTCCCTTTTGTTTGAGCTGGCTGCTCACAGCGATGGCCCATTCCACGCTCTGATCGTGCCACCAGGACGTGGTTACGGGGCTTGGAGCTGCACAGAACCCGCCAGCTTCTTGGGAGCCATCAGGATTACTTGAGCTTTTGTTGATACAAGCCGCTCGGTCACCCGCGAAGAATTATTGTTGCTCGCGTCGGTGTTCTCCTTGGGGATGCTGGATGGAAAGGAGTTTTTCTTCCACCTCTGGCCACCAGTGCTATGGATGCCATCGTTGCTGGAGGGCCTTCACCTCCCCACATGGTGCCACTGGCCTGCTGGGTTCCAAGCTCTTGGTTGCTTTTCACTCCACACCATTGGTGTGGTTGGTGAACCTGGTGGTTGAGAGATTGTGCTAAAGAAAAGCCTAGTTGATGGTTCAAACTCCTATTACGAGCCACGCTCTAATCTACTTTATGCGTCCCCCTGGGTCTAGAACCGAATCGGTGAGGACCAGCCCCTGTGCACCACCCATGGGGAAGGGACACTGGGCCACAGGCCACCCCTGCCAGCTGTGGAGTGCCACCAGCATCGCTTTCAGTGCCACCTAACATTTTCCCAGAGGTTGCCCTGGCCCAGGTGCCCTCAAGCCTCCCTGGGGATGGTCCATGGCCAGCCTGCACCCCGAGGCCCAGGCCCTCCTCTGGGAAGGGGTGTTGGGCCTTCTGCGGCCTCAGCACAGGGGGAGCCACCATCTCCCAGGGCAGGGAGCAATGCAGGGATGGGTGGTGGCTTCTCCTGCAGGGTCCTGCCCTGGCCCCAGCTCAAGCCTGGTTTAGGTCAGGCTCAGGCCCAGGTCTGGTTTAGGTGAGGTCCAGGCCCAATTTAGGTTAAGACTCAGACTTAGACTCAGACTTAGACCCAGGCCCAGGCCCAGGCTCAGACTCAAGACCAAGACCCAGGCCCAGGCTCAGGCTCAAGGCCCAGGCTCAGGCTCAGACCCGGGTCTGGTTTAGGACAGGCCCAGGCCCAGGCCCAGGTCTGGTTTAGGTGAGGCCCAGGCTCAAGCCCAGGCCCAGTTTAGGTCAGGCTCAGGCTCAGGCTCAGGCTCAGACTCAGCCCCAGGCCTAGGTTAGGTTAGGTTAGGTGAGGTTAGGTGAGGTTAGGTTAGGTTAGGTTAGGTTAGGTTAGGTTAGGGTCAGGCCCAGGCCCAGGCCCAGACGCCTCAGGCCCCACTGGCCCCACAGCGGCGGCGCGGCCGGAACTTCTTCCCGCCCCGACTTCTCGCGAGAAGACGCCGTGACGCGCGCCGCGCTCGGGCGTGCGCCTCACGGCCTCTACCGTATCCTTCCGCGCTCTCCCCCTCCCCCTTCTGGAGAGTTCTGCACGGCGGCCGCACGACAAATAGTCC
>VZZY01023220.1:33015-62481 GCA_013400335.1 Eurystomus gularis | reverse complement strand
GCCTGTCGCCGCCCGGGGCGCGGGAAGGGGCCCCCCCGGAGCCACCTGCTGCCGGCTTCGGCCTTCGGGAGCTCCGCCGGGTAAAGGCCTCAAGGAGCGGCCTGCTGGTGTTAGCGAAGCGCCCAGCGCGGTGAACTTATGGCGTTCGGCTGGTCAAAATAATGGGATTTCGTGTTTTAATGGGGCCGGCGCTGCTCCATAACCTGAGTCATCCGGGAGACTTGGCGGGCAGGGCGTGCGGGGTGTCTCGGCCCTCTAGGAGAACACAACTACTGAGTCCCCCGAGGTCTTCAAACCATCCTTTGCTCGATCGTTGTAGTGCCTCCTGCCAGGGAATAAAAAAGAGAGGGTCACTGAAGTACGCTTTTATTACCTTGGCGAGTCAGGCGGGGAATTTAAACCCTTCTACCCCATTGCTGCCAGTTTGGAGTCTCCACGCAAGGTTCAGGTGTAGAAGCCCCCCATCCCACAGGGGTTTCCGGTCTCCATTGCTGTGTAAACCTGATTTTTAGAGCCAGCTGTGAACCTGCGGCTGAATGTTTGAGGTCAGTTTGTTGGCTCTGTTTCGTTAGGATCGTGCGTTAACATCTTTACTTTGGTTGTAGGTTATCCCGGAGTTTTTGCGAAGCTTCCTGTGTCACACTGATCAAATTAAAGCTCAGGTGGAGAAGAGAATGGAAGAGAGCTCAAAGGCTTATGTGTGCTCGTGGATTAGGTAGAGCTTGAAAGGGCAGGGTTTTGAGTTGGATTTTGGCGTGTTGAAGTCCCCAGATGTGGTTGTGGGTTATGTGGAGGAAGTTGTGCTCTAGCTGAGTATCGTGTGAGAGTTCTGTCACTGGTGGTACTCAAGACTCTTGAGGGCTCTTCCACAGCTTGTCTGTGGGCTCGAAGGGCCTTGGAGGGAGCAGGTCGGGTGCCTGCCACCAGGATAGACTTGGGAAACGTGGTAGTGCCAGGGAAGGGAATGCCCAACAGGGTAAACGTAGCTGCTGGGGGGGCACCCACTTAAATTACGGGAATATCTTCTGTGGGGTGACTCGAGCAGTGGGGAAAGCTGCTTTGTTGTAGTTCTGAGAGTGCTGAGGTTCAGGGCTTAACTCTGAGTGCTTCTGTTTCCATGCTCTGGTTTTTAACGGGGGAGAAGCTGAATGTATCGAGTCTTTGTTAGTGTTGGGGGCTCACGGCCCGATTCTCCATGCTGCTTTTCACAGATAAAGGATCTTGAGGGATAATGAGCACCGTGTAAGGTTACGGGAGCCTTTAGAGCCTTGAGAAGTAGCGAGAGTGTCACTCACTACTCAGTGTTTACTGAGCTCTGTGGAGTAAGAGTGGGGGGCTGCTGAGGAGAGGGATGGCAGCGATTCCAACAAAGTCTGCACAGGGAAATGAAACCTCTTGTTCCAGCGCTCCAGATGCTTTGAGTTAGATGGGACTTAAGCCACAGATAAGAAAGGGACACTCACTCTTAATTTAAGTTGCTGTGGTCGTCTCGCTTAACTACTTAAGCAATAATCGCCGGTTGTTTACACCGGAGCTATTTTAGACCCTGTGGAAAGCGTTCCTTATCATCCGTTTTTGTTCTGGTCCCTGGGAGAAGCAACAGTATCTCGCGGGTAGTGTCAGGACAACGGGGGGACCGGGAAGTTGCCACCCGTTGCTGCTGCACCTTGTGGCAGGAACAAAAGCCCGCGGAACGCAGATCGAGGTGAAATAATCCCGGTAGTCTTGAGTACAAAGGACTTATGGGAAGGAAAGCTGCTGCTCAGATGGTATTGTCAGTCACGATAGATCAGTGGTCAGGGCTTAATCTTGCCCCTGGCTCTTGTGCTGAGCAGTTTGGGTTTTATGCTCGACCACAGACAGGTTCTCCACAAAATTGTTGTGCCCTTGCATAAAGCAGGGATGAGAACTTGGAAGTGAGCAGCAAACCCCAAGAGTTGACCTTTGATGGAGCGTCAGCTGCGTTACCTTGCTTGTTGAGCTCCTCTGGGCTGGAAGCAGGTGGAACAGGAAGGGTTGTGCAGCTGGGTGAGTAGTGTTGGTGTGTGAGGGAGCACAGAACCCACAGGGTCTGTCCCAGTGTGTCTCTGGTGGCATGGTTGCTATTGGGGTTGTCCAGAGACTCGAGCCAGGATGTTGGCTGCACGAAGCAGCAGCTGTTCTTTAAGGAGATATTCGGGGAGCTTAGAGTTGAGCCCCACTCTTGGATCGCTGCTCGTATTGTCCACCACGGCCTCTTGGGCTATGGTGTTCCTCATCCTTGCTTAGGTGCTAACGGGTCTAAAACTTGGAGCTCTTTCCTTGTGAGAGATGTTTGGGACGTAAGGAATGATGCCAGCAGGAGTCTCCATGAAATGTGGGGATAACAATGGAACAGAACTGTTTAATTCTTTATTTTTTATATATATATATCAATGACCTGTTATCATGGATGTATCTTCTAAGGAATACAAGGTAGAGATCCCTGGGGGCGGGATAGGAGTGGTGCTGGAGGCCCTCATAAAGCGCTTTCATTTCAAGGTTGGGAGCACTTGGGATTCAGCTGCAGCTCCATCTGTGCTGCTCGTCTTTAGGAGGTGTGTTCCCTGGAACAGAGTAACTAGGGCAGCGTTTGGAGCACTTTGGGTGAGAGAGCACCTAAAAGGTTAGCTCCTTGTCTCTCAAGGATTCCCTGTATGAGCTGCTTGAACCCTACGGAGGGGAAATCAGCGACTGCTGGACCAAAACATCTCACAGCTTGTAGAGTAGAGGTCCGAAACCCAGGTCATGCTGGCATGCATCTGTGAAACCTCGTGTGCCGCTGCTACCAAGGATACTGGCAGGGCTCCCGTGAGTGAGTGGGCCGCTCGATTCCGGATTCCCCACCGGCAGGAAGTGACGCGTTGCTTTGGTCTTCTTGCTGTTCAGGCTTTAAAAAAAATAAACCGGAAAGGTGTTGGTTCCAGCGGAGCTCGTTTGTGACGTGGTTATTCCCACACTTCAGGCTGCTCGATGCTTCGTTTCACTTGCTTGCCTTCTGACTTTTGAAGCGTCTCTGAAGAAGTCAGGCGGTGGATCTGAGCGGTTTGAAGCACTGAAACAGCTGATTCTTTCAGAAGACCAAAATTCTTCTGTTAATTGGGGTGGTAGCCTTAGAATGGCAGATCTCTGGAGTTGCAGAAGTCCTGTGGACCAGGAGAGCACCTATGGGTGCTGTAGGGTGATGTGGCCTCGTGCAGAGGGACTGCCGGGCAAGCTGAGTGCTTGTGGGTCCTGGTGCTTGACTGGCTTCTTGATGTTACTGGTTGCATTGGTTATTCTTACTAAAGGCTGTATTTGCATCAACTTTATCCTTAAAACGAGTCTCAACTCCTGGCTGGAGCAGTTTTTACCAGGAGCATGTTAGACCAGGGAGGGAAGTGTAATCTAGAGGAATAAAGTTAAACTTCTCTAACAAAGGTCTTCAGAGTTTAAAATTAAAACTGATTAGAACTTGAAACCTGTGCAGGGTTCGACTTTAAGACTTAAAACACTTGTGTTTTGCTAGTGTTTTAAGAACTTGTTGTGCAGGTTGAACTCCTTGGTGAAGATGCTTTTTAAAGGTGGTGTTGTGGCTGCTGGGATGTAGACTGACCTGACATGTGTGGTGCTGGGTTCCTGGCATGCCTCAAGGTCCTTCTGATATCGTAACTCAGGGCTCTGGCTTAAGCACACTCCTTAAAATGCTTCCCTGGAACCCCTGTGTGGGGGGGTTGTGTTGTTGGGAGCTTCTGAACCCAATTAAATCTGCTTTTGGAGCACACAGGTCAGGTTCTTCTGTGGGTTCTGTTGCTGTTGGGTTTTCTCGGTGGTGGATGCAATGGTAGTGGTTTCGTTCAGCTTGGCCCCCTGAGAAGACACCTTGAACTTGGCATTGTTTTGTCACGCTTCCGCTTCCTCATTTTTGCTGAGGCACTAATTAATGCTTTTAACTACCCAATGGGTATGGTTAATGGCGCGATCTGCAGCGGTGGGCCCAACCCCAGAGGTTGTAGGGAGACAGCAGAAGGTTGAAGCTCTGTAAGTTGGTTTTTCCAGTTGAAGGCACCCCATGGTGAGACAGCCTCCGGGGTGCTGAGTAACTTGAACTCTGGCTAAAGGCTGCTTGAGTCTTCACATTCCTAAATCCGAGCCACCTGCATGTGCTGAAGGATCAGAGCTGTCTCAGATGATAACCTGCTACAGCTTTCTTCAGGCTTTGGCTTAAACTCAGCGTGGTCAAGATGGGGCTTGATCATTGGCCAGCAGCCCTTCCCAGCTCACAGGGAAGCACAGCCGGCCTTGCAGCTTGGGATCTGACACGTGCCGTGCCGGATGGTTTGTAGGTGAGACCAGGCTGTAATTGAATCTTCCATGTCTACGGAGTTCCAGTCTCGTGTGAGCTCCAGAGTCATTTGTTCTCAGTTACAAACTGGTTCTCCATCTCCCTCAGCAACATGTGGAAGCAAAGACCTCACCAGGTCTGGTGTTGTGCTAGTGGTACCTTGAGAACCTCATGGGAGTCTTCAAAAGACTCTTCTCTACTGGTACCTGGACAAAGGCAGCTGTAGGTAGCCACCATGGATGTTCTCCACCTTGGCTCTGCAGCTTTGACTCCTCACTTGTGTCTTGGCAGCTGGAAGGGGATGGCACCTCAGAGCCATTGTCTGGGTCCTGCCAGGACATCCAGTGCTGCGTTAGCCTCACTGGGGCAAGAGCCATCCACTGCTGCTGGTGGTTGTGCCCAAGAGGGGTCCTCTGGAGCTTCAGCTTCTTCCCTGTTGCCTGAGCTGGTGTTGTACAAAAGCTGGGAGGTTCTGTATTGCAGGGGCTTGAACTGAAAGTCGTTGCTGAACTTCTCCAGGTGCAGGGACCTTGTGTATGGCTTTTTACATGGACATTTCAATCTGTGAATTGATAGAGCAGAACCTGAAGTGCTGCCTTGGGGGAGAGCTGCCCCACTGCAATGGGTGCTGTGAGTGTTCAGGGTGAGGCATTTTTCCAGCAAGACTTCAGAAAACCAAGTTGTTCCTTCTAGCTGGAACTGAAGACTGAAGAAAAAGTATTTTGAGGAGAATTGGCTGCTGCTGATTGAACTGTTGCCTGTGCCTCTAAGAGCTTCCATTGTGGTGTCACCCAAGGGCTGTGGTTTGGGCAAGGGGCACTTCTGAGCAGCAGGACCTGGTGCTAATGTCAGGGCATCTTTGGAGCTGTGTGTTCTCCTCGCTCGTAGAACGTGCTTAAGCTGCAGCCCATGTTTGTAACTATTTCCCCTTGGTAGCAAGGGAGGTGCACGTGAGGTTCTTCAATCCAATCCATAGCAGGTTGTGGTCTTGCATGGAAAACATGGATTCCTACAATTGTCCTCCTGAGTTGTTGCATTGTATTTATGCGTAAAACAGGAGCGAAGGGTATGAGAAGTGGTCAGGAAGAGAGCTCCAGATGTGTTTTGGTTTTTTAATAGATGTTTGGCGCTTTGGATCAGACTTTTCCAGAAGATGGTGGAAGTGGACCATACTCTACACCTTTAGAACCATTATGTGTATTCCTCTTTTTAAGTTTTCGTGCCTGTACTTCAGAATCTGTGTGTGTGGAGACTCACTTTGTGTGGAGCCCTGACTAGACTGATCACGAGGAGGGTCTGTGGGCCCTCAGGTGCCATTGGAGCTGCTTGTCCCTTGGCTGTGCTGGTGACACAGGCTGGCTGAGCTCGCCACTGCAGAAGCAGAGCGTGGAGTGGTCCATGTTGAACTGTAAAGTGCAGGAGCAAGGTCTGCTTGGGTCAGTGATGTAAGAAGTTCAGTAGAAGCACTTGCAAAGCTGCTGGTGTTGAGTCAGGAGGCTTTGGTGTGGGCTCCTCAGAGGTCGGGGTGAAGCTGCTGAGAGCAAAACTTGTGTATGCAAGTTGGTGTCAGAGTATATGAAACTCTGTATCTCCACTGGAAGACTTCTAGGGGTCAACATAGTGAGGGGAATAACCCTTGTTTGATGAAGGGCAACATTGTTGTGTTGGAACAGAAGAGGCTTTGGTTGGTGGTGGCCTCTCAGTTCATGGGAAGCAGAAGCTGAAACTACTGGAGATCATCTGTTCAGGAGCTTAAATACTGCCTGTAAATAACAAAAGGCCGTTAAGCAGAAACCTTCTGTGATGATTGTCCTCAAATGTTTTGTCTGTCCAAAGCTTCAGATAAATCTGGGATCGAAGGCTCTGCTGAGGGCTCTTCCTGGTAACCCTTGATGAGGTGAAAAGCTGAATGTGCAGCGGGCCAGGGACAACCTGGGAGCGTTTCCTGAACGCCAGCTTTAATTGTCCTTGTAACGGTTGTCTGGTGTTGGTTTGGCTTCCTAGGCTGAGCTAGCACCCAAAAAAAGTTGACGTTTGGGCCCATCATGCAAAGCAGGGCAGTGGCTGAGCCAGAAATAGAGCAGACAAAGTTGGACTTGAAGGTTTTCCTCTCTTCCCACTAAACATCCACCTCTGGAGCAAAGAGCTGGTGTGAGTTACTGGGGACGGTGTCTGAACTCTTCCTGATCTGGGCTGAAACTTTGCTTCATGTTAAAACTTGGTGTAACTCAGAAGTTTTTTTGGAACTACTCGAGCTGTTCAGCCAGAGCGGTTGAGACTCATCATAGGACTTCTTACAAGGAAGATTTGACTGACCCAGCTACTGGAGAAGTGAGGTTCCCCTGCTACCCCAGCAGGGCTACAGGTCCAGAAGACCTTGTGTCATCTTCTATTTAACCACCTGTTTTCACTGATACATCTGGAGACAAAATAACCACAGCTTATGGAAGTTGTGTATCCTGCAGGAAGGCTGCTACAGCCTTGAGGTGATAAAGTAGATCACCGTGGCTGGAGCAACCTGGGAGCTGTTGCAAAATGGGGGATAAAATAAGGCTGATGCTGAGAGGCGTTGGATTGAGGCCATCTTATCTCCGTGACCTGGAGATAGTGGAATATCCAATACCTTGGTGGTGTGAGGGATCTCTTGAGTTCCCTTAGCAATGAAGGCAAACCTGGTTGACCCTGTGGCTTGATGAGGATTGCTGTGGGGGAACCTAGAGGTACCTGATGCATGTGCCAGATGCGTGGCCTGGATTTAAGGTCCAGCTATGCCCAATGGCCATGACCCAAGAAGTTTTGTGGTGTTGCCATTCTTGTGGTTTCAGGAAACTCGCTAATGTGGGTGGAGGTTCGTGAGGAAGACTGATGGCCTTGGTGGCACTGGCAGCGCTTTTAGCGATAGCCTGATGGGTTTTGAAATGAAATTAAAGACCCCGTTTGTGTGTTTTTCAGGAGTTGAATGACCTGGCACGTGATCCTCCAGCACAGTGTTCGGCAGGGCCTGTTGGCGATGACAGTAAGTACACTACAAGCAGCAGACACCGGCCTCTGCTCCTTCTTCTCTAACGGGACACCCAGTCCCATAGCGAGGAGAACCCTTCTGTTGGTTAGAGTATGAGGTGCTACTCCACATACTAACCTTAAATTTGTTACCCTTCTGTGCTGCTTCAATCCTCCGTTGTGTATTGCTGGAGATCTCTTACTCCTGCTTTGATCGGGCAGCTCTGTGTGCTGAGCACATCCTGAGTTCCGCCTGAATGAAGCCTTCTGGCTCCTCACAGGGCATCTCTCCCTCACTGCTCACAGGCAGTCAGTCCTGGAGGAGTGAAACAACCTACTACTAGTAGTAGGTGCTGATACACCAAGGTCAGGGCTAACTGTACTTTACAGATGGTGTTTTTGAAGAGGGTTACTTGTAGTCCTCGGGGGTAAGAAGTTAAAGTGTGAACGGAAGGAAAACGAGTTGGCAAATGGAGGCTTTAAGCATGAGGTGATGTCAGATTGGAAAACCTTCGTAGTTCCTGTGGTCCACTGAGTTGTAGGAACACTGGGAACTTCTTGAATCTGGTTTGTGTTCTAGAGCACAGCAGCGTATGGGAACTGAAAACCAGCTTGGACTCTTTAGGCAGGATTCACTCAGCTTGGAATACTGATAGTGGCCTTCTTGGTAAGCAAAATCAGAATGTCTAAATGCTGTCGTCGTGACAAACTTGCTGCTTGATTTGGATGTAGGTGCTCAGGTATGAGCCAGGAAGTGTGGGTGGAGCAGCCATAAATTTCCTGGTATGGTTGCAGTTGAGATCTGCCCTCAGCTCAGCTGTCCCTGCCAGGTTCCATGTGAAGGGTTGACCTAGGGTGACCTTCTTGGCCTACACATCAGCTGAGCATCTTTCCTGTGTGAGGTTCTTCACCTGCTGTGGTGATCTGGAGTTGTTGTTCCGTCCTTTGGAAGCTCAAGGAGCAGGAAAAAAAACCAAGTGTCCTTTCAAGCCATACCCTGATTTTTTTTTTTGTCCAACACTTGTGTTGTAGTAAGATCTGCTCTCACCTCATGTGTGTATTTCTGCCTGAGGAGGAGGGCAAGATACACCTTGGACTTGGCTTGGTGGTCTTCATATGGATGCTTCTCTGAGTTGTAGATGATGTCCCCTTCTCTGCTTGATTAGCTGTGAATAATGCAACTTAATTGTTGCCTTCTTCACGGTGGTTTTCTGCAAGAGGCCTTTAAACTGCAGTGGTTTTGCCACCTGCACGGTCCTCTCCGTATTAACTAGTTTATCAGAAAGCATAAATTCCTATATTTTTTTTAATAGCAGCATTAAATTCTTGATTTGCTCCCCTAAGCCACAACCAGCGGGATGTTTGCAGCGGGACAAGAACGCTTAGAAAGCCACAGGTGAATTTGCAGCTTTGCCACGGGGCAAATTCAGGTACTTGCATTTAACGCCTGAGAGGAGGGGATGTTTCCACACTCCTAGCAGCTCCACCATGTAGGAAAGGCTACGTAGGAACACTTGGAAGCTTTGACTGGGATGCCCATTGAACCCACTGGGCACCTTGTGCTCTTCAGCCAAGCGTCCAAGCTCAGGAGAGGCAGGGATGTGGAGATAAGGAGTCTGTCTGTGTGCCAAGAGCTCTGAGCTTGGGTGTCCTTTCTAAAAGGAAAAAACGAGCTGCCAAGACCTTTCTGAGTCATTTCTGGACTATTCAGAAGTGCTGAAGAAACACCTTCCTATGGAAATCTAGGACTAGTGAAGATAGTGAAGTTGGTGGAGATGTTTCTGTTCAGCAGTGCTCTCAAGTGAAAGGTGTGTTGGGTTTTGAGGGGTTTTAGCAGGAGCGTCAGGCCTCTGGTTACTCATTTCTGCTTTCAGAGCAGTATTTCAGAGAAACTGGGGGGTTTGTGGGAGTGAAATGACAGAGATTAGAGCCAGTCTGAGGCTTTTCCTTCCCTGAAATTAGCAAGTGTGATTTGTGCTGTGATAAACTACCCCTAGTTTCCAAAGACTACCAGAGGTGATGGAGGTCACGGGGAGGAGGTGGTGACGAGTTGGGGAATCCTTGCAGTGGAAAGTTCTGCTGAACGCAGGAAGCTTTGAAGTTGAGTGTAATTCAGTTCTCCTCACGCCACCTTTCTGAAAGGCCTCTGATGAAAGACTTTCACCACTGAGCAGCACTTCGGGTATGAGTGGACAGCAGAGGCAGGGAGAGGAAGATGTCTTCTAGATCCCTGAGCCCTTGGGCTGCCTCGGCTGCTGTGTCTCAACGAAGTCCTTCAGTTCAGGACACGCTGTGCTTGCAGGGTGGTACCTTGTGGCTGGTCCAGCTGATATAAACTGTCCCCAGTTACAAGCTTCTCATCCCTGTAGCTCCTAAACCTTGAAGAGCTTAACTGCAAGGACAGGATTTTTCTCTTGGCAATGGAGCTTCAGCCCTTTTCCACCCACCTCTGGCCTTTGTTTTGGAGATGTGCTTGGGCCTGGATAACGCGGGTGTCCTTCCAGAGTGTTCACGTCCAAACACGTGCCTGTGCTTAGCTGCTGGAGGTCAGCAACCCCCTTACTTTGAGTAACTTCTTAAATGGCTGATTACAAAGTAAAGAATCCATTTAAATAAGACAGCAAATCCCATCTTTTAGTTTATCAGACTTGTCCTGGGTGTTGTGAGAACCTCAAGCTTCAGTTAAACACTTTTCCTTGAGTCTGGGGTAGGAGTTGGGGAATCAGCAACCAACCAAACCACCCTTCCAGCTTGTGAAATGTTAAGATTTCCTGTGAAAGCATTTTTCTTCTGGGTTTCTCGTTGGGTTTAAGACAATGGTTGGTTATATCAGCTTCTCTTTTCAGGCTGCAGGTCAAGGTCCGGTGCAGTCACAGCAAATCTTACCAGCATCTACTGATGCCTGTGGAATTCTTGGTGCCTTCACCAAGACTGGCTGTAGACACCAGTTGCAAGTGGCTTCTGGGACTAACTTGTGTGGTGTGATGCTCATTTGTTAGCCTACACTGAAATGGTCCTTCAAGACTTACCTTATGACAGCCAGAATCTTCTAAGCTCCCCAGTTCTGAAGCTGTGATGTTGCTGACACCCATGCAGAGGAAACTTCCTACTTCAGTTCTGGGCAACTCAACTGAAGGGCTGGAGCAGGTCCAGAGAAGTGCAGTGGAGCTGGGGAAGGGCCTGGAGAACAAGTCTTATGAGGAGCAGCTGAGGGACCTGGGGTTGTTTAATCTGAAGAAGAGGAGGCTGAGGGGAGACCTTCTTGATTGTGGCAGCTTCCTGAAAGGAGGTGGTAGAGAAGTCACTTGTGAGAAGAGACCAGCATCCACAAGTGATAGGACAAGAGGAAACTGCCTTGGGTTGTACCAGAGGAGGTTTAGGTTGGACATTAGGAAAAAGTTTTTCCCTGAAAGGGTTGTCAGGCACTGGAAGAGGCTGCCCGGGGCAGTGGTTGAATCCCCATCCCTGGATGTGTTTAAAAGCCATGGAGATGTGGTGCTGAGGGACACGGTTTAGCAGCAGCAGTAGGGTTGTGGTTGAACTGGATGATCTTAAAGGTCTTTTCCAATCTGAAGGAGCCTGTGATTCACAGATAACTTGTGAAGCTGGTGCCCTTTGCACAGGCTGGCTTCAGAGTCTTTGGAGAACAAGGAACCCTGAGAACTTCCTAATGTGCCTCATACAGATGAACAGCTTTGATTGTTCTCCTTATGTTCTGGAGCATAAAGACATTCTTCACAAATCTTCTGTGTGACCAGATTAAGATGTTCTTTTGGACGGATGCAGATGACTGAGACTTAAGTTTTGTCCATTTGACCTCAAGCGTGTGGTAGCACATCCTGGCCCCAGGGATTGAGCAGACTGTCAATTGTCCTTTCTCTGAGGACAACGCTGACTTAAGTGACCTCTTTACAAAGCTTAGGCTTGCTCTCCATCCATCTGGCTCTGTCTAGGAGAGATCCTACCTAAGCTATGAGTTCATACTCTACCTTTGCTGTTGCTCACCTGAAGAGGGCACTCACTGGAAACTGGGCTTTGGTTCAGGTCCTCCCTTGGAAACTGGAGTTGAACTCACAGATTTGTTGGGCTGAAAAGTTGTTGGTAACTGTCCGGGTTGTTCTTGTGGTGGGATTTTTTTGCAGGGCATGTGCGTGTGGTACCACGGCCATCCCAAAGTGCGGAGTCCTTGGCTCTGTCTCTGTTGAATTCCTTGGCTCGCTTCCCTGCAGCCTTTCAGAAGGGCTTTAGTTCTAAAATAGACTTTTCAGTGCTGCTTTGTCTGGAAGAAAGGAGTTGATGGCTTGAGCTTCTCCCAACTGAAGTCAATTTTTTCTTTTTCAGTGTTCCACTGGCAAGCTACAATAATGGGACCAGTAAGTATGAGAGCATTGATGTTCAGATCTTTCTCTTTTTGTAATAACTCCTCAAACCACAACAGTTCTTTTTCATTGACAGAATGACAGTCCCTACCAAGGTGGAGTATTTTTCTTGACAATTCACTTCCCAACAGATTATCCCTTCAAACCACCTAAGGTGAGTGGCTTGTACCGTGAATCCCTGCATTGCCGTGCGGTGTTTATCTCTGAGCCTCCACTGAAATTCTCCTTCTTCCGCAGGTTGCGTTTACCACAAGAATCTATCATCCAAATATTAACAGTAATGGCAGCATTTGTCTTGATATTCTACGGTCACAGTGGTCCCCAGCACTAACTATTTCAAAAGGTACCTCCAACACTCGTTGAATTTTACTCTGCTGGAACGAATGATTTGGATTTAGACTGTAAAACCCCTTTCTGTGGTCGCTGCTTTGGTCTCGTGCCTCTTTGATCTTGCTTGCAGCCAGTTCCTGAGTGCAGGGTGCTCTGGACATCCTGATTCCTGGGAGCGCAGGGAGACTGTCCTGCTTTGCCAGGGGATCAGATGAGTCTTGCTGCACCAAGTACATGGTCTTTCCACCTCAGCTCAGAGTCTGAACAGTAAGGGAACAGCAGAACTCGATGCTGCTCGTTTTTAACAACACTTTTTTCTGACGTGGGCTACTAAAACGTGTTTTAAAACTTAATTAGCTTGCAGTTATCTTTCAGCTAAAACCATCTTGATCCTTGTGAACTGTATGAGTTTGTGGGACACTGGAGTAGATCCCTTGCCTGGTAAAGCACTATTCAGACTTAACGTACCTAGTAAGCTTTAAACACCTTGAAAGAAGACCCAGGTTTGAATTTTATGGGGTTTTCTGCTACTGAAAAGGTAGATGGAGGGGCTGTAGATCCACCCACAGCTATTGAGGGGCTCTTCTCTGCATGGACCATGGCTTGACCATGCTGTTCTGTAGCTTCCCAGTGGCTTTAATTAAATGCTGCAGTTATCATGCGTTTAGAGTACCTGTCACATCATGTCCCAGCTCTGAGGCTATCCTGGTGCTTGTAATTCTTCTACTACATGTGGTGTGCCTGGAAGCTTTTTGGTTCAGAGAATTCCTGGTGCCCTTCCCTTGGACATCAGTAAAAGGGAGACGTGCATCAACTCACACCAGTTCCTGCCTTCTGTGTCCAGCTGCAGTTGTAGAAACGAAAGGGAAGGCAAAAGAGCATCTTGGCTGGTCTCAACGGGATCTGCCAGTGAACGAAGCTGGAAGCCTTCACTGAAGGAATGATGTCAGTGAAGGGAAAATGCCAGTTAGGGTGACGCTGTGTTCCTCAGAGATGCTTTCACGCCGCTGTCGGAAGCGCTGAGTTAGTGCTAAGGGCTGACGCCTGCTGTGTGTCGATTAAATCACCGTGTAACTGGTTAGACCGCCGTAGTTAGTGTGTGATGTGACAGGACATCTGTTGTTCTGGAGGGTTGAAGATGCCTGGACAGGCAGCACGTTTGGAAACACTGGGAGAAGGTCTGGAGTTCGAGTTGGAAAAAGAGGAATTTCAGAAGCTAGTTAAAGGCGTCAGCAGGTTGCCTGGGAATGGCTGTCAGCTTTAATGGCTCACAATACATCTTAACATGAATTTTGCAACCCAACTGGAGTTGCAGTATGCTTTTAATATCCTGCCTTGCACTTTTTATCCTCTCCAAGCTGCGTCATTGTGACTTAGCTGCAGAAAGCCATGGGAGGAGCATGGCTGTTGTGAGACTCAGCCCCTTCCTCCCACCTTCTTTATGCTCCCTGAGATCAGGCGTCTCCAGATTGCTGGTGGTTCCTCACTCATTACCAGAGTTTGTAGGAATGCACAAACTCCTGCATACAGCATAAAACACAGATCTAACCAGTGAGAAGATCTCTCTCGAGTTCCCTCAGCATTCAGCTCATCAAGGAGTTAAAGGCAGCAAAAGAAATTCTTGTAGTTGACGGCATAGAAATTCAGGAGACTTCCTCAGGGATAGCAGGGACGTCTCGTCAGAAAGCACACCTCAACTTCAGGAGCAAGAGATCACAGAATCATTATGGTTGGAAAGGACCTCCAAGGTCATCAAGTCCAACCTCAAATTCCAGACGATGCTTAGAAGAAGCATTCCTGTCTTGGACAAGTATAAATGAACTCTACAAAGACAACTTGGATCTTTTAGGCTGGAAATCTTGTCCTCAGCCAGGTTAGAACTGTCACTACAGAATTTGGGGCTCTCTGGTAACTCTCTGAGCCTTGTCAAAGAGGAAATGTGTCGCTGGTAGGAAAAGCTGTTGTGTTGGGTGACTTGAGGTGAATAACAAGACTCAAGTCGTTCAGCCCGAAGCTCCCAGCCCTTCCAGAGCAGCACTTTAGTGGTTATGGTGCAGATTTTGGAGTACTTCCTAAATGGTGCCGCCCTTTAGGAGGGGATGGTGTTGGGAGCAAGCTGCTGGAATTTAAAGTGTGTAAGCAAATAACACAGCTCTAAAAAGTGTACTTTCTACTGATGGAGAAACGGGAGAAGAGTCCTTCTAGGAAACAGATTATCTCACATGGCTTCCTCCTCCTGAGGCAGCTGGAAGGCAACGTTGGGCAGCTCGCAGGCTCTGGATGTTGTGTTGCAATTAATGTCCTAATGCAATTAGGATCACAGAATGGGTTGGGTTGGAAGGGACCTCGAAGATCATCTAGTTCCAACCCCCTGCCATGGTAGGGACACCTCCCACTAGACCAGGTTGCTCAAGGCCCCATCCATGAGCATGTTTTTCATCCTGACCTTCAAAGAGGATGGTGAAGGGATGGCCAGTGACTCCCTTCTAATCTCTAGTGCCACTTTTTGGTAGAAAGACTGTGGAAAAAAAATTCAGTGCTACTTAATCATCCAAGTGAAGTGGTAAAGGTAGAAGGACTTGGCTCCTGTTGCGCTGGAGCTGCTGGGTAGCTCTGGAGAGCGTGTGGAGAATCTGGCCCCTGCCCTCTCTGCTGGGTAAGGTAGTGAAGGCCTCAGTGTGGGGGTTGTTGGAGCAGTTCTGTTCCAGGCTGCTGAATAAATAAGGAAGTTTTTCCTCCCTCAGTCAGCAGCTTGATAAAGGGATCTTGGCTCCAATAGAGGTGACTCGCATCTTGGGGCTTTGTTCTATCTTTTGAAGTGTTTGTCCCTCCTGGACTTGTTAAAACAGGTTGTGAAGAATTGGGAGAATGACGCTGGGTGTCTCAGCGGAGTAGCTGACTTGCTTGTGTTAGTAATTCTGAAGTAAGTGTTCCTTAAAGAACACATATTGTGGAATAAATAATCTCAAAACGCAGCCTTAAACACACCTTGGTGGTTAATTTAAACTCCAAAGCTCGAGCAGAATGCGTAGGCTTAAATTAAAAATGTTACCTCAAAGTCTGCATAAATAAGAATCCCTGCGGCCTTCAACAGGAGAGTCAAGTGTTTTAATGTGTTGTAACTGTTCTCTGTGCCCAACGTGGGGTGAATTTTCTGGGATGCTGCTCAGCAGGGTGGGAATTCCCAAGTGATCCGTCTCCTCTGGCACTAGTGAGGCCGCACCTGGAGCATGTGGCTCCTCAGAACAAAGGCATGGACATGCAGGAGAAAGTCCAGTGAAGGGTTGTGAACATGGTGAAGGAACGGGAGCATCTCCCATGATGAGGGCAGGGTGAGAGCTGGGACTGCTCAACCTGGAGAAGAGGAAGCTCAGGAGAACCAGACAGTGGTGCCCAGTGACAGGACAAGAGGCAATGGGTACAAACTGGAATGCAGGAAGGTCCCTCTGAGCAGCAGGAAGCACATTTTTGTGCTGTGAGGATGCTGAGCACTGGCACAGGTTGCCTTGGGAGGTTGTGGGGTCTCCCATGTTAGAGATACTCAGGAGCCATCTGGATGTGGTCATGGACAACCTGCCTTAGGTGGCTCTGCTTGGACAAGGTGAATTGATTGAAGTTTTCTGACAGCTGTATGCCTCAAAAGCTCTGAGGATCTGGGGCATGGAACCCAAAAGGAGTGGTTGTTTAGGAAAGTACTCCTAGGAGGTGGATTTCTTCCTGGTTTTGAGGAAGAGGGATCTCAGTAGTAGCGGACCTTGATGTGGAGGCTTTTGGCTGTCAGGCCACGAGCAGAGAAGGAGGTTGAGCTTGGCAGGATGGGCTGTGCCATGACTGACCTCATGATGCTGGTGTGGTGCCCAAAAGTTGATACTTCCCTGTTTTATCCAACTGCTCCGTGTCAGCCCATGAGCTTTTGGATTATGTGGTGGTCTTGAGACTTCAGCCAGGACAGGGTGTAATAAGCATCATCCAGCTGGTCTGACAATCTGGTGCACAAAGTAACTGTCTCATCGCCTTCTTGGGACTTTAACCACAATCTTAGTGGCGCTGTCTCTGTGCTTGCTTAGAGATGGACCTTCATTTGGTGGGAGGAGACTGGCTTGGGGTCTGCTGAGACCTTTCACCCCATGAAGGGGTGGAACCTACAGGAATAACTTATTTTTTTCAGCAGACAACCTCCATGTTTCTCTCATTCTACTGTCTGAGAATGGTGTGCTCTTTGCTTTTAGAAGCTAAGATAGGAGGGGCCTTTGAGGAAGGAGCTGAAGCTTTCACTCATCCGTTGTTGACCTCAGCTACCTTGTGTTCCTGGATGAATTCTAAATTGATTCCTGCTCTTTGGAGAGCAGGAACTACACCAGACAACTGTTGAACTGGAACATGCTGGTTAAGATGTTTCTCCTGGGCAGTTCACTACCTTGGAAGAATTGATGCTTGCTTTTATCTCCCTGCTGTGGCTCAGCTGGAGAGTCCGTTGCTCCTCAGTTGCTTTCCTTATCCTGAAGTGTCCCATAGATGGAGCAAGTTTCATTTGCAATTCCAGCTAGACTTAAACAGTAGTGTCCACGGTGGCCAGTGCCCTCTGCTAAGGGGACAGCTGGAAGTTGGACCACTCAGGCTTTGCCAAGTGAATGATCGGGGTTTTGCGTTTGGAAGATGATTTCAGCGTTGATTATGGTTGGACTGAATGATCTTAAAGGTCTTTTCCAACCTAAATGATTCTAACTGAGAACGTGGAGATAAGTCAGCTGCTTTTGACAATCTTTCGGAGGTCTGTGCCTTACTTGTCACGTCTTGGGCGTCTACGTGAAGAGCATCTGCACTTCCTGATTAACTGGGGTTGCTGTTGCCGTACAGGGTGAGACTTAGTCTTTCTTGGGCCAATATCCAAAGGAAGCTGAAGAGGTAGGTTTTGGGTCTTACCTCTGGCCCTAATAAGGCTTAAATAAGACTTTTTCAGTGGTGACCTGGACTGTTGAGCTTCTGTAGAAATCAACTTAGCCCAGTTGACATCAGCAGTGAGCAACGTGGCCTGTGCACAGTGGCTTCAGACTCCTGAAGACCACTTCCAGCTGCAGCTATGTGCTCTGGCTAGACAAGGGTGTGTCACAGCTGCATGGTGACTTGGTTAGAAAGTCACCCCTGACATCAAGAGAAGTTAATTGCCACGTATAAGTTGCCAGGCACCTTTGGTTTCCTTCTCCTGTTGACCTTCCAGGGAAGATGTCTGCTGGCTGGCTATGGAGCTTGTTCCTTCCACCTGAAGCTGGAGATGTGTGGCTTTTAAAAGTCTCTTCACCTCTGAGTTTCAGGGTTGTTGATACGCCTCCTAAATTTGTATGAGCTAATAGATGTTCCAGCAGACAGATGGGAGTTTAATTGATTTTCCGTATTGCTGGTGCTGGAAAGATCTGTGGAGAGCTGACTTCATGAGTTGTCCTGGCTCATGCCCGAGCTGCTTCATGGCAGAATAAACTTGGCCGTGGTGTTTACATGATGAATTTGCATCTACCCACACGTTCAGTCTGTGTGGTGGAACCAGGAAGGTGAAGTTGCTCGTTGGAAATGGCGGACACTGCTCTTAGTGGTGCAGGAGCACGGCACAGATGCCTGCTGAGCAAACAAGGTGAATTCCATGGTGCTAAACTTGATGAGCTGTAATTGCTGTGAGTCTGTGCACAGAGGAGCTGCCTTGAAGGGTTGTCCTTGAGTTTTTGGAGCATTCTGTACTCCCTAAAGGGAAGTATTGCAGTGGAAACTTGGGTCAGAGTTGTACCGTGTTGCTGGTACACCTCACTTGGCCTCAAAGAGCACATTGCTGGGGCGTTCTAATATTTTGTGATTGTTCTTCTTGAGGAGACCGCCTTTGTATCACTGCTCCATGGAGAAGCAAAGCTTTCTTAGAAACACTTGATTAGCAATCTGCTTGATGAGGTTGATTCTCCCAGTTCCTTGGTCCTTGTGAAGTCCTCGGTCCATGCTAACCCACAGCAGTAGGAAGCCCTCTGAAAGATAAGTTGGTTTTGTCTGCAGGACATGGATGAGGGTCACAGATGAGGGTTGTATTTACGTAGCTGCGTGGTTGGTGACATAAAGCAAACCCAACTTGGGAGTGAAAGGAAGCTTTCTCTGTCAAAGCTTCAAAGCTCCTGTCCCCAAGCTGACGTTTCAAAGGCTTGCCACCTCTTTCCTTCTCCAACGTGTCACCTTCATGAGAAGGTACCTTTTTCCAAGGGGTTTTTCATAGTGGTCTGGAGACTGCTTGTGTCGGTTGGTCTAAAACTTGTGTATAAGCAGCGTTCTGGTGGAAAACCTTGAGAGTGAAACTTCCTGCGTTTATTTTGGCCAAATAGCTGGGTCCAGTAGGGTATCGACATTAGACTAGCTTAGATAACACAGTTTAAAATGTTTTTCTTGCCGAGGCTACAGATAAAAAGGGAAATGAAGCAGCAAGAGAAGAGTTTTGGTTAATGAAGAATTACAGAAAGTAAACAAAGCAGCTGAATGTGGCAGCGCAGCTTGGAGCCAGGTAGTTGTGTCCGCTTTTATTCAGTCTTTTTGGAGCGATACTTCTGATAAAATAAGTGAACAGAGGAGTGAAATCCAGGAAATCATCTTATGCAGAAAAGTCCTTGGTGTTAAAGGACTGTGGTACGATAAAACTTGAGAGAGTGTTGACCAGAACACTTGGATTGGATTTCCCGCGGCTTCTGTTGAGGGGACATGTCCCAGGTCAGGGCTTGCAGCTTCTGCGTGTCTCCAGCACACAAATGAAATCTTCACATGCCAAAGCTGTGTTCTGGGAGGTGGTTGAATAAATGGTCTGAGTGTCAGTGGACACCCTTCCCTGGAAGGGAAGGGAACCCTGGTCCAGTTAGGACCTCGGGAAGCTTTTGCTTTGTCTCACTTTAAACATCTTCTCCAGTTCCAGTGAATATCAGCCTTGTTTCCCACTTCTCCCTGGCTGCATCTACCTCTTGGTTGTTTTGTGGCCTCTGTTTTGTCTTAAAACCAACAGGAGAGTTATGGAGTTCATGCTGTTCTCCTTCAGTTTTCAGATGCTGTCACAGCACGGTTGCTCTGCCTCCTGCTCCGCAGCACAGTAGCAACTGATGGAAGTTCCAACAGGCTTGTTTAGTGCCTTCAAACTTCTCACTGCTGTGTCTCCAACTTCATAGAATCGTGGAATGGTTTGTGTTGGAAGGGACTGTAACGATCATCTAGTTCCAACCCCCCTGACATGGGTAGGGACACCTCCCACTAGACCAGGTTGCTTAAGGCCCCATCCAACCTGGTCTTGAACACTTCCAGGGAGGGAACACTCACAACTTCCTTGGGCAACCTATTCTGATGTCTCACCATGCTCATAGTGAAGAACTTCCTAATATCTAATCTAAATCTGCCATCTTGCATCTTGAAGCCATTATCTCTTATCCTGTCACTACAAGCCCTTGGGAAAAGTCCCTCCCCAGCTTTCTTGTAGGCCTCTTCAGATACTGGAAGACCCCAGGAAGGTTTTCCTGGGGCCTTCTCTTCTCCAGGCTGAACAAGCCCAACTCTCCCAGCAGAGGGGTTCCAGCCCTCCCATCATTGCTGGGGCCTCCTCTGGTCCCACTCTAACAGGTATCTCCTGAGCTGAGGACTCCAGAGCTGGCCCCAGCACTGCAGGAGGGGTCTCACCAGAATGGAGTAGAGTGGAAGAATCCCCTCCCTTGACCTGCTGCCCACGCTTGCATGGAGGATGCACCATGACATCTCCGCTGTGGGTGATGGGACATGGTGTGGCATTATTGGGTTAAAACAGGCTGTGAGAAAGCAACCCAAAGGACTGTTTGGTGTTTCTTGGGGGGTAGGATGTCTCTGACATGCCTCATGTCATGCTGTTCTAATAGGTTTGCTTATAACTTGGTCCCTTCTCATGTCTTCTGCTTTGGGATGTGGCTCCTGGGGTATATGCAGTATATATTTCCAGTGACACTTCAAAGTTCAGGGCTTTGTGGTTGGTGTTGATGCAGTCAGCCACGCTTTCTTGATTCATTCTGAAGAGTCTTCTAGAATTCATCCATCCAGACCCCGTGGTCAGGAAACAACAGGGTAAAGCCTCATCATTCTCTGTGAGACTAATGGTGTTTTAACCAGGTCTTGAGTAGCTGTGAGCAGCTCCTGCTTTCTTCATGCCAGTTGGACCTATCTGCTGTTTGACTTCTTCTGATTAGTGCTTCTGCAGGTCATCAACAGCGAGGTTGCCTGGTGTAGGGAAAAGCTGCGTTTCAAGTGCAGAAGGATGTGTTCTGAG
Source organism: Eurystomus gularis (assembly GCA_013400335.1). Lineage (NCBI taxonomy): Eukaryota > Metazoa > Chordata > Aves > Coraciiformes > Coraciidae > Eurystomus > Eurystomus gularis. Next base: position 42,134 of record VZZY01023220.1, on the reverse strand, counting down.
GTGGCTTTCAGGTCTGGTTCCGCGTAGAACCCTTCTACCTCTAGATCTAAGGCTGTGGTCATCTGCGCCCATCCAGGAGGTCACCTGTCATGGTGATCTTTGAAGACTGGTGGTCGGGCCAAGTCGTGTGGTTAAATGACAAGGGTTTCTGTTCAGAATAGCTTGGCTGGAGTATGTGGGATTACGGCTCCGTGGTGTTTGATAAGGATTCTGCTGATGGTTGGAGGGGAAGCAAGTGTGTGGGATGACTTCTACAGTGTCTTCAACTCTAATCCAGTCTCTTTTTTTTTTTCTCCTAGTACTTTTGTCCATCTGTTCTCTGTTGTGTGATCCAAATCCAGATGATCCTTTAGTGCCTGAGATTGCACGGATCTACAAAACAGATAGAGAAAAGTGAGTATGGAAGCCAACAACCATGTTGCATTCTTGACAGAGCAGAATCCACACTGCAAAGGGAAGGGGGAGCTGAAAGGACTTCTGAAAAGTGTCAACTTCTGATTTGCCTTTTTCACTTCAACTGTGGTCTTGTTAGAGATTTTGTTTGTTTTCCATGGGATCTGTAGCACTGCTGTCAGTGTTTATAGATATCTAAAGGGCAGGGGCAAGAGGATGGGGCCAGACTCTTGGTGCTGCCCAGTGACAGGACAAGGGGCAATGGGTGCAAAGTGAAGCACAGGAAGTTCCACCTGAACGTAGGGAGAAACTTGTTTGGTGTGAGGGTGTCCAAGCCTGGCCCAGGCTGCCCAGAGAGGTTGTGGAGTCTCCTTCTTGGGAGAGATTCCAAACCTGCCTGGATACAATCCTGGGCTCTCTGCTCTGGGTGACCTGCTGGAGCCAGGGGTGTTGGACGAGATGATCTCCAGCGGTCCCTTCCAACTCCACCGTGCTGGGGTTTATCTTCAGAAATGAGTGTGTGTGCCAGAAGTGAAGGACGCAGGGGCCTTGTACTTCTCTGGTTTTATGACTGCATTTTCATTCCACCCAATGGTCTTTCATTAGTGTTGTAGCCGTTAATTACAGGTTTGCTTGGTTGAATGAGAACATGACCAATGCAAATCTGTCTCACATAGAGCGGGAAGTTGGATGTGACCAGCTTCTCAGAGCCTTCCCTGCCTGCTCTAATGCTCCGTAACCAGCAGAGGGAGAACAAGTTACTCTAGCAGGAGAATATTTCCATACTAGTTCTTGGCCATGAAGTCACACAAAGACAAGACAGGAAAACCCTCTTCCAGCTTGATTTGACAGCACAGGGGAGGAGCAAGTGGTGTAGAGGTGGGGTGGGAGGACTCCAAGTTCTCTCCAAGAGAGAACTCTAGCACTGAGTAAACTCTTTTTCTACCTTGCTGTTCCCTTCCAGATCTGAGCAGTAGTGTTCATTTCTGAAGCCATGTGGATCATCTGATGAGGAGGAGATAGGGCAGATGATCCCCAAGTGTGGTTACTCTACTGCATGCTTGAGGAGCACTTAGAGAAGCTCACGTGTCCTGCTTTTAATGAGCAGCACGTATTTGGAGACACAGCAGCGGTGACCCCCTGTGCTTCGTGTATGCAGGACTCTTTCCTATTTCTGTTTTCAAAAAATAAGGAATTTTATGCTTTTTTGGATAAGGATTAGCTTCTGGAGTATGAGATCTTGCCTCCATGAGGGTTGTCAGATTCCTTAAGTGAAAGAAAATCAGACTAAATCCTGCCACAAGAACCTTGTAGGTGTCTGTAACCAGGAAACTCGCTGCTATAAGTGCTCTTACTCTACAGAATTTGTAGAAAAAGCAACTTCCTTTGTCAGAAAGGCTGTTTTGACCACTTTGTTTTGACACACGTGTCCTGAGCTTCCTCTAGCAGTGGCTCCGTTAAGGGTGCAGAAGGTGCCGGTGGCTTTAGGAAACGGAGCATTAAAAAAAACCCACCTCAAATCTGGTGGACAAATTATCTTGATAGTCATTAAAATAGCAAAATGCAACGTGTACCCAGAAATGAGCTTGCTGGGGTGGATAGCAGGTTCACTTTGCCGGGGAAGAGCAGGGTGGGAGGGACACATGAATCTGTTCCCAAATGTCGGAGTTAAACCCTGCAGGGATGGTGCCTCAAATAGCAAAGATCTTGCGTTCCTGTTGTACATGATGAGTTATTCTGTCTCCGTGAGGTGCTGTGGGCTTTCCTCCTTCCTGGCGTTTGCCTGATATTTCTGTTTGCTCTTAAATTTTACAAATTCCTCCCGGAGAGGGCGCAAGTCGAGTAGGCTGCTGGGAGGGGAAATCCGATGCTCTGTTCAATAACTCCTCTTTTTACACGTGCAGGTACAACAGAATAGCTCGAGAATGGACACAGAAGTACGCCATGTAACTAAAGAAATTATCGGATAACCTCTACAAATAAAGATAGGGGAACTCTGAAAGTCCTTTTGATTTCCATTTGACTGCTTTCTATGAGCCCACGCCTCATCTTCCCCTGTGCACCATGTTTACCTGATACAGCAGTGCTGCGTGTTGTACATACTTGGAACAACAACAAAAAAAATAGAAATACTGTATTTTTCCCCGTACCAACATTGACTCCTAGCAGAGAAGTGTGTGTATGAGAAAAAAAAAGCTGGTTCTTCAGTCATAACTTTGTGAGCCTAAAAGCATTCCTGGCTGATTTAAATCGGGTGATAAAAATGGGAATGGGAGAGTTGGGGTGGGGTGGGGGGGGGATGGTGACACTGATCCGGGAAGGGTTTTAAGTTGGAATCCTTTTAAACTCATAACAGTTATGAAAAGCGAGGTGAAGAACTTGAAGCTGTTTCTGTATTTGTTTTATTCTGAAGGACCTCCACCTTAGGTAAATGTTATGACCAAGGAGAGAAGCTGTACCCACATCCTGTGTTTAAGGTCTAAGTTTAACCGGTCACCACTGGAATGGGTTGGAGCTATTAGTGCATCAAGTGATGTTGACTTGTTTCAACTCTCTCCCTTCCTTCCATACTTCTTTTGGTTTGTACGTGGTTTCTCAGTTAATAATACATAGCTAATAGCTCTTTTTTTTCTAAGTTTTTTTAACTGCTTAGGTCTTTCTGGATGTAAGGGTAAAAAAAAAAATCCATTTGACAGAAACTTGTGTATATTTAAAAGACCCAACTGCTCCCCTGGAGCTTGTACGTTCAAGAATGATTAATCTGTGTAATAAACTGATTACTACAGTCATTACATATAACTCGGTGTGACTAGGCTTTTAATTTTCAAGAGCAGTTCGTTACAGGCTCCAAAACAGAAGAAAATCACAGATTTCTTTTAAAGCGCTGTCGGCCCAGCGGCTACCTAGGGAAGGCGCGTCGCGCGAGGGCCGTGAAACGCTTCGCGGCATAGGCCTTGCCTGAGCTCAGGACGTGTAGTGTGCCAGGGACTTGACTGTTACACCCCCCCTCAGCAGCTCCCCAGCCGAGAACCCGCGTGTGCCGTTCCACAGAGCCTGGTGGTGTTTATTCCCACTCGCGTGGGACCTACCACGATGTGTACGTGCTGTAGGTAAGTGAAACCTTCTGTAATTAAAATAATGGATGTCAAAGGGTTAAAAAAAACCCAACCAAACCCCAACCTACCAAACACATCAGCACAAACTTTCATAAAATGTAGCTTTTTCCGGAATTACTTTGCACTAAACATTTTTTTGCAAATGTTGGTACAGTTTTAAATTGTACTTGTTATGTGTGTTTTTTATTTTTTTTGGAACAAAGTCTTCACTTGAACATAGTGGAATAACAACAACAACAAAAATGTAGTTTGAATTTTTTTTTTCTTTGTATACGAGTATATTTGCCGGCATCGTTGGTGTGACAGTAGGTGAGTCTGCAAGTTTATCTCCTCTAGTAGAATTGTAAAGGAAGCCATTGCCTGCGGGAGAGGCCGTGGCCTCCAGCTGCCGCCGCAGGGGCCTGTCCCAGCCGTTTTCAAATGCATCTTGACACTCTTGCACAAATGAAGAATAAATGTCCACTGCTTTTGGTCTAAAATCTGTCCCGCTTGTCTCATCTCTGTGTCCTCGTGTACGCAGCGCTGGACGGGAATGTTTTTAGCCATGTTTCCTTGGGAGTCCTCTCGTGGCGAGCTGTAGGTGACAACAGGATCTCCAGGCCCGACGGGCTGTGGCGTTGGGGTGACATGGGGCTGTGGGGACGGTGGCTCTAAAGCGGGGGGAACAGCGTGGCTGCGGTCCCTGGCTTGGTGACAATGTGGCGTGACGGAAGGGAAGGGGAGAGATGCCAAGTGCGAACCTGGGTATTGGGTCATCTTGAACTCTTGGGTTATGCCATGTGGTGTTGGTGTCTCTGGTTTAGAAGATGGTGTGTGGTCCTAGATACAAGCTGGTTGCGTGGTCAGAACTAGAGCATAAGCTCATGGCCACCAATGCGTCTTGGGTTTGTCTTAAGGCCAGACATGGTTAAAGGTTCTTTCTAAACCACTCTTAACACAGGAGATGATACTCCTTGGGATGGAGAACATTGGCCATAGCAGAGTCATCCTCTCATGCTTTTGTAGTGAGGTCACCAGACACCCGCTTTCCAAGAAGTACAGAGAGGGTGGGTTGGAGTGGCTGCAAACCTTGCAGCAAGATCTTGGGAGGTTCCCCTTAACTGCTTTACAAGAGAACACCCAAGAATGGCTTTTGGGGCATATCAGGGTGGTTTTTGGGCACTAGAAGAAGAGATGTGAGACCTGTGCAGGAGGAAAGAGTGAAGGGAACAGTAATAAGTGTGGCAGTGGAGGGTGGTGGTTTCCATTTCTGGTGGGGCTGAAGTCACCACTGTGAGGTGACAAGGAAGTAACGTGGCCATACATGAAGTGACACTGAGTCCCGAGTGTCCTAACATCTCACCTTGGGTGCTGCATTATCACATCTCCATATGTCAGGACAATTGTCTCTCAGCGGCAGTGGAGGGTTTAAACAGGTTGGAGTTTCTTGGTGGTGCCATCACAGAAGTTGTGGCCCAGTAAAAGCTGGCCTGGTGGGCTCACCACGCATTGTGGAGGGTTGTACTGTGAACTTGATGAAGAAACCTTTTTATTTTTTTCCCTAGGATTTAACTGAAAACCTGATCCAACTAGCCAAAAAGGCTATGAGTTGTAGCCTTTTTCAGGACTAAGAACTCACCTTGTTGGAACTGTGGTGTATGTTCCAGTGCAGAGCAGCACAAGAAGCCAGGGGCTCTGTCTTGCCTTCCTAGGAACTCTGAACTTGTCCTGTCGTGAACTTTTTCAGTCCCTGAGCTGTAGGTCTTCCAGCCAAGCAGCTGGTGTTATGGGACCACACAGACACCTTCTCCGGGGTGTTTGGGTACCTGGGCTGTTCCTGCACATGGAAACGTGATCCAAGAAGTTTCAGGAACTTCTAACTCAATACCAAATAGCTACTCATCAGTGTGCAGAGTTGTTGGTAGCTTAAATGTCACCATGGTCCAGAGTCCAACATCCATGGACCTGGGAACTGGGATGGAGCTAATTCTGGACAGTGTGGAGCCCTGACTGATGTCTTTGAGATACCTTCAGTAGCACGTGCTGCTGTGTTTCCTTCATCGCTTTGTGGCAATGCAAGAGTGACCTTCAAATTATTTATTATTACCTTCTTATCCCAATGTTCTCAAGCAAGCTGTGTCCTGAAGTGTCTACAGATGTCTCTGTTCCCTCTGCACACAGTGAACGATGTAGAAAAACCAGCAGGACTAAGCTGGATGTGGTGGTGTGTCCATAGTGTGCTCAGGAAAGCAAACCGTGCCCTGTCCCCCACCACTGAAGGCTGTGGCTTTCCCCGCTTTTGGTGGTCACAGCTGCTGATGGACAGGCCTGGCTGTGTTGTCTCAGTCTTGGTCACCTTCTTGCCGTTTGCAGTAGTCAAATGGCTCTAGAGCTGCTCTAGTTCCCAGTTCTGATGTATGGTAGAAGATCAGAAGCCTGAAGGAAGGACAGTGGGAAGTGCTTTGCCCAGGTAAAGATGATTTCCCTGTGCCCTGAGCAGCTCCCGGTGGGAGCAGCGTGGCAGAAGACCTGGGCGTATGGGAGGTGCTAAAGAAAACTACTGCTCAAAGCAGTTCAGACTTAAGTCGTGTCACCTTGCTCTGAAGAACCAGGATAACATCACAAACCATCTCTGAATCTACTTTAGAGGAGCCCGTGGGCTTAGGCTCCAGGCAGGGTGTGGAAGCCACCTCCTGCAAGGATCAAAGGTGTGTCTGAGGAGAAGGAAGGCTGAACTTCCAAAAGAGGTTAGCTCTCCTTCCTTCGGTGTTTGGGAAGCCTACCTCTGTTTCCTGCAGATAACTAGAAAAGAGTTTCATCCCCCCAGGTTGTTTCTTTCCATTCCTGGTCTCCTTCATGTAGACTCAGAGCAAGTCTGTGACCAAAGCTGGGCATCTTCATTGCTTTGGGCTTTGGCAGAAGCTGGTTCCGACAAGGGGGCACACAGGGACAAGAAGGGCGTTGAGGGCACCTCATGGAAGGTTAAAAGCAGGACAGAAGCTGCTGTCCAGCTTTCTGGATGCATGGAGACCACCCCTTGCCTGAGAGTGGTCAGAGGCTTTGGGAGGGATCCTGGCAGCCATCTCCTCACTCTCCTGCCTGGCAGTGTGTGACCAGATCTGTGCTGACATCTCTTGGACTGTTGATCACCCTTAAACATATGGTGTCTTCATCACCTTTTTTTCTTCCCTTACCTGTGCCCTTGACTTGGTTTTTGGCCCATTTTCTTTTCCTTCTTATTTTGGCTGCTCTCTCCCTTCTCTCCAGTGACCCACTTCTGCCGTGTCCTCTGCTCAGCCATCTCCAGTTGCTTTCATCTTGGGTGTTTGAACCTCCTGTGAAGCTTGACTTGCTCCCTGAACATGGGCGGTGCTTTGTGGAGTAGCCTTGGTGGTCTTCTGCCTGCTTCTTGTCATAGAAACGTGTGCTCTCATCAAGCCCAGCACTGTCCTCTCCTTTGGAAGCTGTGATTTAGTAGCAAGATTGTTGGTGCCTTGATTTCATAGCAAGTGACAGCTAAAACCCATGCCCTTGGTTTGGTGGGTTCACTGTTAGCTCTGGGATCAGCTCTGGGGCCAGAGCACAAGGTATGTGAGGTATTGGAGAAGATCAGAACCCACTTGGCTGCTCAGGGGTTCCCACAACTCATGGCTTGCTCTTCCTCCCAAGGTGGCATCCACAGGTTTGGTTTTTAGTGTTTCTACATCTCAGCATCCTCCCCATTCCTTCCCTGGGTGAGAATACTTAGTTTTTATTGTCATATGCTTGGGTCAGAGCATCTCAGGGTGAGCGGGGATGGGACCCTCCCCACAAGGAAGACATGGACCTGATGGAGCAGGGCCAGAGGAGGGCCACAAAAATGATCGGGGGGCTGTAGCATGACCAGAGAGTTGGTGGAGGCCCCATCGCTTGAGATGTTCAAGGCCAGGCTTGATGGGGTTCTGAGCAACCTGTTCTAGTTCGAGATGTTCCTGCTGACTGCAGAGGGTTGGACTAGATGACCTTGAAGTCCCTTCCAACCCAATGCATTCTATGTATCTACAATTCTTGCCCTTTCCTGGTCACTCCAAGCACCAGTGTTCGTTCTCAGGCTCTGCGCTGCCTTCCTGCCTACGAGAAATGATGTTTATCAGAACTGGAGTCCACCTAGATCCTTCTTCTCCAATGGCAACCAAAATAAATGGCCTGTATGAGAAGATGGGACAGGATGGGCTGGTGTAATGCTTGGTTCACACTTGCTTGCAGCCCAAGAGCTTCCCAAGGGGACACGTGGGTTCTGTAACCCATTGGTTATCCTGAACAGGCTTCTTGTGAACATGTCCTCTCTGTCCTTACCTTTGTGTCATTTCTTCTTGTGTATCCATATTTGATTTGGCCACGCGGAGTAGTCGAGTGGTGCTGGTGATGACGGGTTTGGGGGAAGCCAGGCTTCTCCTAGATGGTCAGGAACAGTTGGATGGAGGGAACTCGGGTTGGCATCGGTAGAGCTGGTACCAAACCACAGCTGCTGTTACGCCCAGGAGTTTTCTGGGGTAGATGTTTATGATGGCCCTCATGGAAAAGTGTTTTTTCTTAACTGAAGGGAAATGTGGAAGGAGCAACTTCCAAAGCCTGATGGAGGATGGTCCGTGCTGTGGGGCTCCTGCCCTCATCCAAAAGACTGCTTTGCTTCACCTCTTTGGGTGAATTTAGTCTCCAAAGATGGAAAATTTTGTAGGGCTTTTTTTCTTGCTGGTCTTCATTTTTCAGAAGACAACCTAGCTTTGGGGATCTAGTGCTTTTTGGCTGGTTGGTTTGGGGATTTGGTAAGGACAAGAGAGACCAAGAGACCAAGAGGAGCTGTGTACTCAGGCTGTTGTTACAAGTTCAACATCTAAAGTGTCATGTTGGCGTTGTTGGGGAACACCTACCCCTGAAAGCAATGTGTTGGGAGGGAGGATGAAGCGGAGTAACCAGGCCCATGTTACAGAGACTGAAGTCTCAGACTTGGACCTGGCCATGGAATGAGGGGAGGGGGAAGGGTGTGAAGCTGTGGTGCCACCAGTCTGGCCATGGGTGGTGGTGCTGCAGGGGTTTGCCCGTTCTCAGCAGTGGCTGCTGGGAGCATAAGCTCCCTCCAAGCGTGTTTTCCAGGTTCCTCTGTGTCGCGGTTGGGCCCGCAGAGGTCCAACCACCTCCCAAAGGGAGAAGGGTTGAGGGGAAATTGGGATATCTCCCCACCAAGCTCGCAAGCAGACACGGAGACCGAATGAGTATTTAACAAGTTTATTACTAAACATATTCTCCCTCTCACTCACCAAGAGATAAGGGCAAATAAGGACTTAATTATGTCAAAATACGACCTGTATGTGTGGATGGTGCATGTATGTGCGTGCCTGTGTCCTTTTGGCGTTTGGCGATGGTCTCCGTGGAATGGCGATGATGCCCGACCGGCAGACCTGGACTGTTTCAATGACGTCAGCAGCTTGTAGCTTTTCAGTGAGATCGGAGTTTCTCTCTCTCTCTCTCTTGCTCTATTTTTCTCTCTCTCCCTCCAACGGTGGCGTTGGCTTTGTCTTTTCTGGCAGCGCAGCTTTTGGTGCAGTTTCTTTGGCACAACTTCTTCTTCAGTATGGTGCTCCCAGCTTGGAG
>VZZY01023220.1:17914-32923 GCA_013400335.1 Eurystomus gularis | reverse complement strand
AGCTGCAGAGGGAGGGGGGGGGTGCGCTTAGCAGGAGCGATGTGCTCCCTTTGTGCAGCGAGGCAGAAACGAAAGCGATTGTTTACTTTTTCAAAATTTATAGCCGGTGTTATCACGCTTCCGTCTTCCTGGAGGATTTATGCAGAATAGATTTATGGGAAATTGAGTTTTTTGCTCACTGTTTTAATAAGACAGAAAAATCATGTGGTCAGTTCACCACACTCTGATACAAGGTGCCCTGAAGCCACCAACACCATCCCTGTGATTTCCTGCTGATTTGCCTACATGGTCCCTGTGTCCAGCAGAAACAGCACGGTCCTGCCCTCACCCAGCCCCACTTGCTGGAGGTGGCTCAGGAGACAACTCCAACTACAGCAGGTCTTGCTCCCAGCTCTTGGTGCTGGCAAGGAGGCGTCTGGGCTGATCAGGCCTGGGGGCAAGGAACAAGCTGGCCGGAGGCCACCACAGCTGGTGGCAAGATGGGAACAAGTGCCAATGATTGTGTTCTGGATGGTGGGGGAGACAATCAATTTCAGGATATGGCTTAGTGGTCATGGTAGTGTTGGGTTGACAGCTGGACTTGATGATCTTAGAGGTCTTTTCCAACCTTAATGATTTTATGCTTCCCTGCTTTGTCCACTTTATACCCCTCCCTTGGCTTCCAGGATAACAACTTGAATTTTCCAGGAAACTGGGCAGAGTGGTGGGCGAAGACCTATGGGCAGGGTGGTGTGGGATGGTGTTGGACCAGCCTGCTCCTGGAGGTACCCCCGCTGTGTTTGCTGTAACTAAGCAGGTGCAAGTGGCAGCTCGGCTGCAGAGATGAAGGTTGTGTGCACAGCCTGGATGTGGCACCTTGGTCCCCGGGGAGCTGGTAGCACCTCGGTCCCTGGTGAGCTGGCACCAGCGTTGGTCTTGCTGAAGTAGTGACTGGGGTTGACCCTGTTGGATTTGTCACTTGTATAAAGCTCTGTGTAAGTTTTCTCCTGTACATAAAGTACTCGGTGTTTCCACTGGCAATCCCTTCATGGGAAATGCTGATGAAAAAGCTGTAGGAACTTCTCCAAATCCACGTCAGATGCCTTGAGAGGACAGGCTTTTGCCAAGCAGAGTTATTTGGTTCGTTGTGTGGTGGCTGTTCAGCTGCTGTGGTCTGAGGTGACGTACAACAGGTAAGCGTAGACACTGGTTGGCTTCCCTCAAGTCCAATCTTGCTTTGGGTGAGTAACTCCACTCCCAAATGACATGTTGGCCTCTAAGGCACCCACCAGGAAAGGCATACTCCTTGTCCAGATGCTTATTGTAAGACCTCCCCACGTCAATGTTGCCTCTGGAGAAGAGGTGGTCATGGCTGGGGGTTGATGCAACCCCAGCTCAGACCCATCCAAGAGCAGATGGAGCAGCCCTGGGAGCACCTCCCACCTTGACCCCTGTGTGAAGGGTACTTGCCCTGTGTGGAGAAGACAGGACACGCCTCATGGAGAAGGTGGTGAAGCTCCACTGGTGCAAAGCTTTAGCTTTGCTGTGGGACTTGAACCTGTCCTGCTTTGACCAGTTCCTTTCACGCAGCAGCAGCATGCTCCTGCCACACCATGATGGCTTCCATTGCCTTACCATCAACTCCATGAACATCCTTGAGGCTGCTTGGCTAGCTGAGCACTGAGGGTGATATTCCCACCAGTTCCTGGACACTCCTTCCCAGCCCTGAAGCTGGGGCTGAGACCAGGAGTCCTCAAACCCATCTGTAAATAGGGGGTCTGCTGAATTCATGCCACTTCCTAGAGCCCAATTCCCCCCCTGAAGTGAAATGGCCCAGACTGAGCCTTCACACAAGGGAGGAAACCCAACCCAAACCTCCTTCCAAAGAGAAACCATCCTTCCTGCTCTGAGGTTGCCTCTTTCTGGGTACCCCTGGAAGCTTGAGAGCTTCTCCAGGAAGGACCAAGAACAGGCCCATCTCTCCCTGGCCTGTAAGGGGCTGAGACAGAGCTGGGGCTGCTTCTGCTGAGCTGCTTGGTGGGCTGATGTTGGGCTTGCACAAGTCTCTGCCCAAGCTGGCCCCAGAAATCCCAACCCCTTGCCAGGCAGGAGTGTCACATCCTTGCTGCTGGTGGCTTTGCCCAGGAGAAGGGGTGATGCTGGGGCACCTCTTTTCATGCGTCCTGGAGCAGAGAGGCTGGGGACACTGCTCTGAGGAGGCATGTGGTGCCCTGGGTGGTTGTCACACCTTCAGCAGGAGCTCTGGAGAGGACATGACTGACCCCTTGAGTGGTGGGGCTTGTAGGGCAGAAGTTCCTCCTGCAGCTGTGGTGCAGTGTGGTTTCCAGCTGCAAGTGAAGCTGGGCACGAGGGGACTTGTGACTTGGGTGAAGAGACCAACAAAAGTGATAGGACAAGAGGAAGCTGCCTCAAGTTGTGCCAGGGGAGGTTTAGGTTGGACATGAGGAGCAATTTCCTCCCAGAAAGGGTTGTCAAGGGCCCAGGGCAGCGGTGGAGTCCCCATCCCTGGAGGGGTTTCACAGCTGGGGATATGTGGTGCTGAGGGACCTGGTTGAGTGGTGCCCTGTGGCGGACTCATAACCTTCAAGCTCTCTTCCAACCAGAACCATTCAATGCTGCTGGTGCTGGTGGGGGGACATGAGACAGCAGGAACCGGCCAACCCATCACCTCTCTCGCTGCGGGTGAAGAAACCACGGCTGAAAACAGCCAATATCTCCTCGGCAGGACCAAAAATAGCGATGTCCTCCCCCCCCGCCCAACTTCCACCGGTCCCTCCACCGCGCTGCCAGGGGATGGCAGCAGAGGCCGGGAAAGCGACGTGGCCGGACCTGCTGCGGGCCCCCCCCGGGCTGCCCGACCCCCCCTTTTACAGCAGAAGCTGCTGTTATTAATAACTTTTGATTATTATTGGAAAAAGCAGGTTTCCCGTACCGCCTCCCCCAAGAGCAGATGCGCTCCACCATGCTCTGGTGCCCCACATTTCCCACCCACCCACCAAGGGTCTGCTGGAGATGCCGAGGGCTTGTCCTGCTGCTCTTGCTGATGAGCAGCTCCTGGGAGACCTACTGAGCCACCCAGGGGAGGCTTGGGGTGACCCCAGTGCAGGAGGAGGGACATCACCTCTTTGCAGAGCCAGGAGCAGCGTGGGGTTGTTGGATCTGCTCAGCACCCTCTGCCTGGTAGCACCCCTGGTGCCTAGGCAGACCCAAGCCACCCATCTGCTGTGATGGCACCTTGAGGTTCCACAGCCCCAAGGCTGGGGTGAAGCATCCTCCTGGGTTCCTCACTCCTCCGCCAAGGAGCTCCTGGTCCTGGGGTGGCCTGGCCCACGCTGCCCCACGGCTCGGGGGGCCTGCGTGGCACTGGCTCCCCCATCCCCAGCCTGGCTCACTCCGTGTCCTCCCATCTGGTGCCCGTGAATAATTCACCGCCTCTGTCCCCGTTGTTTCCTTGCAGGTATTTATAGCCCGTGCTCACATCTCCTTGGAGGCAGCTTGCTTCGCCGCTGTGTAAATTTAGCTCTCGCTGTCTCTCACATGTCATGCCCTCCAGTCCTGGCGGAAGACCTTTCCAGAGCCCCCATATCCCCCTTCTCCTGCCGTAGCTGCATCTGCCCACCCTGGACCATGAGCAGAGCTCCTGGGGGTGTGGTGGCCACGCCAAGCCATGGCGTGCCACCCGTCCTCTTCTTGGCAACCAGGCCCTGGGCACCCAGCTCGCCTCCGGCAGCTGCGGGAGGCGGCCAAGCCCTTCAGCTGCCGCGGCACCGGGGAGGGGGGACACGATGCTTTGAAATTCCTGGGCTGCCATCTGTGCACTGCAAATCCCCCGCGCCCACGGCTGTGTGCGCGGCCCGCTTCCGGACCCGGCCGCGGGAGCCGTTATTATCTCGCTCCTCCTCCCTTCCAGAACCCATGCGGGGTGGCAGGAGCATCACCCTTCTCCGCGGGGTGATGCCGGCTGTTCCTTTGCTAAAAGGTTTTTGCTCTGCTTGAGCTGGGATGTGGAGGCAGGAGGGTTTGGCTGTGGGAGCTTGGGGGGGTGGTTGGGCCTCTTGGTCACCTCGAGTCCCCAGGGTGGTGGGGCTGGATGCCGGGATCACGGGACGCTGCGAGCGTCGGTTGTCCCTAAGCAGGAGATAAGAAGCCCAGGTTGGGGATGAGGAGCAGCAGGCTCAGCACCTGGGGATGGAGTGGGGTGCAGGGCTTGGGTGTGGTGCCCATGGGTGGGCTCCAAGGATGGGAGGCCAAGCTCAGCCCCTGCAGCAGCTGATGGGGCAGGGTTCCCTGGGTGACCCATGGGGCAGGGTCTCCAGCACCGGGAACTGGGCAGGAGGCAAGTGCAGCCCCACAGGAGCAGCCTGGATGTCCCTGGGCTTCAGGTGAGTGTCAACTGGGTGGGTGATGTGGAGTCTGCGCTGTTCCCACAGGACACCCCACTCCCCCACCCCAGCCTGGGGTCTCCACGAACTGCACACGGCCACAAAAAAAGCAGAGCCAAGCACTGTCCCCCTCGTCTTCACCCCCACCCCGGCGAGCTGACCCTGCTGTGGCCCAAGCTCACCCCAAGGTGCATCACCAGATGAGGCCATACCCAAGGGTGCCAACAAGGTGCCACCACCCCCAGCACGACCCTCCCCAACTCCTGCTGCTTCGTGCTCTTTCCGAGCTGGCGGGAAGGCGGCAGCTCCCGGCTCCCCGGGGGTGGCGAGGGAAGTGGGGGGCAGGTTTTTGCCAGCGGAAGGTCGTTAATGGGCCTCCCGCGCTGCTCCCCAACCGCGCCTCTGTTCCCCCCCGGGGACCCCGCGGCCGGTGGCGTGGGCACCACCTGCTTCTGCCGCCTTGGGGACCTGGCGGCACAGGGGCCTCGTTAATATTTTAGGAGCTCTTTTGTCCGCAGGGGGTGGGGAGGCTCGCTCGCCATCGCCTTTCATCTCCGTGAGGCCTCAGCGCGGGCTCCGGCCTCTTATCTGCCGCCACGTCGCTCCAACTGCCTCGTTACGGGCCTCGGGGTTGTGGGGTTGTTTTTTTTTATTCCTGGATAAGGGCTGGGGGGAAAGAAAGAGAAAAAAACCAAAAAAAACGAAAAAAGAAAAAGCCTGGCTGCTCCCGGCCAAAGGGCATCTTCCAGCTGCGCCGGCGGCAGCTGCCGGAGCATCCCTGCGTGCCTTCAGCCGGCTCCTGGGCTGGACCCCGAACCCTGCCAAGGGACCCCCCGGGGTGGCAGCAGAGCCTGGGAACATGTCAGGGGATGTGCTAATGGGTGCCTTGGAACCTTGTGCCCCGGTCAGTGTGAGGAGGGTGATGAAGGAGCAAGTGGCTGGAGGGGGAAATGGGGCCTGAGCCGCGTTTCTGCTTTCCCCCACCCAGGAGCACGACCAAGGTGGGAGAGGGGAGGATGACCTGGGAGTAGGGCCAGCTCAGCCCTGGGGTGTTTTCCAGCCGTGCCCCATGGATGGTTCTGTCTTGGTCCTCTCGCCCAGCTCGCCTGGCTGCCCCCAGCTCCCACACTTGCAGGCTTGGCCCCTCTTGGCTTCCCCAGCCAGCATTGTTTGTGGTGCCCTTTTCTCCACCACCCCAGGAGGTGGGATCTGCTCGGGGTCCTTGCTTGGAGTCCCTGGGGACTCTCCAGGTGCCCCTCACACACACAGGAGCTCTGCTGGGATGGCGTTGCATTTTTCTTGCTGACTCTGTCCATTGTCCATCCTCTGTGTCACAGAGGAATGATGCAGCAGGACTCACCTTGCCCTGGAAGAAACCCAACGCATCTCCAAGTGTGGTGAGTTACGTCAAGGCCAAGACATGGTTGCCCATGTGTCTGTCCCACCAAAGCTGAGCCCATCAGTCCATCCCTTTGCCCAAGCAAGAACTTGCATCCCAGGAGAAGATCTGGCTGAAGGCCTTTGGGGGACTTTACCAGCCATGTCCTGTTGGGACAGATGACTTCTTCCCAGGGGAAGGTCCTTCACTACCACAAGGGTTCAAAGCTCCTCCATCCCACCATGGCACCAGCTGCAGGGACACTGGTGGGGCTGCTGCTGTCCCCCTGGGGTGGTGGTGCCCACCACCTGGTCACCCCAGCCAGCTGGCCAGGTGCAGGGCTGCGGGGAGGGCTGGCGCCTGCGCTCGGGAGGGTGCTGAGCTCATGGGTTTCATTTTCTCCAGGCTTTGCCTGGCGCTGACATGCGATCCTCGTTCCAGGAAGGACGCGGCAAATGCGGCATCCCCCGGGGCCGGTTGGCTCGACCTTGTGGGAAGAGGGGAGAGCACGTCGCGGCTTTCCCACCCCTCTGGTGCTGCTTCCAACAGCAATTTAATATTGTCCCGATAACCCAGGCTGAGTTTCAGGCAGCGTTAAAAAAACCCCCCATCAAGAAGCATCTGCTGACAAAAGTACGCGTCCTCGGGTGAAGTCCCTGGGGCAGACACACGGGAGCTTTCCCTGGCCCCGGGGCAGCTGCAGGAGAAGGGCTGGGATGTTCCTGTTGGCTTTGCACCGCCACTGACCACAGCCACCCACCTCGCTGGTGGACCAGCACAGGCAGCAGGGATGGGGCTCACCTTTGGATGAAGCAGGACTGGAGATGGGCTTGTCTACCCAGGCATGGCCTCCAGGCTTGGCTCTCCAGGCTGCCCTGGCCACGCATGTCTCTCCAGGTCCAGGTCTACTTGTCGTGGCTCCATGGGCTCAGTCTCCCAGACTCAGCTTGCTGAGCTCACTTCTCCAGACTCGATTTCCCAGGCTCCTTTCCTTGGGCTCAGCTCCCTCTGCTCACCTCTGCGAGCTCTCCAGGCTTGGTTCTTTGGACATGGCTTTCCAAGCTTAGGTCACAAGTTACAGTTCTTCAGGCTTGGCTTTTCAGTCACTGATTGTTGGAGGTGGCTCTCCAGGCTTGGCTCCCATGCGACAGTTCTCTAGGCTTGGCCCTGCAGGCTCAGCTCTCCAGGCTGGGCTTGCTGGAGCTGGGTCTCTAGGCTTGGTTCTCCAGGCTGGGCTTGCTGGAGGTGGCTGTCCAAGCTTGGTTCTCCAGGCATGGCTTGTTGAAGCTAGCTCTCCAAGCAGGGCTTGCTGGAGGTGGCTCTAGAGACCTGGTTCTCCAGGTAGGGCTTGCTGGAGGTGGCTCTCCAGGCATGGCTCTCCAGGTACCACTTGCTGGAGGTGTCTCCTCAGGCTTGATGCCTCCGTGGTGGTTCCCCAGCTGGCTTTCAGGGCCAGGCTCCCCAGCCGGGTGCCAGCAGAGGGCCTCCCTTACCAGAGCATGGCGCCGCCATGGAATTATAAAACACATCATCTATTTGGCAAAACTTTGTGCAAGGACCAGGAAATGGGCTGGAGTTCATTCTCCTGCAGAAGACCGGAGACGATGTGTCCGTCCCCCCCCCGCTTCTTTTTTTAATGCCAGCACTCGAGACACATTAAAGCCACGGGAGAGTTCATCATTAAACTGGCAATTGCGGAGCCGAGGCAATAAATTCAACATCATAAAAGGCACGGGGAGGGTCTCGCTCATCTGTTGCTCTTCAAAGAAAAGTGTTGCTTGCTTCCGAACCAAAAAAAAATAATAAATTGGGAAGAACCAGGTGAGAAGAAAAAAGGGTGGCTGCGGGGGGGCTGGGATGCTGCTGGGGGGCTGGTGGGGTGGCTTTGGCTGGGGTGACTGGACCTTCGGGCTGCCCATCTTGGGCTGGAGCTGCTGGAGGAGGGAGCGCTGGGGCCGTGACCCTCTGGAGAAGCATGCCCAGCAGCTCTCCCCACCGCCCCGTTGTCCTCTCTGGCGTGAGCGGAGGAGAGAACCTTGGGAACATCTCCCAAGGCGGGGGGTGGCTTTGGCTGGGACCCCCCCCCCCCCCCCCCACCGCNTCTTTTCTTTTCTTTTCTTTTCTTTTCTTTTCTTTTCTTTTCTTTTCTTTTCTTTTCTTTTCTTTTCTTTTCTTTTCTTTTCTTTTCTTTTCTTTTCTTTTCTTTTCTTTTCTTTTCTTTTCTTTTCTTTTCTTTTCTTTTCTTTTCTTTTCTTTTCTTTTCTTTTCTTTTCTTTTCTTTTCTTTTCTTTTCTTTTCTTTTCTTTTCCTTTTTTTTTTTTTTTCATTTTTCCTTCAGGGTCGGAGTGTTTTCCGCGCTGGGTTTCAGGCCACGCTCGGGCAATGCCGCCATGTGTTTACAGCTTGGCTCCCGGCGTTATTTCGGGATTGGAAAACCACAGCAGCCCTCGCTCACCCCCCCTCCCCAGCCTCTCGCTGCAGCCAATTTTTTCCCTCTGTGCGGCTCTCGTTGCAGCGGCAAAGGTCAACCCCGCTCCTTTGAAAGCAAACCCCCCCTCCTGCCCCCCAACTCCATTATCAGATTCAGGAATCCTAACGGGAAGGTTGATCCCAAATGCAGGCAAAGCCAACTGGCCGTGGTGGTGGTGATGGGAGGGGGGGGACACGGGGCCGGAGGGTGCGAAAGGATGGTGGGAGGTCAGGGGGTGGTGGGATGAGCCCCCGCGCCCTGGCTGGTGGGGGTGACACCGTGAATAATGGGGGCGAAGAGAATCTAGCTAGTTGGAGGCAGCTATTGCAAGGAGACGGCAAGACCTCCTCATGGGGGGGGAAATCTCGGCCAGGGTGATGTGAGAGTGGCTCTGGGAGGGGTGAGGGGTAGGCTGGTGAGCCCTCTGGAAGAGGGCTGGGTCACAGTGACGGGATGAGCCTCATGGAAGAGGTTTGGGAGGTTGTGGTGATGAGAGGAATCCCGTGGAAGAGGGTTTTTTTTTGGGAGGGGGGTCGGGTCAGAGTGGTGGGAGTCTCTCCAGAAGACGGTGGAGGCTTGTGGTGACAGGATGAGCCTCATGGAAGAGTGTCACGGAGGGGGGGGCACAGTGGTGGGATGAGCCCCATGGAAGAGGGTTAGGAGTTGTGGTGACAGGGTGAGCTCCATGGAAGAGGACTTGGGGGTCACAGAGGGATGATAGGGCTCATGGAAAAGGACTTGGTGGTCACAGTGGGGGATAAGGCTCATGGAAGAGGACAGAGGACCATGGCAGGGGGTTGGAGGCAGGTGGCCTCCTGGGGTGCCCTGCTCTGGG
Source organism: Eurystomus gularis (assembly GCA_013400335.1). Lineage (NCBI taxonomy): Eukaryota > Metazoa > Chordata > Aves > Coraciiformes > Coraciidae > Eurystomus > Eurystomus gularis. Next base: position 23,858 of record VZZY01023220.1, on the reverse strand, counting down.
GGAAGGCTGGGAGCCCGCCCTGTGACTGGGCACCTCAGCGAGGCTTGGCATGGGGAGGGCTCCCCATGGAGGCATGGCCATCAATGGGGTGACCATGGAACAGCAGAGCAGCAGCTCCTGGGGGGTCCCTGGGGAGAGGGAACAAGGCAGGAGGACCAGGTGAGGGCAGAGTCCAGGTAGGGCTGGACCAGGCGTGGGGCAGGAGGTCCCGGTGCCGGTCGTTCCCCCGGAGCTGTTCCCCGCTGGCCTCGTCCTAGCCCAGGCACAGCTCATGCCTCCCAGCTTTGCCAGCGGATGGTTTTTAATTAAAACCAGAAGACGTTGCTCCACGCCCCGGCCCTTCAGGGATGACCACCGCTCACATCCTCCGCCTTTGGTCTTCCTGGCTGCGCAGCTTGATGCGGGGAGATGAAAGTGTCCTCCCCCCTCCCGTGACCTCCCCCGCCAAAAAAAAAAAGAAAAAGCACCAGAAAAAAAAAGGCAGCCGTAAAATCACGTCCCTGGCTGAGGGTCTGCCGAGGCGCTGGCTACCGCGAGCCGTGGCCACGGGGAGCTGGGCCATTGCCTTCAGCCCTTCTACAAATAATGGCAAGCGCCGGGCGCCTAACTGGAACCAGCTTTCCAAACTGCTGGCTGGAAGCGGCTTTTGGAGCCGACACCAGCCTTGCTGGGAAAGAGCAATGAAAAATAGCGAGGGATTGAAAGGGCCCCATCCCTGCTGCCCATCCTGCCCTGGGAGCACACGGAGAGCCGGGTTTGGAGGGCAGGTGTTCCCCGTGGTTTGTCTTGGAGAGACCAGCAGGACCTGGAGCAATGGAGATGGGGCTGGAGGAGTGTCATGGCAGGGTTGAACCTCCCCAGATCTGGGAAAAAGGGGCAGTGGGCTTGGAGTCCCCCCCAGGGAGAGCAGCTGTGGCTGTTCCAGCATTTTCCCCAGGCGGCTGCCAGCACACTCGAGCTGGTGTGAAGCTGGGGCCACATCCAGGCTGGAGCCCAGAAGGGCAAAGCCCAGGTTGTCTGTGGGAGGGGTTGCATAGCGCAATATCCTGCAGTCCCCCTGTGGCTGGCTGGGGTGGGAGGATGGCTCTGGGGACATGTGGGGGGCTCTGAGCAACCTACATGGGCTCTACACCATCCACCTACGTGGGCCCTACACCATCCACCTATGTGGGCTCCATACCATGCACCTGCAAGATCTCCAGCTGATCTTCTCTGGAGCTCCACACCATGCATCCACACAGGCTCCAGCCCATCCACCCACATGGACTCAACCTCACTCACCTACAAGATCTCCAGCCCATCCTCTTTGGGGCTCAGCCCCACCACTCCTGCAGGTGCCCATGGCTGGGATGGGAGCTGGACCCCTGCCCATGCTGAAAGGATGGAGATGGCCTCATGCAGGTCTAGCCAGCATCACATGCCCAATACCCTGTGCCAAGCCCACCACCTCTTTGGCCAACCCTCCATTGCACCGGCGTGGAGCCTACAAACCCAGTGCCCTCACCCCCATCCCCATGCTCATGTTCCCCACCACCACCCCCATGGCTCAGACCCTCCCCGGCTGGGCCTGTTGGGCATCTTGGCTGTCCCCTTTGCTGGGCACCCTCCCGGGGACGCGGGGCTGCTCCAGGCAGCTCTGTCATCATGCTTTGCCCGAGCCCTGGGTCTCCTGCCAGAGCCTGCCCACGTTCCCTTCCACCTCCCTAATGAGAGCAAGCGGGGCCAGGGCAGAGCCCCTGAAACTCCCCCAGCGGCAGCTCCCCTGGTGCTCGTTTCCTCTCCGCTGCCTTCGTCTCGTTACGTCCTAATTCCCTAACGAAGGGCCGTGAGAGAGAGGAAGTCTTGCGGAAGCCTGTCCTGGCAGCAGCCTTCCTGCAGCCAACCCGCGCGCCAGCTCTGGCAGAACGGGATTTCCTCGGGATCGGACGCGACCTGCTTCATGCATTTGGCCCGGCATGACCCCCAGAGCTCTCCTGCCCCTCTGGATTGAACGTTCTTCTTCCCACTTTGCATTCATCAAGGTGACGAGCAAGGATGTCCCACGCCCTCCTTTAAAATAGTGGCAAAATACTCATGTTTTCCCACACGATGGGTTTCGAGGTGCCCCTGAGCATCCCAAGCGCTCCCTGTGTGCTGTGTGGCCACAACAGACCAAGTCCTCCTGTGAGGTGTTTTGGCATCGTGCTGGGATGACAACTGCCCTGTCCTAGAGGGGTTTCTGAGCACTGATGTGAACATCCACCATCACCGGTTCTCCTCAACAACGCGATAACGCCCCTGGTCACCTCTTCTTTATTGCTGCTGGGGAGATACCCTCACCCTCTTCCTTTTTTATCATGGTCCAGGCATCTCCTGCAACCCTTGGCTCCCTTCACCAACCCCTTCCAGCTTCTGCAGACTCCCTTTCCTCCCTCATCACCTGATAACAACCTTCAGCTCCATGTGGAACAGGGTGATGGTCCATGCACTGAGATGTGCAAGCCCCTTGGGGCTGGGGCGGGGGGTGTCAGAAGAGGGACAGACAGACGGATGCCACCGAGGCTGTGCTCTTGGTGAGGAGCAGATCTACCACCACTTGGCACAGTGCTCAGCCTGGCTGCCCGCTCACCTCCCCTGCCAGCTCCAACCGTGGACGAGCCACCACTTCTTGGTGATAAAACCCTTCCTCCACACCTGCAGACGCACCTTTGGGGCTTTTTATTGGGGTTTTTTGTTTTCTTGCTGAGTCCGGGGCAGTGACACTGGAGACACGGGGCAGACGGAGCAGCGTGGGTGGATCTGCGTGGTCGCAGCATCCCGGCGGGGACAGATGTGCACGTGAGAGGGCACAATTGGGTTGCGTGTGGGTAACGAGTTTAACGGTCTAGAAGCCTCCTTTGGGGACGCCGAGGAAATGAAAAAGAAAAGCAAAAGCAAAGCCTTGCAAAGTGGCCAAGCCTGGTGCACCCACCAGTGACCCCGTGATGCTCCCGCCTCGCTGCTTGGCTCTTAAAGCTTAGGAGAACATGGGGGGCTTCCCCCGGACCCCTTCTTGAGGTAGTTTTGCTCCTGCAAAAAAAAGGGCAGGGGGGGGGCTCAGCTGAGCTGGGGATGCTCCGAAGGGGATGCCCGCAGCAGCACGGGAAGCGGAGCAGCTCCTGAGGGGCTCCAGCGTGTGGGTGGGGACCAGCTTTGGAGCTTGGTAAGGATCAGAAAGGGTAGACAGGGCTTCTCCTGCCTCTTGCAGCTGTGCCCGTGCAGGTGAAGGCAGGAAGGCAGCAGAGCCAGGCAGGCTGTGCGGGCAGGAGCCCACTCGGGGCGGTGGGAGTAGCACGGTGGGGGGCCCAGCTGGTGCGTGGGCCCACCGAGAAGCTGCTCGGCAGAAGGAGAAATGGGAAAATGGCTTATCGAAATCACCGGGCGCCGACGGGACGGAGCCGCGGGAAGGCAGGAGAGGGCAAGTCAAGGAGGGCAGAGCCTGAGGGGACCCCCTGCTGCTGGCCCAGGAGGGATGGAGAGCCAGCATCTGGGCAGGAGGAAGGTAGATCCTGTGGGGCTGGACGAAGCTCCAGTGACCGAGCTTCACCAGTGACCATGGGCATTGCCAGCGCAGCTGTCGGGCTAGGAGCAGGACTCTCCTAGTAGCCCGTAAACACCACCAAAGCTTGGTCACTAGGAGCCACTAACATTTATGCTAAGCTCCTGCACCCTCCACAGCCCAAGGTGGGGTCCTGGGGTGTGAGGTGCAGGCAGGAGACCTTTCTCCTGGAGCCATCATCCTGCCCTGGCCAGGGAGGTGCTGGGATCTGCTCAAAGGAGCAGGGTCCTACTCCAGCATTTTCAGACCTTCTGGGCTTGGACCCTGACTCCTGATGGATCTTCTGGCTCAGGGGTGTAGAGCTCCAGCTCCACAGAGCTGCAATGGAAGATGTCTTCCAGATCATCGGGTAGGTTCTGGCTTGACACATACATGGCCCAGGGAGGGGACATTTTGCTGGTCTTCTATACATCTATACATCCACCTGTCCATCCTTCCCCTCCAGCATCAGCTGTTTCCCTGACTGAAAGTGATGGCCAATGACAGACTCCTCCACTGGCCCATGGGTGCCGCTACCCTTCCGAAGGGGACAGGAGCACCCATGAAGGAGCGCAGACAGCTTGCTGGTGACCACGAGAGCTCAGCTCCACCCAAAGACCATCCCTCTGACTGCCTCAGAAGCCAAACCAGAAGCCCAGGGAGCTTGAATGCTCCTCACCATGGGATGGTGATCAACAGCTGGAGATGGCCCTGAAGTGGTTCAGGGGCTTGCATTTTGTGCTATCCAGCACTGAGAAGACATCCAGCATAGCTGGGACATGGAGAGAGTTCCTCTACAAGATGATCACTTGGTAATCCCTTTGTGTCTTCAGAGTTGCCAGCTCAGCTCCTCGAGCGTGTCACCACATCTGCCTTGCTTCTTCTCCACCCACTGCAAGAAGCAGGAGTCTGCCACCGGTGGGGCCACCTACCTGGCTTTCTGCTCATGAAGGAGTCGGTCCCCTGGAGAAGCTACACCCAAAAGCCACCAAAATGCCGTGAGCAGGGTCACAACAGGGGCAACCACTTCCCAGGAATGGCATCTCCTGGAGGCAGCAGCCGATGGAGGGTGGACTAAGGTTGAACCTTGAGCTGGGCTTGACCAAAAGGGGTGGTTTCAATGAGGTGCAGGGAAAAATGAGCCAGGGCTGGAGCTCTCTGACCACGGGAGCCAGCGGGAGAGGGCTGCAGAGGAACACCAAAGGGAGGAGGTGGCACCCTGAGAGGAGGAGCCTGCATTGGCAGGAGGCTGGAGAGGTGAAGGTGCTGCAAGGTGTCTTTAATTTCCTGAGTGGCTTCATCAGAGGACCTTGTGGCAGCACGGCGTGATTCCTCCCAGCTGTGCTTGTCTGCAATGCAACCATCCCTGCTTCCCCAAAATACTTGGGAGGGCTGGAATAGGCCAACTCCACCACCCTCATTGATGCTGCAGGGAGCCTATTTTAAGCCTTGCTAACGTAGGAGGATTAAATTTGGCTGGCTGAGACACGTCCTGCTCCCAGCTGTCCCCCAGCCTCCCCTGGGGTTGGCAGCTCTGCTGCAGGCATGGCTCATGATGCAGGAGGCTGCCCTGGACCTCCAGGGTCGGCTGCCCTGCACAAGGGGAGCCCCAAACTGGGGCATCTTCTTGGACACAGGTTGGGTTGAGGGCAAAACCTCTTCCAGGCATTGATGTCAACGGGTCGACCCATGGGAACATGGTGGGAAGCGCTGTGGGGTGAACCCCAGTGATATGGATGGGTTTGAAGGTCTCCAGCCCTACGGTGCCCTTCCTGGGGGAAGCTGAGTGATGGAGGAGTCCTGCAGGGAGCTGGGTGGTGGGTAGTCCACACCTTGCCCCCATCCTAGCTTGCCAAGGATGCAAGTGCCCGGGGAACCCTGCCAAGACCCACTTGGTGGTCCACCACCATCCATCAGGCTCCCCGCATGGTCCTTCCCGTTGCCCGTGCTCCCCCAGACCCCCGTGTGCTCTGGCCGAGTGCATCGTTCCGTTAACTGATGGAGCGGCTGGCGGCCGGAGGCCACGCAGAAGGAGCCTGATGGAAAAGAAATCGCATTTTCCCCACGCAGATTTCTCTGCCCGGAGCCGGTGGCACGTCCATCTCAGTGAGCGTCATGCCCGGCCACCGCCGGCATTGCCAAGCGCCGTCGGGAGGGACGAATGTTGGGCAGGAGTCAGGAATGAATGTTGGGCAGGAGTCAAGAACGAGGCGAGCGGCGGAGAGGAGAGCGCTGATTTACGCCACTTGATGCCTGGTGCCAGGGCAGACCGTCACCTCCTCCGGATTCCCGACGCTACCGGGAGCGACGTTGCTCGGGTTGCTTGCTCAAGACACGTTGGGTTGGGGAAAGGGCGGGGGGGGGGGGGGGGGGATAAAAAAAACCCCA
>VZZY01023220.1:0-15668 GCA_013400335.1 Eurystomus gularis | reverse complement strand
CCCGCCTGGCGCGCCGCCCGCGCCGCGCTGCCCCGAAGAGCCGGCCTGGACCGCGCCGGGCACGGAGCCGCACTGGGAAAACGGCCGGGCACTGCACGGGGCTCGGAACTAGGCGAAGAGCCGGGCATCGGACCGGGCAAACAACCGGGCAGGGGGCCGGGCTCAGAACCGGGCATCGGAGCGGGCAAACAGCTGGGCACCACATCGGGAGAACAACCAGGCGGTGGACCGGGCTTGGAACTGGGCATCAAACTGGGAAAACAACCGGGCAAACAGCTGGGCAAAGAGCTGGGCACCAGACCGGGCTTGGAACTGGGCAGCAGGCTGGGCAAACAACCGGGCAGCCAACTGGGCACCGGGCTGGGCACTGAACTGGGCAAGAGACCAGGCAAGCAGTTGGGCACCGAAGCAGACAATGGACTGGGCGCTGGGCTGGGCACTGAACTGGGCAGCAGACTGGGCAAAGAACCAGGCACCAGAGCAGGCACAGGGCTGGGCACTGACCCAGGCGTCAGACTGGGCACCCAACCAGGCAACGAACCAGACACTGAGCCAGGTACTCGCCTGGGCATCAGCCTGGGCACTGCAGCAGGCACCAAACCGGGCTTTGGACCGGAACAACAACTGGGCACGGAACCAGGCACTGAATCAGTTGCTGAACTGGGCACCAGATGAGGAACTGGACTGGGGTGAACAACCAGGAACAGGAGCAGGCACAGAATTGGGCCGAGCACTGCGCCGGGCACTGAACCAGGCACCGTGCCAGGCACTGCTGTGGTGGGCACTGACCTGGGTACCGAACCTGGCACACTTGGCACCGTGCTGGGTAGCAACATGGTAACGCCAAACTGGGTACTGCCTCCCCAGGCACCGAATCAGGCACAGTGCCAGGCAGTAGCACACCAGCACCAGGCTGGGCAGTGCCATGCTGGGCACCACAGTGGACACTGGTGCACCATGGCACCGGGCATCACACCAGGCGTCACCGTGGCAGGCACCGCGCCAGACATAACCACATGGGGTGTCACCGCAGCGGGCATCACAGGGCACCGGGCACCCTCCTGTGCCACCACCCTACAACAACACCCCGCACCCCCTCCAATCCCACCCCAGCACCCCACCCTGCCACCCAGCCCGACACTGTGCCAGGTCCCCCCCCTGCGCCCCACTGCCCGTTGCGCTGGCTCCCTATGCCAGCAGACCCCTGGGAAGGTGCTGTGTGTCCAACCAGGACCCTGACACTGCTGCCCTGTCCCCTCAGCACCCACGGGTGCTGTCACCCTGCACCCACCCAGCGCTGCCACCCCAGACCTGTCCGGAGGGTGCAGGTGCCACCACCCATCGCTCATGGTTAACTGGGCGCAGCAGCAACAGGTCTTACAGGATGGGCACAGCCTGACCCCACCGCCCTTAATATTTGGGATTTGGGAAGCGGACCAATCCACGGTGCTGGGGGCTTTGCCCGGTGACCCCCCCAGCATGGCCAGGCCCAGGGTCCCACCAAGGGTGCCGCAGCCATCGTGCAGCTGCGGGGGGAAGGCCGGCTGGTGTTATTTCCGCGATAGCGCCGAGATCTGCCCAAACACTGCCTCCATTATCTCCTCCTCGCTCCTCGACGCGTAGCGGGCGAGCGACCCAAGCGTGGTTTGAAACGCTCGGTACACAAACCAGCGGCTTCTGCCCGCCGCGGAAACGCTCGCCGGCTTTAATAGAGCAGCTTTTGATTGTGTGTGGGTGACGCTTTCGAAACCCTCCCGCTGCTCGCCTCAACCGCTTCGCAAGCGGCTGAAAAACAAGGCTGCCCGCAGAGCCTGATCCGAAATCAGCTCTTCGTAAAGGTCCCGTTGGAGGAGCCGTGCTTCCAGCCTGCGTCAAGATGAAAGTGCGAGCGATGGGTTTTTTGAGGCGTCCTTTGCGAAAAAGCCGGGGAAAGGGGAGGTTTCAGTGGCTGACGTGCGGCACTGAGAACTTCAGAGCGGGGCTTCAAGGGGTAGCGAGTAGTTGGAGGGAGCGGGAGAGGGAGAAGTGTTGGAAGCTGGGGTCTCCCGGGATGGATTCAGAGCCGTGGGGGCACCTGTCCCCCTCAACAGACCTCAACACTGGGCTGGCATCACTGTGGTGCCCCATGCTGCTCCCCAAGGCCAGGCTGGAGAGGCTGTCTCTGGTTGGTGGCCCAGGTAGGACCATGCCAGCCAGTGTCGGTGGGCCCTATAGACCATATAGTCATAGGTAGATGCTACGTGCGCTCAGCGAGAAGACAGCAGGTGGCAAGCAGAGCAGGCAGCAAGGGGGTTCCCAAGGGTTGGATCACCCCCAGCGTGCCCCCACCACATGTGGCTGGGGGCAGGTGAAGCCGAGGCCCTCGGGGTGGCTCTGGGAGGTGACTCAGTTTCCCCGTGCTGGGGCCGTGGTGGCGGTGGTGGCCGTTGGGCTGGCAGGCGGGCGGTTGCCGAGGCTTCCTGTTTCTGCAGGATCTGGCTGGCATTGTGCCGCACAGTGAGGGGGGCAGAGCCTCTTCTTGCACCTGCCCAGAGCATCTGCTAGGGAGAAAATCTCCATGGCAACTCTGCCGGTTCCTCCAGCCCTGTTCCACGGGGGGACAGGGGGCTCTGCCTCTGCCTCCCCCCCCACGCAGCCAGGGTGTCCCCATGGTGGGGACGGGTCACCGGTGTCCTGGGAGATGGGTTTCTGGGAAACGAAGGCTTTGCGGTGGGGCAGCCCCTTGCCATCGACGCCTGCTGATCCCTCCCTATGGGGTCTCCGGGTCCCAGGCCACCAGCGATGGCTGGTGAGACGGATTCAACAAATTTGCTCCCCGTTTCAGGGAGGGCTGATGGCTTCCTGTCTTCCCTGACACATCCTCTCAGGACACACCAAGCCTTCCCGTGCCTCAATTGGAGCTGAGACCTTTCCAAAGCAAGGTGGGGGGGAATTTTAGGGAGGCAACATGAGGTCCAACGAGGCCAGGGCTCCTCAGTCAGCCCAGCTACAGGGTGGAAAGTCCACCCCTCTCATTTAAGCATCCTGCCCTGGGACTCCTAACAGGCTTTGGTGACCATCATGTGGAGTCCCAACATTGTCCCCTCACGTCATACAGCTGCAGGGGAAGAGATTGGAGATGCTCTCTTGGGCATGGTGATCTTTGCATGTCTGGTGTCCCTTGGGAAGTGTGAGTACCCTCAGCCAGATCCCATGAATCCTGAGCACCCATCACCTTGCTCTGCCCTTGCTGAAAGGGCTCTTTGAGGGACCATGGGCTCCATGAGCAGTGGGTGCTGGAAGGGGCCACAGAGGAGGTGGGAGGAGATAGTTTTCAGCCAAGATCAGGGAGGGAAATGAAACTAGAAGCAGCATTCGTGAGAACTGCGGAGACTGTCCTCACATCATCTGGCCCCGTCATTTATAAAAGCACAGATGCACAGAGGGAAATAATGTGTTTTTTGAAGGGCTGGAGAGACTCAGTGCCTTGCAAACCCACTCCTAGTTCCAGGAATGACTGGGATGCTGGGGGATAACCCCACCTCTCCAAAAGTCACCAGTCACTTGGGACATCTGCCACCACTGCAGCCACTGCCTGGCTGGTGATGCCTCTTCTCTGTTTTATAAAGGTTGGAAACTGAGGCACGGGAGGATCTGGGGGTGCAGTCAAGCCATGTGTGACATGGGTGGTAACCGATGTTGGATGCAGATGGCCCGAATCCCAGGCTCTTCTCTGAATTGTTGCTGAATTTTCCCAGCGGCAAAAAATAGCAATTTTTGATTGCCTCTGAAGCACCCGTTGAGGATGCTGAGCCCTCAGGAAGGAGGGAATCATTTGTGGGAAGTCTCCCAGGGCACCAACCTGAGCACTGGAAGATGGTCCAGCCGGAGGGGAGCAGGGGACAGACATGATGGTCCTACTCAGGACCGTGTTGGAGACGGGCATTTGGGATCATCTGTGAACTGGAATGAGTGTCAGAAGCCAGGTATCTGTGGATTATCTACCAGGGCACATGACAGTCCCCTTCCAGGAGGTCATTCATGCCTGGTGAGCTCCAAGCAGGTTGTACAACCTGCCAGTCCTATCCCCAGACTGGCCCAGGAGTGTGCAGTGGCCAAAGCAGCACCAAAGCACCATGTTTGGACCCATAAATCTGACCCCACAGCCAGGACATGACTTGAAGGAACCTGGTCTCTCCCGCCTCAGGCAGCGATTGTCCCTTCCTGGGGACCTTGCTGGTGGGCTCTAGCCAGGTGCTGGGGTCCACGTGCCCCTTTTCCTGGCTGCTTGTGGGACATGTGCACCCTCAGCCCGGCTTCGCCCCGGTCCCAGCTTACATGCCAGGTGGTGGAAGAGTTTGGCCTTTGCTGCGGGCAGAGCGAAGCGCTTGTTGAGAACTGCCCATGTGTGAAGATGAAACGAAGAGAATGTCACGTCCTGGCCCTGCCGTCTCCAGGAGTGGCCGAGGGGGCTGGGACATGGCTGAGGTCAGCACCACTGATGCCCAAGCAGCATGAGGAGCTGCGATGGGCAGAGCTTACCACCTTCACCCCTCTCAGGCATCATATGTGAGGAACAAAAGGACCTCAGGACTTCCTTAAGGGTAGCTAAGCCCCAAAACCTCCTGCTAGCCCCACTGTGGAGGGTTGTGTCCATCCTAGACTCTGCTGGAGGTCTCCAGGTCTCATCCTGACCAGGCACTGGGCTTTTCCAGCCGGTCGGAAGTGGGGAAGAAGCACTGATGAAAGCAAGAGGTTTTCTGAGCTACCCCATGGTCAGGTGGCACTGGCACCCATGGGGCGGCTGGTGTCCCTGCTCTGAGCTGTGACACTGCTCCTGGCTAGGCAGAGTTTGGACTCTTGGGACCTGGGGCCGAGGATGGACACAATGTGCTCATCACCCCGATTTGGACCGGAATCTGCTATTTTAGTCGCTGTGACCTAATGCTCTGGAAGTGCCTTTGAAAATAGCCAGAGAGCGGTCGCAGGGCCTGGGTTTCAGCAGCACTCCCCAACCTGAGCCACCACTGAGCAGCACCAGGGCCCAGCAAAGTAGGGCAGCTCAACCAAGAAACCCCAAAATTCCTGAATGTGAAGCAAGGGGAAATGTTTGATCCCAATAAGGTCTTGGTTAGGCATTGGACCAAGCTGCCCAGGGTGGTGGTGGAGTCACCATCCCTGGAGGTGTTAAAAAATGAGTAGATGTGGAGCTTTGGGACACGGTCAGGGAGATGTTGGGCAAAGGTTGGACTTGATGATCCTAGAGATCTTTTTCAACCTAAATGATGCTATGATTCTATAATTCCTGAGCACAGGGTCCCTGCGCTTCGTGGAAAGATGACGAAGTCCAAGGGAACAACCCTGAAATCCGCCTTAAAGACGGCACCAAAATCGGCCTTTTCCCTGTGAAATCACTTGGCTGGAATGGAATTCTTTCTCCTGATGGCAGCCAAGTCCTTCAGGGGTTAACTGGAGCCCTGCCTCCAGAGCTGTAAAAGGTGTTTCCGAAATATTTCCACTGCCCAGTTTTTTTTACGGCCAGGAAAGGCAGGGCAGGCTTGCCTGGGCAGGAGGGGGCTGGCCAGGCAGATGGAAACCAGCTCCAGGAGAACAACTGGGAGGTTCAGGCTGGGCATCGGGACAGTCATTCAGCAGTGGGGGTGGAGGCAGGAAGGGACCTGCCCCATTGATGCACCCCAGATGTCATGGGGGTGACGAATGATCCTCCCTGGCTTGGGGGACAGCGGGAGGTTGCTCAGAGGGAGGTATTGGGGGCGGTTCTGGTCAGGGTTATGGAGGGTCTACAGACCCTTCTGGTGGGGTTGGTTATTTTGGGCGTTGTGGAGTGATGTTCAGCCAGTCTAATTCCCACCCTTGCCCAGTGTTGATGGCCGAGACCTTTGTGAGTCTCAAAGAAAGGAGAGGATGGAGATGTCCCACACCCTGCTGATGGTGGATCTCAAAGTCAAAGCAGGTGGAGACACAGAGGTTTGCAGATCTTGAAGGCCACAGGAGATGCTGTGATGCTGCCTGGATGCTCTCCTCCTTGCACCCTGGGCTATTTGACTTCCTCAGTGTGCCCTTGGGTCAGGCTTGGACACGTGGGAGGCAACGTCCTGAGAGACACTGGGGGTGCTGCTCATTGGCGTGCCAAACACCCCAAAACTCACCCCACAAAGCGTGTTGCAGAGTGTGGCCAGCGGGCAAGCTTTGGTCTGGCCCATTCTGAGCATCCAGGAGGTCCCCCCGTACCTGAGCCCTCCTTTTAGGCACCTCCAGCACTGGTGCTTGCACCATGCTTCCTTCTGCTCAAGCCTTGGCTGTCCCTCTTCCTGGTGCTTCCAGACCAGAGAGGTTTCCAAGAACTTTACGCTTAAGCTCAGGCCCAGAAATTTGTGTCCAGGCTGCAGCAAAGAAGCAGCAGCCAAGAGTGATTTGGGCAAAGCTGAGTTCCCTGGTCCTGTGCAGCGCAAGGAGGTGAAGCAGGAAGGTGGCCAAGGAGCCACCTCTCCAAAGCACCTCCAAAGCATCTCACGGGCTCCACCGTATGTGGGAAGGGGCATCCTGGGGTAAGGAGAAGTGAAGGAAAGACGTGATGGATTTTGATGGAATTTCTGCAGACATGGGGCTGGGGACAGCCTGCAAGTGGGAGGGCTGGCAGGAGCAGGCACTTGGTGGCCAGGTCGGCCTGGCTGAGTTGAGGGGAATTTTTCTCTTCTCTCAGTGCCTTTTCTCACTCTCAGAAGTAATGAAATGCAGGAGCCAGCGTTAATGCATCATTAAGACTGCAAATTTCAGCACGAAGCCATCAGGAAATGCAAATCCTGGGGTCCACCATCAGCTCCAGCTCTGCTGGAACATCAGAGGAAGGGGCTGGCATGTGGCTGACCTTTGCTACTCAGAGGAACAGGACATGGTCTAGTGGTCGGGGAGACTCTGGGATGAAGGTTGGATGATCCTAGAGGTCTTTTCCCACCTAAATGATTCTATGATTCTATGAAATCTCAGGGATCCTCAGCTTCTGTTTCTCACCTCCCTCCCCAAAACCTTCATCTTCAAACCCTTCATCTTCCCACACCTACATCTGGGGTCCCATCTCTGCCAGGCCTGGGGTGAAGGTGGCACAAGGTGGTGGCTGGGCTCATCTGAGCCCATCCATGAAGGGTCTCCCTTGCTTTGGGACCTCATGCTCACACCTTGGGGCACTCCCCGGGGATCGGGGTTCCTGGGGGGAGCGGGATGGGTGGAGACAAGTTGTGCTGTGGGTGCTTTGGGGATGTGTCCATCCTCAGGCCACAGAGGGAGACAGACAGAGGAGAAAGAGAAGGAGGAGGCTGCAGGAGCCCTTTGTGCAGCTGGCGAGCACTGCCGGCTCTACCTCGCGATTCGCTGGCAGGGACCTGCTTTTCCATAAATTTGGGTGGAAGGGAGAGTTTGGCAGAGCCCTGGGCTGCAGGGAAGGATTTATGGCTGCTCTGGCTGCGTTGCATGCTCCTTGCAGGGCTGGGGCTCCTGCAGAAATGCCCTGCAGGAGGAGGAGGAGAAGATGGAGGAGGGAGCCCATGCTGGCATCCATCCAGGGAAGGGGGTCCCAGCCAGCACCAGAGCATGGGGGCTGGAGGAGGCAGGATGAGGATGAGGAAGGACATCCTTGGTCCACCCATGAGTCTGTGGTGACCATGGGCCTGGGAGCACCAGGGTGGGGGTGAGGCCCCCCCTGCCAGGCTGGAGGTGGGTGATGCTGCCCATCATGTGCATGGCTAGACACTGCATCTCCCAGCAATTGGGAAGTGGTGGGGAGACACCTCGTCCACCTCCGGGAAGCTGGTGACATCTCCCAGCTCCAGCCTGGCCATGTGCTGCAGGACTCTGGAACATCTTGGGGCACCTGGAGCACCTCATCTCCTGGAATGCCAAGGCCACCAGCTGCTGCAGGTCCCAGTGGCAAGCACTGTCCTCCTCAAGCAGGCAAGAAGATGCTTCTAGATGCATATTTGCTGACAAATGATGGGTTTCCACCACCAGCCCGCCACCTCCTGCTTGGCTGGCAGCCCAGTGGGTAGTCCTGGGTGCTCCCTCCAGCTTGGGCAGTGCGTGTCCATGCATCCTGCCTGGCAAACATTGAGCCCAGGAAACATCTGGGGCTGGGTCATGTGGATGAAAACAGGCCGTGATAGCTCCAGCTCGCTGTGAGCTATCAGAGGTGACAACGTGCTGCCCCAGACTGCCAGGAAGGGACGTATTTCTGTCTTTCCACTGGGGTTTGAGTTTTCCAGGCAGCCCGAAGCAGCACTGGAGCTTTCCTCACGGCTCCTCATTCTTCCCATCTCTCCTGCCCGCTCTTACTTGAAACTGAGTCTCCCGAAGAGGGAGGCCCATGTCAGATGTTCCTCCTGTCTCCTTTGCGGCGAGTGCAAAATAGGTATCAGCCACGTTTCCAGATGGAAACGTGAGGCCTGAGGATGGAGAAAGAGTTTTCTGAGGCTTTGGAGCAAGGTGTGGACAGCGCTGAGAATAGCATCGCGAAATCTCAACTGCCAAGCCCTCAGCCGAACCAGAAGGTTATTCTTCTTCCCTTATGCTCATACATATCCATTAGGATGAGACCATATGTGTGAGATGTAGATGAATTTCTTTCCTCTTGACAAGTCCAGTTGGTCGTCCTAGGTAAGGAGCTGGTGGTCTGTTCCCATCCAACTCTAGGCTGGCTCTTTGCCGTGATTTCTTGGGTTGTGTTTGCCCCGGAAGAAAAGGAGCTACGAGTTGGAACGTCGGGCCTAGCTCTTCTCCACCCGCTGGGGCTTTGGATGTCAGATGTCCCTTGGGAGCTACAGATGTCCCTGTGGGGAGCAGGAGAGTGCAGGGAAGCCTTCAGGTGGGATGGGACAATGAGGAGGAGCTGCTGGCTGGTTCCCAGCCAGGTCACAGAGGGATTCCTGGTGAAGAGGTGGCTTCTCCCAACAGCAGGAGTGTGCACCCCAATGCTCCTGCTTTTCAGGCATCTGCACAAGGCGTCTAGAAGACCTTGAGGGGACCCTTGCACATCTTAGCTTGCCCAAGAATTTGGTGCTGCCTTTGTAGGTGAACTCTGATGTTGAAGGGTCCCTTGAAGATGAAGTGAGGAGAGACATCTCGGAGGTTTCTTAGGTGGCTAAGGATGTGAGGTGAGAGACACGCAGTTACTGCTCAACCCCTAAGCTTCCTTTCTGGGGGAAGAGTCATCTGGATGTAACGGGTCCCTTTGACAACTTCCAATCCATTACAGGCTGTAGATCAGTGCAGCGGTGGCATCAGCCTGGATGATGGATGGTGTTTAGGTGATCAAGAGGGGACAGCTTCCTATACCCATAGAGTCAGATCTGTCAGCTCCTCTCAATAGCATCGATCACACATCGCTACTGACGTCTTTTACGGGCGGTAAGTGGGAGCAGAGAGGAGCGTGGTGGGTTTGGGACACTTGTCCGGTGTGTAAGAGTCAGGAGGTGATTGGTCCTCAGGTCTAAGATGGTGGAGGTGGGCAAAGGAGACCATCCCAAGTGGAGAAGGTGGCATTTGAGAGTCCTTCCTACAAGGAAGGGTACATGACTCATGTCTCTGGCTCCCAGGTGTCAATGGTGTCTTGGTCAAGGCTACAGCTGTGGTGGCATTGCTGGGGAGAGGGGGTGTGAAATGATGGGGATACGTCTGGGGTGGATCCCACAATGAAGGGATCCACTGTCCACCTTTTCTCAGAGGTCTTGTGACCGTTGGAGGTGACGGGACATCCTTTGTCTGCCAGATCATCGCAGCCTCACTCAGACTTTCTTGCTCCCAAACAAGGTGGAGCCTGGGCACACCAACCTGAGCCTCAGAGACCCAGCCTACCTCCTCAGTGATGCAACGGATGATGGGGGTTTTCATGGGGAGCCTCATAACCCTTAGGGTTAAACTCTGCTCTGAGGTCACCATGCTTCTGGGGCTCACGAGGTTCACTTCTTCAGAGCATCCCCCCCGGTTGGTGTCCTCATAGAATCACAGCGTGGTGCGGGTTGGAAGGGACCTCTGGAGATCATCTAGTCCAGCCCCTCTGCTGGAGGACGGTGTCCAGGATTGCATCCAGGTAGGTTTGGAATCTCTCCAGAGAAGGAGACTCCACAACCTTTCTGGGCAGCCTGGGCCAGACTCGGACACCCTCACAGCAAAGAAGTTGTTCCTTATGTTCAGATGGAACTTGTCAAGGGGGTCTCTTCCCAGGGCTTCTAATGTCCAACTTCCCCAAGCTGGTCCCTGACTTAGTGTGAAGGGTTCCCTGTAACATGAGGATGGTTCCCTGCTTAGAGATCATCTACTTCTCTTGTGCCCATGGACATTGCGTGCTGCTGACCCATGTACACCAACGTGTCTGGAGGGATGCTGCTGTGAATCCGGTCAACAAGCTCCAGGCTTCCCCATAGCCTTCAATAAAACACGAACGTGCTCGGATGAGCCTCACCATCATCCTCAGGAACCCAAATCCCTGAGGCTGCTTGCCAGGAAGGTGCGTGGGCAAGACCTGGGGTGCAGGCAGCATGGAGGTTGCTGTGCTGGGCAGAAGGTGATGTTCTGGCTGCCATAGTGGTGAGGAGGAAGCCAACACAGCTTGGTTCTCCATGGCTCCTGACTCAAGTGTGCCCAAATTAGCTCTTGCTGTAAGTAAGTTGTGGTATTTCCCAAGGAAATCATTGAACTTGCGCATCTTTTTTCCAAATCACGGTTGCCCTGGCCCATCGATGTTTGGGTGGATGGCCGCTGCAGGGTTTGGAAAGCCCCATCCGAACCCTGCAGTGCTGGTGGTGGGGGCTTGGGAGGAGCGACCACTTTGAGCAGGTGTCCTCTCATCCCAGGTGCTGGGCTTGAAGGATCCTGTCCCACCACGGGACCAATGCTGGATGTGAGATGGAAACACAGGGCTGGCCAGGAGATGGAACGTGAGAGGACCGGAGCAGAGCAGGAGTAATTTTCCCCTTGAGCCTGGCTTGCTCTGCACTTCAGCTCCCACCCGAAGGGAGAAGAGGTCTGAGAACGGGCGTTCTCATGCCACTAGTGCCTTCCCAAACCCAGTGGCAGCTTGGGGTGAGCCAAAAATCTGCAGGCACTCAGAAATCTCCCACGTTAACATGCCCTGGGACGGTGTCCCCAGCCTGGCTGTCCACCACGGCGCTTGCCTGTCCCTCTCTCGTTGGCAGGGCCTGGACACCGCTTCTGTAACCCCCCAGAGCAGCCAACGTCAGCAGCAGGAGCCACCAGGGAAGGGCTGGGAGCAGCGGTGCCGTGCCCCAGCGCAGGCAGATGGCTTTTGCAGGGTGCTCCGGATGCTGGAGCGAGGCTATTTTGGACCACGTGGGTGTCTGAATTCCAAGCGAATCCCCGGCTCCAAAAAAGAAGAAAAAAAAAAAAAAATACCCAACCCAACGCCTGCCAGGGTCCCCGGAGGTGGGAATGCTGCAGCTCGAGTGTGTCCTCGTGGCTCTCCTGCCGCCTGGCACGTAGGCGTGCCTGCCGCTACGCCCGCTTGCCCAGCAGCCCACTGGCACGCACCCATCGCACCCTCGCACCATGGTGGCCATGGTGGCCCTTGGTGGCTCCTCAGCGCCCAGGAAGGGCTGTTTTGGGGTGGGGGGGCCTTGCCTCCCTCCTTGCCACCAGCCGGGGGGGAAGGATGCTCGCCAGCCCCCATGGCTCTCCACGCCGCGCTCCCCCCTCGCTCCCAGAGGGAAACCAGCTTCCTGCCCTTCTCCCAACCGCCGGCGCGGCGTCTTGTTTGCTTTGAGGCCCGGGTCCCTCTTGCCAGGACATTCCCGGGCAGCAGCTGCAGAAGAGCCCCGGGGGGGGACAACCTGGACCGTGGGCCCCCCTCCTGGCGTCACAAAGACCAACGCCACGCTACTGCCCCCCACCCATGTCCCCTTCCCCGAGGACCCCCAGGGACCCAAGCATAGCTCCCACGAGGGACATGAACCATCCCACAGCGTGGTGGGGGCTCATATCCCCCCCTCCAGCCTTTTCTAGGAAGGGGTGGCCTGTCCCTGCGCTGCCACTGCCACATGTCCCCAGGAAGCGGGGCCAGTGCCCGCCATGCGGGAGACAGCTGGGGTTAAAAATTAACACAGCCAGAGCCTCAATTAACGGGCGGCAGGGGCCTGCAGAGGGCTCGGGGGCACCCCCATCCTGGGGTTTGAGGATTTCATGGCTGGGAAGGTGGGGAGCCCCATCGCCCCCAGCCAGGGGACGAAGGGGTGCTGTGTCCCCTGGGCTTGGCTGGGGCCCCGGGGCAGCGGCAGAGCTGACCCAGGCGTGGTGGGCACGCTCTCAGAGGTCAGCACCCAAAAAAATCCGGCTGCTCCAGCTCCGCTTCCTGGCGCCAAGGGGAGCAAACTGGTTTTGAAAAAAATTCAGGGGTTTGTGCAAGCCTGACCCTGGCTTGTCCAAGTTGGGGGTTTCCCAGTGCAGGACCCAGGGGAGCTCACCCAGCTTCCCAGGGCCGGGTCCCATCAGGCTCCCCCCCATCCTGGTGGCTGAAGAAATCCAGCCCCCTCCCCAAAATCAGGGAATGTCACCAAGGCCTGGGGCTCCTGGCGCAGTGTCTGGCCGGATTTGGGTCCCCTCCGGCAGAAGCCGTGGCGCGGAGGAAGTGACGAGCAAGTGCCAGCTCCGTAACCCACTTGGATGGCAGTAGCTGGGCTTTGGGGGGGGGTGTCGGGTTGGTTGTTTTGGAGCGTGTCTGCACTCCGGAGGCTGTTGGGACACGTCTCCTGCTCATGCAGCCTTGGCAGTCCTCCAGCTGCGGTCCCATCGTGCCCCGCTGCCAGCCGGGGAGGGACCTGCATGACCCCCCCCTCCTCACTGCAGCAGTTGGGTTGGCCAGCATCACCTCCATGTCCCATGTCCACCCCCCACCAAGTTCTTCCTGACCCTGTGCCCTCACCTGGAGCCAGGTGGAGGTCCTGGATTCGTGCCTTGGGGAGGGGCAGTGCAGACCCCGCTGCAGGACCCTGGTGCCTGGTGTGGTGGGGGAGATTTTGGCAGGCAGAGACCAGAGACAATGGGGCTGTTTTCAGGCGGGGGGGCTTTCCACCCTGTCCCATTGCCACCTGTCCCCTGTGGCCTTCATCCTCCATCTACCTTGCCCTACACCCTGCCCCCTCTTGCCTTCCATCGCTGTCCCACCTACCCTCCAACCCCATTCTCCTTGCCCTCCAGCCCTGTCCTCCTCATCTTCCATTCCCAGCCCTGTTATCCTCCAGCCCTGTCGCCCTTGCTCTCCATTCGTGTCCCATTTGCCCTCCATCCCTGTCCCCATGTCCCTTGCTCTCCATCCCTGACCCCCTCACCTTCCGGCCCTGTCTCTGTCATCGTCCATCCACGTCCCCCTCATCCTCGCACCCCTCACTCTCCATCCTTGTCCCCCTTGACCTCCATCTCTGTCCCCATCTTTGTTGTCCCTCATCCCTGTCCCCTTCAGCTTCCATCCCCGACCTCGTCATTGTCCATCCCTGTCCCCTCGCCCTCCATCCGTGTCCGTCTCCTCTTCCATCCTTGCTCCCTTCATCCCCCGTTCTTGAACCCCTCATCCTCCATCCTTGCACCCCTCTGTCCTCCATCCTCAGCCCTCTGTCCCCCCCGCACACCAAAGCTCCAGGACAGAGGCTCACAGGCTGCGTCCCTTGGAGGACACCCTCGTCCCCGTGCCGTGGGAATGTGCCAGTCTGGGGACACTGGGGGACCCTGCCTTCCCTGCGGCTGGAGCACTGGGCAGCAGGTACCAGCTGGGGGGTGCTGGGGAGCCTGGAGTTTTGCTGGAGAGTGCTGGTGCCACCACTGTGAGAAAGTCCCCACGTGGCTCCATGCCTCAGTTTCCCTTCTCTTAGAGGACTTCAGGCCTTAGTAAAGGTGATTTTCATTCCCAAGGTTCCACATACACTGAGCAGTAAAATCCCACTGCAACTGGTGGGTGGCAAACTCCAGGTGTGACCGCAGCGGGGCCTTGTCGTTGCCAGAGGGACATCAGGGCCCTGCAGCTCATGGTAGCATCAGGGGGTTGGGGCCCATTTGGGCCAACAGCCAAAAAAAAGGGCAGATGAAACTCCCTGGGTGAAGCCTGAACGGGTGAGAATCATAGAACGGGTTGGGTTGGAAGGGACCTCAAAGATCATCTTGTTCCAACCCCCTGCCATGGCAAGGACACCTCCCACTAGACCAGGTTGCTCAAGGCCCCATCCAACCTGGTCCTGAACACCTCCAGGGATGGAGCATCCACAGCTTCTCTGGGCAACCTGTGCCCGTGTCTCACCACTGGAAGAAGGTGTCGTGTGCTGGGTGGCATCACCATGGCCAGGCGGGACGGTAGGATGCTGTCCCCTCTCCTGTGCCACCGGTGTCACCCGCACCCTGCGTGCCTGGCCTGGCATGAGGCTCTTTGGCCACCTCGGTTTTGGGGGGCGAGTGGTGGAGGCAGGAGGGTGAGGAACAAGCAGAGGAGCCAGGGGTGACAAACCGGGGCTGGGGGCCCACGCCAGCGGGGACCCGGGCACAAGGGGTGCCCGAGAGGCCGGGGCTGCCCCCCCACACCTGCCCCCCC
This sequence comes from Eurystomus gularis, assembly GCA_013400335.1. Classification (NCBI taxonomy): domain Eukaryota; kingdom Metazoa; phylum Chordata; class Aves; order Coraciiformes; family Coraciidae; genus Eurystomus; species Eurystomus gularis. Next base: position 1,093 of record VZZY01023220.1, on the reverse strand, counting down.
AAGGGAGGGGTGATTTCTTTTGGGAAGCCGGAGAATCCCTTGCAGCGTTTGAAACCCCCCCTTGCTAAATATGCAAAAGGCGCAATAATTAACGCGGCGCGGATCAAACGCACACCGTGCACACCCGAGCTGCTCACCCCCCCCCCGACACCCCGTCTTAGATATTTTATATTTTGTTTCATTGCGAGACGGGAGCGGGGTGGGAAGCGATTTCGCATTCCTGCGAAAAAAAAAAAAAAAAATATATATATATGTAAAAAAATCAACGGCAACACAATCCCGGTTTCATTTTTGTCAGGGTTTCTGCTTTTGGGAGGTTTTGGGTATTTTGCTGGCAACCGAAGAGGCTGAAGGAATTGGGGGTGGTGGGGTTGGGTGGGGTGTTTTTTTCTGGGGGCTGTTTGTCCCTGGAAAGCTGCTTTCAGCTGAGGAGTGGGGGTTTAAGGAATTTTTTTCAACTTCCAATTTTTCAGTGCCCGCTTCTCAGAACGGTTGGGGGGGGGTGGGGGGAGGGAAAAAAATAAATCTTCCCCATCAGCAGTGAGAAAATCCTGCCGGAAGGTTGAGCAGGAAACTTCTGGGTCCCCCCCCAAGCCCAACTCCTCAGGAGCCGAAGCTCGGGGTGTGTGTGGGGGGGTTGTCCCCTCCCTGCCATCGATGATTTGGTGGTTGGAAGGGACGTTGCCGTCGGGGCTCCTCAGCCCCGGAGCGACGCGATGCTCCCCGCTGCGGCGGTGGGGTGGCGGGGTCCCCCCTCATCTGAGCCCCCAGCTTCTGCACCCCGCTGCCACCCCCGAAGAGTGGACACAGGAGTGGGGTGCGTGGGGGGGACACCCCATGGTGGGGGCACGAGGGGATGGGGCACCCCAAAGAGGGGACGGCGGGATGACACTCTGAGGTCACCTCGTGGTGTGGGGGACACCAAGGGACGGGGGTCACCTGCCAAGGGGGCTGGAGGAGCACCCTGGGGTGACACCCCACGGAGCAGGCACGGTGGGGCACCGGGTGACACCCCTGGGGCGGCACAGGCCATGTGGTGGGGGGGACCACGGGCACGCAGGAGGAGATATCACCCCTTGGGCAGAGGGGGGCG
>VZZY01023218.1:0-23510 GCA_013400335.1 Eurystomus gularis | reverse complement strand
CTACCATTGCACATCAGTGCTTGTATTACATGTGAATAAATCAGTTGAGTATGAAGAATTTTTCAGAAAAACAATTTATGAAATGAATGCTTATAAACTTGAAACTGCCCAAAATGGTACCAACTCTTCCAAAACAAGAATATTTACTTTTCCCATGTTGCCTTTTTTGTGAAATGGGAATAATTAGCTCCTGCTACATAAAAAGGTCTGAATCTTCAATAGCCCCTGAAATAAAGTACACAGTATCTTAAGCACAACTATCTACCTCTTTATAAACAGATTATGAATATTATGGAGTGTCAAATATGGTTCCTCTCACAGGTAAAAAGAATGACCTAAATGAGTATGATCTGAACCTATTAAAAAGCTCTTTTATCAAAAAACTTTTTTGCACTTTACAGTTCCCCTTGCTATGTGATGGATACTGTTATTCCAATAAAAGTGTTAAGTATGTTATCGCAAATTCCCTTCACTGAGATCTGAGAGTTTTGTCATGTTTAGTAGTAAATCACTGAAGTACAAAGAAATGAAAAAGAACGAACAGAGCAATATAGAGAAAAAAAAAGATAAAAACTGACTTTACAAAATATAGACATCTTGAAAGCTTCAAACAGAATTTTGTCTCGGGCTGCAGAATAGCATCTGCAGGAGCTGGCTTCCATACCAGTAATTCTCCATCTTCTTTGACCCATACAAAGCAACATTAAGCAATCTCCTGCCTCATATCTGATCTCCCTACTAACACTTCGAACTTTCTGTGAACATGAGCATTGCTGAAGATCTTAAGTGTCCATTGTGTCAGGGTATATTTGTCCTGGTCCACATTTTTGGATTATAAAAAATTTTACTGTTGTCCATTTATCCAATACCAAACCCACTCCAGAATGTGTAGTATAGATCAAGAAAAATCTTGAAGAAATTGTGTACTTTTACTTTAGCTTTTACTTCGTCAGAGATTTCTGTCTCTCTTACCTGCAGCTTCTAACCAAAGAATAAGGGGAGAGGAAAAAAATATTACTCTACCTTCTCTCTTCTAGCTTTTCCACAGACAAAAGGAAAAGATTCATAAATGCAATAAAGTGAAGGGAGAGATTTTGGTCTATGATATGGCAAATAACAAGTATCATGCCACAGAAGGATCCTGTGAGAAGATGTTCTGTGAGCTAGAACATTTAGAAGTATAAATCCAGATGATCTGAGCTGGACTGCAAANNNNAAAAAAAAAAAAAAAAAAAAAAAAGATTTTACTCTAGTTCCAGTTCCTCTGCAATAAAAAAAAAAGTCCAATCACAACACAAGAGACTAGAAAGGACAAGGACAAAAACATCTCCGTGATTAAGGGGTACTGTGTACACTGCACAGTGAAATAGAGTATAGATGTATAAAAAAGACAACAAGAAGCAAACAAACAAAAAATCAAGCAAAAAAAACCCCCGAAACCAAACAGGTAGAGTTTTAAGTCTGAAACATTTTTAAGCCTGCTTGATTTCTGGTCTCTCCCCCGACTGTCTTTCCCTCTCTTCCTTCCACCCCTTCCCCTCTTCTCCCACTCCCTGCCTCCTTCTGTCTATTTTTCTGGGAAAAAACAGACCATGAATGTGCATCATTAAATTGTCAGAAGGATATAAGCACTACTTAAATTTTTCAGGTACATCTACACTTTGAAAAGCTCAGTTTATTCATCCAAAGAAGTCATTGGGTAAAACTTGCAAGTAACAAGTAGTAAATATTCATATCAGAGCAGTTAGCAACTCATTTACACTAGAAACCATTCATTTCAAAGATGTATTAAATATTTAAAACCAATACATTCTCTAAAAATAATTCACTCTGTTTACTGATAATTCAGTAAATCCGATATAATGTTTTAAAAAATATGTTTTGTGAATTGTTTGCATGGCTGCAGGAACACCTGTAATGGTTAAAACTTCTTTAATTTTTTTTCAGAATATTTAAAGAAAACAAGATTTTTCTTATCTCATATTAACATCATCAGGATAACTTTCAAAATCAAAATGACTAGATACTTAAACTGGTATTAGGGTTCAAGGACTCTGAAATATCTGATAAACCAACCTGCTCCTGGGCAACAGGATGCAAGAGAAAACCAACATTACAGACCCCCTGCGGTCCTATTTCTTGCCTGCTTTCACTATTTAACAACATGGATTTGAATGGACAGGTTATGAAAATTGTTGTTTGAGGCAACAATTATTTCAAAACAACTATTTTTAAGATTACCTCAAAAATGAGGTAACTTAAAAGGAGTGCTTCCTATAACATTGCATTATCTCTCATAAAAGTTCATGGTAAGGTTTTGTTTTATTCCATGTAAAAATTGGAACCCTGAATTTTAAGAAAATCTATCACTGAATATAGATTCCTTATTTAACTATTTACAAGATAAGCAAATACATTGTACCATTTAATGGTAATTCAAATTACATTCCTAAGAGAGGTTTTAGAAACAATAGGTCATTTAGCAATTCTCTCCACCACTTAATTAGAAACCCCATAATAATACTGTAAAATGCTATCAATTAATATCAATTAATTTACTACGCATGATATTGCTAACATGTATAATCTGTACCACCCAAGGCACTCTCTCTTTCCTGCAAGAGTAATGTAAGATGTCGTAAGGGCTGCACAGAGTAATGCACAATAACTGCATGAGTAATGTAAGAGCAGTCTTATAAAGATACTCTTTCATTATTGAAATCTTTTACTTAGAATCTACTTCTAATGTGCTAGGAAATATGATGTCCTTCAAAACATGCTCTTTTTATAAGCAAAGACATTTGTGACTGCTATTTACTTTCTTCTAGTCTGTTTTACTTGAATTTACCCTTAACTCTTCCCTCAAACACTTGAAGCTTCTACATGCACAAACTTTTATCAAGTTTGATTAATTCAGACAGCCTTCTGTGGACAACTAATTTTGCTCATCTTATTTGATCTGTTTGTACAGCTTCATGTATACTGACGTCATCTGGGAGAAGAATGAGAGGTTTCCAAGCAGCTGATATAGAACCAACTAGTGTGGATACGTCACTAATTTTACAGCTGTAAATACAGGTTTTGGTACAGTTTGTCTCTCACCATTGAAGTATATAATGTAATTTTTACACAAGAAGAAAAATACTCTCTATCTGTAATAATGGAAAGAGCACAACACAAAGCCTAGATAATACTTCTGGGAAGTGGATGCAGAGCTAAAAAGTACAGTAATGAAAAAGTAAGAAAGCATGCTTGGAAAGGAAAAAAAAAATTAAAATGCATGCCACGTGCAGCACAAAGGGAAAAACAGAAGTTTGGAGCCCAAATTTTATCTTCCCTTCACTAGTCCTTACAGTCATTTCCAAGATCATTTCAAATAATTCTGTACATCATGTTCCTTAAAAAAGCCACAATTTTTTACAAAGGCTGCAATAATTCAACTATTATCAGATTACAGGATGCTATGCCCCTCACCACATTGTGAATCTAGCACCTCCTGAAAAAGGGCACGCTCAGTAAAAGCATTTGCAGGTGTATTGTCACAAGATCTCACTTTCTGTTCCCATTGCCACTGTTCTTTGCAGTGAATCTTTCTGAGTGTTCAGAATATACTTGTAAAAGCATTCCACTCTAGTAAAACTACATTGCAATATATTGTCTTTAGATTCAGAGAGTCTCTGAGTCTTCATTTCAAAACGCAAGAAAATGCAGCTATTTCTAAGACATGAGGATCAGAGTTGTAGGAGCACGCTGTGCTGAAGAGGATGCAGTTGTCTTTAGAGATGTATTTTACCTGCCACAGGATAGATCCAAGGATCAGCAAAGCACATGGCTAGGCAGAGGCTGAGCAATAAAACCAGAACAGGAATTTATCCCATGAAATCAAAGAGGTCAGAAAAATGTGGAAAAAAGCTTAATTCTATCCATGCAGACAGAAAAAGAAATCTAACTTGGAAACACTTTCTTACCTAAAATTTGTCTAATGTAGATCTTAATGCATATGTGGCACTGAATCAAGATTTTGTTTAGCTTGGAAATTGCTAACAATCTTTTGAAGTTTAAGCAATTACAGCTAGAGAAAGACGCAACAATCAGCTAATAACCATCTCACTTGAATATATACAGGCTGGCACTGTAAACAACTCTGTGAACTGAGATCATGCCTTCTGGGTAATCCAGGAATGGGTAATATCTGTAAATACTTAGCAAAGATAGGGCTGGGAATAGACAGTAGATACTCTTTGCTTCCAAAACATATCCTGAACTTCAACAGACTGCAACTTCATTAAAGCACTTTGGTTTGTATTATAGCATTATTAAACAGTCACACTGAAGTTTGCCTACTATACTCTCTTGCCCAAAAAATTTCAAAAAACTTTAGCTTTTTATTTCTTTTTCTTTCAGCCTAGATATGAAAATGATCCAATATTTCTTTTTAAGTTCTAAAGTCAATAATAAAGTATAGCACAGGATAATGCAAATGATATATAGCAAAAAGAAATGAGAAATTAAGTCTTCTGAGATTCCAGGGCAAGAAATTTATTGCCAGAATTAAATGAAAGAAAAGAAAAAAAAACAAAGCATGATACTTTGTATACAAGTGTACAGATAAAGACATTGTAGGTTCTTCCTTGAAAATGTCAGTCAAACACACTACCACTATCCCTACTTACCCTGTCAACAGTAGGCATTTTATGGAGTGTTTCTCCCACAACTCTATACGAGTAGGACATTTCTTTTCTAGAATGTAGGATTACATGTCAGTAAGTATTTGACTAGTCACGTAATGCTAATACTCCCATACAGGAAAGAAAAAAAGAAATACTGATTTTGAAGTTATCTGATATTTAGGTATCACTGAAATTACAGCATGTATTAGTTTTTTAACCTATTTTGAGATTTTTCTAGAGAGCTTGTATGTGACTTTACGCACCACTTAGCTAGTGAAGTACTAGAGCTTCTGAAAACAGTATTTCCTCCACCCACGCTGCATTCTGTTCTACGCTGCCACTCAGAGGGGAAGCTAACACAACTAATATAAGAAAAGATTTCTGGTAAGAGACCTAAGTTCTGGAGGAGGTTACTACAACTTTTTTGACACGGGCTACCTTCTGAAGGCAAGCAGCTTGCTAGCAGATTCTGTGACAGCATGCTCTTTACCCACGTTTGTAGGATCCATTAGGCAAAAAAAAAAAAGGAAACATTCAATATCAAAGGAGGGACCATGGATAGAATAAAAGCATAAATATTATTTTCACTGGATTTTATATGTCTCTGTAACCTAAAATAAGTACTTATTGTACACAGAGAAATGTGTGTTCCACATTAGCGTCCAACGCTGCATAGCTAGCTTTACTTTCTATTTATTGGTATTGCCATAATATGAAAAATAAATGCCATTTGTTAGGAAAGCAGCCGTTACACAAAATTAACAGACATATTCTGCTTCAGGGCATGAATACAAGAAAATTGTCAGACATTAATAATGTAGACAGAGCATTTTCCTGGGAAAATGAGGATCCAATGAAACAACAGATAAATCATACCCAACTGCTCATTGTTTGTTGTTTCACAATCTGTTGTATTTTATCGAATATGACTAGTACAAGTCTGTTACAGACATAAAAAAACATTAGTGGAAATTAATATGTAAATTACTGTAGTGCTTGTGTGGGATGCCATTTCATTAATTTGAATTCACTGACATGACTGTGTAATCTAAATTTATGAGTTTTTCAACTGCTTCTCCATGGAGAATTCTGCATTTATTGAATTTTGCTTTAAAAGTATTTTATGCATTAAATAATATTTGCATGGCAGTAATGTACATGAATGGCTTAAAATTTAATATACATATATATAATATACGTACCAGGGATTTTGCCTGTGAGAAAACATATAACCTACAGTGCAAAAAATGCACGTAGATATTTCCTTTTAAAGCATTTTTAGACAGCAATGAAAACAGATTATTGGAACAGAGAACAAAAGGAGTTTTTGAAGTTCTCAGTAAATATTGCTTATAATAATTTTGTTGAAACAAACACAAATCTTGTTAATATACGGGGTTTATCATGCATAGAATTTCTTATATTACCAATCAGAGTTCAAGAAGAAAAATCACCATCTAAAAAGCACCTACATTTGAACAAGAAGCTTTATCAATACAAAGGGCAGCTTGAAGGTTAAAGTTTCAATATCAAGATTTGGAAAAAGCCATCAAGAAAATAAATAATAAAATTATTTACCATTTAACACTTTTCTTTAACTAACATCTTGACACAAAGATATTAAATGCTTTGCACGATCTTGGCTTTAACATCGTCTAGTGTCCTAGATGTAAAATGAGGTACACAAATAACACACTATATCAAAATGTTTGACGCAAATACTGCAAATACAATGTTCATTTTTTGATGAAAACATAGCAAATGCTACAAAAAAGAAACAAAGCTTACTAAAAATATAACAAAACATTTACTCAATTATGAAGATCTAATTTTACAATTTTGAAAATTTCAGGGTTAAAAAATCTCTATAATCAAAAAGGTTTATTTTTACTTTACTATTGACAGCACTTTAAACCATTCTTTTCCCACTGTGATTCTAAATGTTTTGACATCACCTATGTGCCAGTAGGACATGCTACTGGGTTAATTATTTTGCAAATACGAAGTTTTGTTAAGCAACAGGATTGTCTCATTACTATGCCTCATCAAACTATTTATCTAGGAGTGTCTATGGTGCAGTTTTACCCCTAGATACTTCAGTATTTTTCACTTTGAGACTTGTACCCACAAACAAAATGGCTTTTTATGTATTATCTAGTCTTTGAATGTAGAAAACCACTTTGAAACAGGAGGTTCTTTTTGGGTGAGGAGAGGGAGGATTTGGTATCAGATCTGTTTAACCATGACACAATGAGGAATATATTCCCAGCCAGCAGCAAACATTTCACACTTGTCAGATCCTCCTGTCAGCATCCCCTACAGCTCTGCTGACTACCAGGAACACCTGTCTGCTACAAGGTCACTCTGATTCAATGTCACCTTGCAGTGAACGTGGTCACACACAATTAGGATTTCAGTATTATCTTGCAGAGAATTCTGCTATCTCTGTCATTTTACTTATAACTGATTACTAAGTAATTATAATTTGTGAATTGGTATGGTCTTACAAATCAGAACCCTGAATCGTCTGGATGGCAAAGAAGCATGCAAATGTGACACAAAGAAGCATTTACAGACACAAGTATTTGTTAGATGCAAAGGCTACAGTTCATTTATTTATATCTGTTATGTAGAGATAGCATTTTCATACATTCCATTCCACTGTTTTCCTACTAAATGAATTTTTTTTTCCTTTTTTAAATTTTTTTCTCTCAAATTGAGGTACAGGTATGTTTTACAGCTAAAATATCATCTGGTTTTTGCCCCCTAAAACATTTCCACCTCCTTGCTATTTAGGAAGTGACCTATTTAATGGTAAATACTGTAGTCTTAAAAAAATGACCTGTTCCCTAATACTGAATACATATATAAATTAAAATAGCCATTACACGTCCACAGACCTGCATTCAAGTGTAAATTATAACAGCAGGTAAGAACTACAACAGGAGTGTCTGTTCTGACTTGACCTTGACATTAAAATGTGTGTAATACAAAACTTTGTTCTGTTCCCCTGAGTAGTGTAACTTTTATTAGAATCCTATCCTCCAGTGGTTCTGAGATTGAAACCTTCTCTTCATATCTGTAACTATCATTTTCTATTCTGTGTTTTGCAAAACATAGCAAGTAATTGTCAGGAGACACACATTCCTTAGCAGCACTCAACCTACTTACCAGCCACCTCTTCCTACACCTGGGTTTTCTGAAGAAACATTTACTTTCTGCTATCTCATATTAAACTGTTCTTTCCTGCTATCCACAAATGGAATAACAGATTTCATAGGTCAGAAAAGCAATGGGGAATGTTCAACTCTTCAAATGATCAGAGGAATACCAACGCCATTGCTGTTCCTCATGGAAAAATTCCATTTGTCCCTGCAGAAATCAGTGCAAAAGTTTTTAAGACCCATTCATCATGGATCTTGTAAAACTACCTTCACTGAATTTCTGTAAGCATTGCTTCATTCTGCATATGCAAAGACAAGTATTTTTCTACTGAAAAATAACAAAGCTTTCTGTTGGAAAAGAAATAAACATCTGCACCCCAGTCTCAGTCAAAACACAGCTAAAAAGATACTTCAAACAAAAATCTGCTAAACCTTCTCCATGCATTGTCTGGACTTTTGACTGTTTTCATAGCATTGGCTCATAGTTCATTAACTCCAGGTTGTTTAACTACTGATAGTCAATGCCAATTAGAGTTACCATGAGTACTGGAGGTCATTACAGAGGACCAGTCATGATGGGTATTGGCTGCTGGGACTCTTAAGATGCTTTCTAGAGAGACCTCTGGAAAGTGGCATCTGAAGTCTTGCTGCCGTGGCTGGCTGCCTTAGGTCTCCAGCACTGACCTAACACGAACACATAGGTACAGGCTCCACAGAGTGGAGTTATTTCAATAAAAAGTGATCAAGTAAAGGGATATTACATGCCTTTCTCAAGTACCCTTATAATCCTCATTCTGTACTCACCACTCAATTTTGCTATTGGTAATCTATATATACTTTTCATTTAAAGTATTGCAGCTTGTTAAAGTTTTCACTATAATTGTCTGAAATGTACTTCAAAACTTACTCTTGTTCCCAGAAAGTAATGAGGAAAGAAAATAAAATCAGTTCCAGGAATTACTTATTTCACTCGTGTCTCACAGTTTCTTTCCCTCTCAGTTGGAATCTTATGATGGAAAGAGCTGAACAGCTAATCTTTCAGATACACAAGTCCATCTTCATATCTGATCCTTCTCCTCCTAAGCTCCTCCTTTGCCTGCTGATTTGAGAACCACAGCCAAGGACTTTATAGATTTTCTTTAGCAGAAGAGTTGTGGTGATGGTTGGTTTTGCTCATCACTCATTCTTCTGCTGAAGTCAACAGAAATATGTGATACTATAATTATAAAATTGCAAGCACTGATTGACCCCACCTGCCACCAAATTTTAACAGAGACTTTGCATCCTGCTTCACGTTATTGATAATGACATCAAATCCCATCCTTACCTGCTCCTAGAAAAACTGTACAATCTGTACCGTCACTCACAGACCCATCATATTTTAAGAACACAAGGAAGGAAATCCTACTGCATTTGTAACACAGGCAAGATAATACTCTCACTGAAGAATTAGTAGAATTCACAGAAACCATCACCAAGCCTCCAATTGCTCTGCAGCTTAGTTTTCTGGGAAAACAACAGGTTTCTTACATACACACACAAAGTAAAAACAACACCATCTTGGCCGATCCCAATACTGCAAATCATGGTCTATCTTCAGTAAGAACAAGGCCATTACTCAGATTTTCTGCCTAAATGTAAATGGATTCCATTCTCACCTGCAACTACTTCACCCGCCAATATTGACTGATCCACAGCATGTCAAGTTACAAATGAGACTCTAAATGTAGCACCATTTTATTATTCACACAAAATACACAGATAACATTCTTATCTTCTGGAATCTCTCATATTTCTATAGGAAGATTCAACAGCCACTACTGCTCCATCAGACTGAATCTCAAATATACCTACAGCAGAATCAACTTCTTAGTTACTGTACTCACCATAAAAAAAGGAAATCTAGAAACTACTATAGATAAAATGTGTGCAAACCCATTATAAACCCAGATGCTTCTTGAAACACACCAAGAAAGCTACAAAATACAGTAAGTCCTCAGATACCATGAACATTCACTGTGTATCTTACTCCCATGATGCCCAGCTCAGCAATCTCAGACCCTTAACTAAATAAACACACCACTTGAGAGAAATCCATCAAATCTTTCACTGAGTCTTCTAAACCTCTCAGTTCTGACTCTGAGAGAGACTTGGAAAACCCCGATGATTCTTAGAGATAAAATATAAACATCGGAGGATGCTCAAAAACACACCAGGAAACATTAGGATTCTGATGCTTCACAATTTTCACTCATCTCTAACACAATGCTTCGTATTCATCTCTATGTCCCTGCCTGAAAGGACTTAATGACTCTATTGTCTCTTTTCTGAATAATGTCCTTTGTCCTTTTTCCAATCCTGCTCCACAGTTATCCTCTATTTTTCCTTTCAGATGATGCAGCTCAGTAAACAGGTTTAAACTTGTAACAACTTAGAGCTGCACTTCAAGACCTCTCCTGCTATTTCAGACTTAAGGAGGCTCATGTGCTCAATGGAGGCCTATTTTCTAGTTACTGCAATTAGCCTAGGACATTACCATCTCTTTACAAAACCCATAAAGCTTTTATTTTTAGAAAATCATAGTTATGGTGCTATGAGTGCATTAAAGTATTTGTTGTTAGCATAGACTTTTAAGTGCTAATGTCTAGGGAGATAAATAAAACAAAACCGTGTAGGGTTTCAAGAAGCCTGATTGCAATGTTGTCTACAGCAGAAAAAGTATTTTTACACTGCACATAAAATTAAGATAATTATCTAGTAGTTTAAAGAAGAGCACACAGGCCTCTTACTGCCTGAACAAGAGCAATTACTTTTGTGGTAAGTTAAATATTAGATTTGGAATGTTTTCAAACTAAGCATAATAATGTTTTAGCAGCAGTTTACTCTACAAAAAAAAAAATCAAGCAGTGTCCTCTTACGCATCTGCGAATTTAATTCTTAATGTGCTAAAACTTTACAGGTATCACAGTACAGAAATTATGTTAACCAGTATTTAACAGGTACCGTGAGTTGTGGTGGTGCAGACCCCCTGCCTGGGCCACCTTGGGAGCTAAGCCCCAGTCAACTTTGTGCTCTTGTTTTACAAGTGCAGTGAGCTAGGACAATCTAGCAGCTTCTAATCTTGCATACTGGAGAAGTGAGCTGAGATAATCTGGTACATTCTTGTCCTAGGCCCAAGTATAGTGAGTTGGGACAATCAGGCACTCCATAACTGCACCTGAAGCTCCTGCTGCCTGGGAAATATACCCAAAACTCCTCCTGCCTGGATTGTAGCCCTTTCTGAAGGGTGCCAAGATTGCTTGATAAGAATAAAGGACACAATGGAAAAATACTGACCAAAGTTAATCATCTTGTGACCCTGTAAATACTGATCCTAAATGAGGCCCTTGGAGCTTGCTGGGCTTATTGTGGGCTGTGGATTGGCATATCCCCCTAAGTTGGGATGCCTCTTAGGGTAAACATTCAAGGTAGATTTAGTGACGTCACTAAGACCATCCGCTGGTAAAAGCTGATGAGGGAAAATGAGTAATTCACTATAGTTGGATTTCATGGAATTTCAAAGATCATTGGGTACTAAAAATTTACTGTAATGTGCAGAAAAAGAAACATCTTAATCATAGGTTAACCTTCATATCTGTGTGTGCGCACATGCGCCTGTGTGTACAATTTAACCTTTATATTTGTGTGCATATGTGCATTTGAGTGTATGGTTTAATCTCTGTGTATAAGTGTGTGTGTGTCCAATCTGATTTTGAAAAAATCTATCATATCTCTGATGGTAATCTTGACATTCTCGAGTCTTTAACTGTTGCTATGTTGAATATGGTAAATTTTGTTAAATTATCCTTATAATTGACTAATAGTCAAGTGTTGCTAAAAATCATACAATTTAATCCTGTGACTTACCATATCAATACTAATAGAGTGAACCTTGCCATCAAATTGAACTTTGACAAATCCCTGTTAAACTTTGTTAAATTCCATCAAATTCATTAAACTATGTCAAATTATCAATAAAACATATTGCTGTTTTCCTATTCTGAGTGAGGTACCTACCAATCAGTCTGTGGCAAGGAGGATCATAAATCAGGATTTTGCAACAAGTGATTCAAGTGGTTTAAAACACTCCTACAACGTAAGTACACTAAGAGTTACATTACATAATTAATTATGCAATTATTATGTTCAATTTATATATGCATGTAAATTACATGGTATAGAGGTATAAAAACAATCTATATTGTGATTCAGTTAGAGAGAGAACTGCTTTTTAAAAATGTGATCTGTTGCTGGTTTCTATACTTGCAAAAGACTTAAGCAAAAGATACTGCAAATATGGTAACAAACTATTGAGATTAGTTTGTTAATAATGTTTGTAGTTTTATGTAAGACTATTAAACTCACATTGTACTTATTTTATTATGAAAGCAAACAATGTTTCTTATATGTTAAAAATCTTAATTTGATTGTTTACAAGGACAGAACCAATTAGACGCAAGGTTACTTGTTCTTATGTGTCCAGTTTTCATGTAAGACATCTTGACCACATGAGAAATTCCAAGTATATCAGCAATATTGGTTGAGTTGAATGCTACCATGAGATATCTGACCTACACACCCACCACATCCCTGAAAAAAAGTGGTTTTCCCCCAAAAAAATAAAACAAGCAACATTGATTCAGTCACATGACAACAACCCTGTCTGTGAAGTGTTTGTGTGCTACACAAAGTGGAGTGCTATTAAGTGCTACAAAGATTTCATATAAATATACAAAACTTACACAAAGTTTAAAAAGTAGCTTCATCCATATAATACTAAAAAATGCAATGATTGAAAGTAGAAATTTCACAGATCTTCTAATATTAGACTACCTCCTCAGATAAACTGTTTTATTAGTTAATACAGAATATTTTTTTCTGAAAAGAAGCTTTAGTTACTTCAGATAACTTTGTTATCAGTAACTAGTCAGTAACATTTCTCCATTTTACTTTCTATATTTTGAACATAACCATTATCTTCAGGCTGGTGTTTGGCATACTGTTCAAAACCTTAATCTTGGAGAGCTAAATCAAATTAAAATTTGAAGGGGACGAATCAGATTTATTTTTATGCTCATTTAATTTAAAACAAAAAAAGTCCTGAAGTTACTGTTTTCAAAGTCCTTGTTATGCCTTCAGAATTCTTCACAGGCCATTAAGTCCATAATGTGGATTGTGTCTTTGGGTATTACAGCCAAATTATTTAAAAATGCTATTTTATTTACCAAGGTAGAACCTACACTTCTTTAGTGAAGATTTTGCAAGATTTTGGTATGTCATTTTAATATTTCTTAAGTAGCTGGCTTATCCTGATAACCTAACAGTCCAGAGACAGCCATCACACTCTAGTACTTCAATAATAATCCATGAAATGAAACATACTGATTCAATGGAATACAACTCATTACGATCTGTTAAATTCAACAGGGAGAAAAATACACATGCACAGAGAAATATAGTATAAATACCCTAAAAACCCCAGTAATGTTGATACACAGATTTTCAAAGGAAAGGTACAAAGAGATTACCTATAAAGGGAGCCACTCTATTAAAAGAGGTTTTCCAAAGCAGAAGTAAACATGTTGATTTGTTGAAATACTTAGAAAAACTATTGGGGGTAGAAATGGTTTTGTACAACTTCGGAAAGTCTAATTGTTCTCACCCAAACTTATATTCCATTGAATCTCACAGTATATTCTGCCCCAAACTGGCAGAGCGGCTGGCCAGTCTCAAACATTACCAATGATGCAACTGCAAACACCTTACACATGATGCACCCATATCAAAGTGCCCAGGGTTAGTAATTTGTACTACAAGTTATCAAATCACAACTTATCATATTCTTGGAAAATTAAAGGTGTTTCATTAAAACAATTTTATATGTGGATTTTTTTTTTAATACAGATGGGTTTCAGGTTGTTTAGGTTTACTATTATAAATTTACAGAATAGTTAATTTCTAATGATAAAACCTGAATAAAGACTGGACCAAAGCCCACCAAAGTTACCACAGCAGAGGTATATATTATGAAGCATCATATCATCCTGTACTACAACAGAGACTCACAGCTGCAGAGGGCAGTTAGGGCTCCTTCATTCTCTAACAACTCTCTACTTGCTCTCTTCAAATTACACACACTGTCTACCAAGCATTATACCTCACATGGCCTTTGCACAGCTCTTTTCTGCTCTGTAAATAAGTAGCAGTTGCTTTGTATATGTCAAAATTTCTTGGCATTCTTTACAACACCAGGATCTATCCAAGGCTGTGCTAACAAGGATCCTGAAATTCCAAATGATTTCACAGCATATAGAAAAGTTTATCTGAAACTCAGCTTCTAACCATCTGATGTATGCTGAATATTTATATCCAGCAACATTCAGTTTTTAGTCACAGTATATTTACCAAGTAAAAACAACAATCTGCTCTTCCAAGAGAAATATTCTTCCAACAGCATTATTTTAAAATTGCCAGGAAAAATGCTCATTTCTATAAGAATTTCTAACCATATTTTATACATTCCTCAAGACTATTTAACCTCCTGTAACCATACACAATTACACAGAAAAAAACCCACTTCTATCAGTAACCATACAATTCTAATGTGGGTTGTTTTCCATTTTTTTTTACATAGCTTATAAATTAAAGAAAAATTTCAATGAATTGTATTAATTATGTATGGAATTACCATATTTCAAGATACGATGCATTTTCAAATAAAGGTCTTCAATGCTTTCCTAAATATGTGGATAAAAAAGCAATTTTTCTCAGTAAAGACAATATTTAAATACAAAACCTAAGCAGTTTTCAACAGGAATAAAAGTAAGATAATATGTCATTCTTAAGTGTATTTTCTCTATCATCTGAAAATATACCAGGTGAATGGAGTAGACATTTTCAAGTACTTATCAATATCCCACAGACAAAAGCTGTTGGAATTTCTCATTTCTCAGTCACTTCTTTTAGTTACTTCAATACAAATGTACTAAAAGAAGCTACCTCTAGTATAAAATCCCTTACGTTATTTTAAAATACTATATTTATATTAATTATAAAATATTTTAAAATCTATTTTTTTCCCAGTGTGTTGCTTACTAGGAAAAGATTGTTATTGCTAATAGAGAAAGATAAAATTAAAAAACAAAACAAAACAAAACAAAAAGTTTAGAGAAAACTACAAAACAACTTTTTTAAGGATTAGGATTATTTAGATGATTTCTTTATACATATTTAATACGATCACCTGTTCTGCTGGTTCAGCCATCATCATTTTATGCTGCCATCAGTTGCCTGATCACACAAGCCAACACTGAACTCAGCAACATCCCCTCAGAAGTCTTCTTTCAAAGAGTCCTGCCACAGGTTCCTGTGGGCCCAGCTCCTTCACTGCCCACTGTGGTGCCAGCATCACCTGCTGGACACAACAGACAGCAATGGCTCCCTCAGTGGCCCTTCACATGGAAGGACACCACCATGAGAGCTCAGCAAGGTGTGACCAGCCTCAACAGAAGCCACACCCAACAGGAAGCTCTTCTGATTGATCGGCTCTTGGTTAATATAATCCTGGCCTCACCCACCACCCCAACCATGACCACCTGGGTGAGGGCAGAGACACAGGTGGGCCAGGTTCTGCCTCTGGAACACGAAGCCAACAAAAACAACAAAACATTCTACTAGGTTGTGACTCATTCACAGGTCAACTCCAACTTGGGCCCTAGCACTTCATCACCTCTTTCAGGTACCTCCTCTTTAAGGGAAGAGAAAGAAAATGAACTATTATTTGAAAGGCTTTTCAGACAGAACTTAGTTTTCTTGAATAAAGAGTACAAAAGGATGTCTTGTTCTAATCAGAGGTAGCACTAACCCTTTCTAGCTTGTGAGGATCTCAGCAGTGTGTCTAACTTATGATATTTTGCCTGTGACTTTCTGACTCTAAATGTAAATTAAAGAGAGCATTCAGCAAATTAAAAAGGAAATTCATACTCAGGAATATAGTTCAAAGAGCACTACCTACTGCATCAGCAATTTGGACAAGAGAAAGTGAGCATTTTTGGACACAGTTAACATCATCCTCAATACACCTGGAAGCAATAAACCAAATCTACAGCTTGTATGATTCAGAACCATTAATTTCAGTGATAAACAGGCCAATTTGCAGGACCTGGGAATCTGGCACAAATCTGTTAAGAGTTTTTCAGGCTTTAGTTTCTGACATATAACCAGCTCTCAAAGAAGCTGACATGTGAGTTGACTCAAGCATGGCATTGTAATGGTAGATATGCATTACAAGTATACAGATTTGAAAAATTAGTTCAAGTGCTAGGGTTCTAAAATCTATGGCTTAAAGATAATATACTAACTACTTATACAATATAATGAGCACCAAAATGAAACAGTGTAAAAAAAAAAGTGTTTTTTTAAACTAAACAACAATATGTACATACGTTACTTTGTATTTCCTTGTTTACTCACAGGGAGAGAAATTTAAAGACCATGGCAGACAAGGCACCTTATTGATTTTAAGTCCAACATTGAAACATTTCTGATGTTCACAAAGCCCTCACCTCAAAGCAGGCACCTCAGTTCACTCAGTGTTAAAGATTATGTTGCTAAAGCTTGCAGAAGAAAAGAAACCTTTATCCTAGAATACCCTATGTCACCATACTCCTGGGTATCAAATCTCCTCTGCCAGAGCAAGCATGAGCCACAGCTCCTCATAAGGCAGTGAGCCATTAGTGAAAGAGGAAAGCAGCACCACTTCACTCCCTTTTAACCATCCTATTGCCATTTTTGAAAGTTGGACTTCTCTTTAAAAAACTGAAAACTTTAGGATCTTGAGAGGACACTACTTAGACTAGATGCCCAAATTCCCAGGAGTTAAAGGCTTATGCCATTACTGACCAATTTGAATCCTTGCCTACCTACTGTGCCAGAATTTCATATCTCAATCCTAGCCCTTCTTCACATACACTGCATATAAAAATATGATATTTAATTTCACTTGGCAAAGGGTATCTAAAGATTATAATTTGAATGCACGTTATAATGCTTCAATCATTGTCTGAATCTAAGTTAAGCCTTGCGAAGATCTGAATATAGACCTTAACATTCTGGAATACATTCTTTTTTTTTCATTGACATGCTCCCCTGGCCTTTTTAAAAAACTGTATCTGAAATTTTCTGTCGAAATGGAATTTAATCACAATGCACATTTATATGCCTTACTCTGCTGACCAGATTATTACCCTAAAATATTAATCAGAAAGCAATACCTCATAGTTCTTCCAACATGTCAAGAGTTCCAGATAGAGCCTTCTGTCTCAAGCAGGAATTGGAAAATTGCTGTAGCATTTATATGTCTCAAAAGTAACTAAAAACTCAAGGACAAGGTAGCCTTTCCCAACACCCCAGCCCATCCCTGAAAACCCCAAGCAACTAAAAGCCCAGAGAAAACTACAAGCAGTATTGCATGTGTCTATGACCTGTGTCTTGAATCAATACGGATAACTTAGAAGTATGTTGCTTCTTGGATTAGATAACAGTTGGATTTGGACAGAAACCACATGTGTGCCTGTAAGCAGGTTCTATATAATACTGAAAGGCCAGAAAAAGATGTATAGCTTGAGAAGTGATGTGCGTGACTGTTTATCATTACACAATGGAGAAATCACTGCAACAAATTCCCACAAAATTGTTTCATACGCAACTTTAACATGCACTTCAACTGTATGTAAGCTTTACTTACATATTTATCCATATTTATGAACTCTCCACAATGAAAAAAAGTAGGGTGCATAACCACTGATTCTGCCTGACAAATTCAGAGGTGTCCCAAGCGGTAGCATAAATATACGTCAACTAGACAGCAGAATGAAGTTTAGAAACTACCCAGAACTATATATTTTACAAACATTGAAATCAGAGATCATTATCAAAGGGAGCCAGCAGTTATAAATTTCCTTAATTTCCTGTGGCGATAAGGCACATTACATTTTTAGTGGCCATTTTAATCAACAGAAACCTATTTTTTTCCATACAATTTGATGTGCACTGGATTGCAGCACGAATCCAGTCAAAACTATAACCCAGGTGCCACTTTACATAGAATCACAGGAAAGATTCGGTGTTTTGGTCAGAAACAGAACTCCAAAACATACTAATTAACATCCAGTCTCTAGTAAATGTCTAGCTATGACTTTATTTTCTGTGATTTCCAATTCATTATATTCATAAGATAATGAAAACAGTGCATTTATAAAAGGATTCATGTACTGGTTCTATCTGAAATCTTTTATCCTCACACCTTTCAGGGTATGCAGTAAGCCCTTACAAAAATCAGCCTTCATTATCACTCCTTACTTGCAAGCAAAGCAGCAAAATAAGATAAAAGATATCATCATGCCTGAAGCAATAGCAAACAAGTATCACCTCCTCAGAAGTCCTTGAGTCCAAGTTCCTATATCTTTTTTCCTTCATTATGTGTAAGTTCTCAGTAATGAGCAAGCACCGGCTTCAAAATTAGCCTGAATATCTGAGATTTTCTTTTATGAACCTACTCATTAATTGTTAGAAGCATACTTGAAGAACAGTTTATTTAGGGTGCATCATTGTTTCCTTTTCACTACAATGAATTTCTGAAAAATAGTAAGAGCTAATATGAATTTTAAACTGGAAATAATAATGTTCTTTAATATTGTGAACTTTCTGAACAAATACTCAAAGCTCTCACTATCAGAATATTCCACAAATATATAGAAGGGATAATTAAAATGTCCTTAAACTGGCATATACAACATGGCATATTTTTTAGAAGTTTACATTTTAATGATATCAGCAAAAAAAAAGATTTATAGAATCGGTTTGCATTACTATATACCTATAAATCCATGCTCCCTCTTTTGAAAAAATTAATTAATATAAACTTCATCAGGATAGAGGTGTCTATGTTATAGCTACTCTGGCTTCATGGATGTTTTGTAAACAGCAATTTCTAGACCACACAGTGATTTACCTCAACTGACCTTAAGCATCTGAAGGCGACACATGGTTTATGCTAGAGATCTAAATCCCCTCTTGAGTCAGCAAACAAAAAGAGAAATACCTTCAAAATTATTCATGCAGCTTTACTTAGCAATCTTACTGACAAATTAACCCCTGAAAGTAGCATTCCTTCTCTGTTGAGTATTACAGGAGCCTAAATGACTACTACTAGATGTCTAGAGCTACTTAAGATGGATCCCATCTTTAATGATCTGAATGTCATTGCCTCTAATACCTAAGCTAAGAAAAACTTATTATTTGAATACTGATTGCCACTGGCAATACTTGCCCTGAAAAGGCTCAGCAAATAAGATAACATAAAATGCTTTTTCTTGTGATCCAGTAATGCCTGGAAGCACAACATTTACATTGTAAGAAATACATTTATATCTTTGTTTCTTTCAGACCATACTTTCAGATCTTTGATGTCTACAGTCTCTTCTTCAGCATGGTATTGCCCAAATATTGAAGTATAAATTCCCTTGTACAAAGGAGTGGGTGCCTACCATCAGAGATTAGAATTTCCACCTACTATTTCAGTAGAAATACTGTTCCTCTCTGCAATGGCAAAGACAAAGCATGTGGAGCGAAGAGCTTTACAAATTGAACATGAGTCAGCACTGTAATGTTGTTTTAAAAAAAGAAGTATGTTTGATCCCTTAACAGGGATATTTTGGGACATAATGGGGAAAACCAAGAAGATCTTGGGATCTAATTGGTCCACAGAGTTGACAGACATTATAAATAAAAGGGTACACCATGTGAAATGTCAGGGAATATAGTGATCATAAAAGAAAGGAAGTGAAGAAAACTCTCCATAATGTACTACATTGTAACACACTCATTAGACATCATGTCATGCTTCTTAAAATGAAGGTGCCGTCCTTGTTTAAACTCAGGAAAATAGTACAGTACTAGCAAAAAATTATTCCTATGAATAGTAAACCTGGGTATGATCACTAGTTATTTGTCTTACCAATAGTAATGAACAATCTCCTTTTTTAGACTACATATAATCTGTTCAACTCTAGGTTGATCAGCAACCTGATCTAGTGGAACTTGCCCTTGCCCATGGCAGGGGGGTTGGGCTAGATGGTCTTTAAGGTCCCTTCCAACCCAAATCATTCTATGATTCTATAAAGCATGGAACCATTTTTTCACTGTATTCAGTACTAGTAAACTCTTTGGTGAAATTTGTGTCCAATTTTCAACAATACAATTGCACAAAAATTTGGACAAACTGCAGGGAATCCAGAAGTCCAGAGAAGTGCAGTAAGAACAATCAGAGGTTTATAAATGTCATCTACAGGAAAAAATAGAATTAGTTGAGTTTAATTAAACAGGATAATTGAAGTAAAGACTAAAAGACTTGAAGTCTCCAAATGAATAGAAAGGTACTGTAAAGAGGAGTGTAATAAACTGTTCTTCATTTCCATTGTGGATGGGATAAAAAGTAATGGGTTGAAATGGCATCAGTGGACCTTATGAGAAAAAACTGAGAAAAAAACATCTATATTTGTAATAATAACGTTTGAAACAGTGTGCCTAAGAAGCTAAGGGATCATCAAACCAGCATATTTTTCAAAGAAATTTAAAACAGTAGTTTACAAGCCATCACAAGCACTGGCCAGGTCAGATGACCTTATATCACCGCATCACCTCACATCACCACCTTACATCACTTGCTGCTTCCTGCAACACCCAGTGAGAAATTCCTGCTTCTATTTCACCAATTTCATTCCAGATTCTTACACCAGATATTGTGTCAGGCATCATAGCTTCTAGAGCTCCCTCTGTCCCCAGTTTCTTGGCTTTTTTCTTCTGCCATCTCTCCTACAAAAAAAATTAGTGTCCATTATACCTCAGCAGTGTCCACAGCTACATATATATCAGGAGTCCTTTGGACTCAGTGAGGGACACCTCCCAGTTTCAGTAACCTCTAATTAAATGCTCTTTCACAGTCTCTCCAGACATATTTTGCTACAAATCTATGGATGCAATTCCACTGATGGGATGACCTTTCTTTCCAAAGCCTCCCTATGGCTGGAAGTTGAAAGAAACAGATTTTCCTCAAACATACATCAATATATTTGATAGATGTCAGTTGATCTACTGAGTTTTATATCCAAACCTTCTGTACAAAATCTGAAAGCATCTGTAATATGTCATAGAAAATTGCACGTTTCTTCAGACCATCAGTATACAAAAGTCTGTTTAGATTTCCAAGCCTTTTAATAACTGCCAGAGCTTCCTATATTTGAGTTAATTAAATTAATTCTTTCATATTAAGATCTGGAAGCCTTCATAGCCATGCTTTATCTTCATTATGTGCTTGTCTTCACTGACGCACATCCTTAAATGTAAACCAACTGATTATGTGAAGCAAATACCTAAACTCCAGAAAAATCTAGGTAGCCATATTTATAGTTTACTTTATCTTGAGACTGTTTATTTGGGGAATTTCATTACACAACCACTTGCAGATGTAATTCATTTCAAATAACACACAATGTTAGTAACTGTTGTTCAGGTAAGAATCAGACTTGGAATCTGATAAGACATTTTCCTAGGTATTACAAGAAACAAAAAAAAAAATGCTTTACCTGTGAAAAAAGTAATCCTTTGGAGAATATAGACCTAGGGAAGTGACCAGTGATTAGAATCAAGTTTTTCTTTTTTCCAGGAGGATACAGCTCTACCCACAAAGTAAATCAGAAGTATCCTCCTGTTTTTGGTGATGGTTTCAAATAAAGGGACATGGACAACTTCTGAAAGAAATACTCTTAGGGTGTTGCCTCAAACACCCTCAAGCTGAGGAGTGACCATGACCCCCAAACCGAGCAGATCATCAACTTCCAAGCTGCTATTAAAAATAACATCTCCAACAACATCTTTTCACTGGACTTCAGAACAAAGGTGTATGCTTTATGAATCCTAAACACCACCAGATGGAAGACAAGCACACTACAAGTGAAGAATCATGGCATTATTAGACACGTCTGATACTATGTGTTATGTGCAAGGCCCTGTTTGTTATACATGTTTTGCCTTTAACTTCAGCATCTCATTGCACAATTTCCTGAATTTAGTGCTTAATCCTGCTTCAGGATTTTTGCCACCAAATCCTTACTTGAATTTGGCTCTTATCTCTTAGCCTCAGTAGAATACCAGTGCAAAAGGCCAGGAATTGTACTTTATTTTTTAACAGAATGAAGATACCAAGCATCAGCATATTATTAAAACCTCAAATAATTTCTTTCTCTTTCATTTCTGTGTTTATTGGTCACATATGGAAGCATAGATTTAAAATCCATTAAGTTCCAAGACTTAATTGGATTAAATCTGAAAGGACATATTGATAATTTATGCAAAAATATATTACAGAAATGCTATTTTCCCCAAACCAAGCATACTGAAAGGAGAATGCTGCAATTAGACAAACAATACCATTTATTTTATAATGCATCAATAACTTTTGTTATTATTCTGAAGTAATTCCCGAAGTTATTTAGCATTATTTTAGTGGAAAATTTCAACTGCCAGAAATATATATAACTACTGTACATTAATCAATTCAACATTTCCTAAAATCTAACAGTGCATTATTTAGTTTGATTAGTACTAAAATATAATGAAACTATTGTTTAAATTTGTGAAATTAATATAAGGTATAATATAGTTTCAAAGTTGAAAGCCATCTTGTGGGATTGGTCAAGTAAAATATTACCAGATAGCTAGGAAGATTTGCAACCTTTACCCATTCTTAGCAGGCTGTAATGATGACGACAAAACAGACAATCTTAATTATCCATCACAAATCTAAAAATGCTTCTTTCCCAAAAACTGAATTACTGTGTGCTATGTATCCACAACATTGCCTACTTCTTCTTATTGCAGACTGAGCTTTAGATAACACTACTTATGTGCTACACATAGCTCAAATATGAAAGAAAATAAGATTCCTGCTTCAAAGAAGTGATACAGAGGTTCTATCACTCTATCCCATTTCTGTAGTGTACTGGGATGATATTGAGTAACTAATTCATTTTCTTGTAGATTCTTTGATGTCAAGAAGAGGTAACAGTTGATGCAGTAATCAGTCCTCAAATTCAAAACTTCCTGCATCCAGAATCACAAATTCCAGAGTTTCCCGTATCTTTGAAAAGCCCACTTTTCTCTAGTTCCATAATGATAAAATTACTTCTATCTCCTATACCTATACAACCATTGCCAAGGTCATCACTTTACAGTGTGTTAAGCACTTACAGGTAGCTTAGCAAACAGAATCCCAGATCTGATGGTGGGTAACACTAGATTAGCAGCTAAACCACAAACTGAGATTTAAAACACAAACAAAAATGTTGTTTTTTGGACACAATTCAACTAATGGATTGGAAAGTGGGGAGAAAGTATCATCCCTCTGCTGAAGTTAAGTCACAGAAGCCCACACTTTTTCATACAGACATTTCATCAGGCAGTGTGTTCAATCTAATTGAAAACACAAATAAAAATTTTCTTCAACTTCTTGTCTCTATTTAAAACTGTATCACATATGTCTTTTTGTGATACAGTTAATATTAACGTATATATTACTTAT
>VZZY01023217.1:207676-217968 GCA_013400335.1 Eurystomus gularis | reverse complement strand
GGAGGTTCCTGAAGAGGGCAACGGAGTATTTTATATACATGTACTATCTGATGGGCAGGCAATTTTTTTGCCTGTCCAGTTTTAGTGCCGTCAATGAAGAGCTCAGC
Source organism: Eurystomus gularis (assembly GCA_013400335.1). Classification (NCBI taxonomy): domain Eukaryota; kingdom Metazoa; phylum Chordata; class Aves; order Coraciiformes; family Coraciidae; genus Eurystomus; species Eurystomus gularis. Next base: position 217,861 of record VZZY01023217.1, on the reverse strand, counting down.
CCTGGTGGAATCTGACTGAATTTGCTCTGAACCAGTACTTGAATGCCTTTATGCTGCCTTATAATTTGAATAAGGAGTCAGCTATAAAACAAGCTAGCACAGACATTGTGAAATCCATTTTTCTCTTAGGAATGCAGGAGAAGTGACATCCTGGAGACAGCTCTGGACTGTTCTAATTTTGTATGCTATTTTACAAGGTGATTTAGAATGGCAATACTAGACAAGGACATTTTTATTTAAAAGATAAATACTAGGTGATTCGTGACAATTTTCACCTTAACTTGTTGAAGAAGGATTATGGACTGTTTCTTTCTGCCAGCATGGTTGGCCTGCGTTAAATGAGCTGTACATTCCTACTGGATTGGTGTCCATGCCATAGAAAACAGCTTCTACATTGGCATCTTTGTGATAGGTCTTTGCAGAGGCAGATAGTGAATGGGCATGGTGGAATGTACTGCATTTTCCTGCTGTGTGGCTAGTGCTAGACTGAGGAAACTTGCCTGTCCTTGTGATCTCGGCAATATGTAGGATGGTTTCTGTCCACAGGGCTCTTGATCCAATCCCTTTTCATGAGCCCCACATTTTTGTTCTGATAAAAAAATTTTTTGTTTTTGTTTTCTGTTGCAGTATAACAGGCAATAAATGGAGAGACAGAAAGAGTTCTGCTTTAGTTAATTTTTTACATGTATGTTATCTGCCATATAAGACAATTCCTGTCCCACAGTCTTAATAAAAGTAGAAGAAAGTTGCCATCCTGAGGTACTATTTCAGCTTTGCTCACTTTGCCTCCACCTCTGACAGGAGTAATCCATCTGTATCTTAGCAGGGCTTTTTTGGCTGCACATCACACCGTCTGCTTTAGTTGCAGTTTGTGGTTTACAGAGGGTGCTTGGGATTGTGAGTACTAAGCAGGCTAAATTCTCATAGCCGAGCATTCACAAGTAGCTACTTGCCTTTGATCACAAATAATTTATTGCTGAGTTGCTCAGGAGGCTATTGCTGCATGCTAAGAAAAAACTTGGCATCCATATTGGGTTAGAGAAAATATAAATAGAGTCTAGGCTGGGAAGGACTTCTGGAAGTCAGCTAGGCCAAACCCCTGCTCAAAGCAGGGCTAAATTCAATGCTGCATCCTGTCTTGAACAATGGCCAGCAGCAGAGAAGAGAAAAAACATAGAAAAATACAGCTCTCTTGCACTTTGAAAATCTTGCCTAGATTTTACAGTCAATGATGCAGGACTTTATAAGATGAGGTTGCATTTGAATCATCTCTTAATATCCATTGATAAACCTGCCCTGCATGATGACTCTAATCTATTAACCTCTTTTTTTGTTATTGTTTTAATCTCTAAAATAAACTTCCACTAGTTTAATTATGTTTTGTGGAAAAAAAAATTTATGATGGTGGTTGAAACCCACTTCTTGATAATTTGCATATGTGCTTCCTGAAGAAGCTAAGTGTCTTGAAATGAAAACAAAGCAATAAAACAGCAAGTAGAGTCGGGTGAGGTGTTCTCCGCTGTGGCTGTTTTGGTTTTCTTAAACGGAAGCCTCAGAACAGAGGACAGTGAGCTCAGCTGAGTGAGCAATGAAGAACATTAAAAGGGTTCCAGAGATACTAAAAACTGGAGGCAGAAGGTATAGGACGTATCTACTGGAAGGTTTTTATGTAGGAAGTGTCTCCACTGTGAGTAGTGGGACAGAAACCCTGTGGGCCAGGTGTGCGAGTAAGGGCAGTGTTGTAAAATGCCAATGGAGAAATGATGATATGAAGGAAAAGAGGCTACATGGACCTTCATCACAGCACCTCGAAGTTAGGTGCTGAGAGGAGGAGAGATTACACTGGTGGGGCAGAAGGCTTGTTCTCTTGCAAGAAGAAAAGAATCAACAAGTAGCAAGAGAAGCAGAAGTAAGTGGCAAAGATTAGCAAAGCAACTTGCTTCTCAAAAAGAGAGGCAAAAGGCAAAGGACTGTTAGTAGCTCAAAGCTTCAAGGGGGAAAACATCACCATGGAGAAGTATTAAATCCTGAACAAAGCAAAACAAAATAGCAGGCTGGTCGGGCTAGTTGGACAGCCAGGAAACACTGGGCCATTTGGTGAGGTTGTTGATGCCATCAGTGTCAACAGAGCTGGTGGCAGAGGGCACCCCAGCAGCACTGTGGATCTGTCCCAGGGAAGTGTTGGGGATGATGCTCCCCCTTCTGCTTGCCTCTCCTTGGCCAGCAAGGGCCCTCACATGCCTTATCAGGGTCATGAGCACAGTATTGCTTAGCCTAACAGTTAAAAAACATCCCAGCTGTCTTTTATGTGTGTTAGCTGATAAATAATTGCTTTATACTTCATAGTTATGTATGTGTTACTCTTTTTGCCTGGCTAAAGGTACCCAAACAAACTGACCCAAAGGAGAGGGTGTAACAACAGGATGAAGACCAGTAGGGAGTAGACCCCAGAGATTCCCACCTGCCCCCAGAAGGGCACATCTAGGAGCGTGAACGACCCTTGTTGAGGAAAAACTGGTTAGCTTGTCACTAGTGAGTGGGAGGATTGTATGGGTCCTGAGGGAGGACCCACCACAGGGTATTGAGGTGGAAAGAGACCCTGAAGGTCAATAGGAAGGATCAGCAGTGGATTTTTCCCCTGTTAAGACAAGTGTCAGTGCCTGGAGTAAATAAAAAAATAACTGTGCCAGAATACTCAAAGACTGTGTTCAAGTGAACTTTAGTAAAATACTTTCACTTCTTGAAAGAAAGTGTTGAAAGCCAGAAAAATTATTTCAGATTAGTACCACCAGTAAAAGGATTTGGTTAGGAGAAAAAGCTATGCAAGAGGGCGTTGTCTGAGGATGGATAATGTGGAGGACATAGCTTCCTGGGATCCCACTTAAGACTTATGAGAAGAGCTTTAAACTAAGAAACAAGGAAAATGGTTTGAGAGAACAGTGAAAACCTTACCGCTATTTTTATAATAAAAGGAGAAGGGGAAGAAAGGAGTAACACTGCTGGCAACTGTAGCCAAGTTGGCAATATCAATAGTAAGACTATTAACTTCTACATGGCTAGAAAGTATGTGGTCACTAGGAGACAAAAGACATGCCTGTGTATTCACACCAGGCACATGCATTTCAGCTGACGTGCAGAGCATGAAACAGAATATGATGTTGTGGTGGAACTGAGGTGGAACAGCAGCAGTAATTATTACACGACAAGGTGCAATCATGTTAGAAATGCACTGTAGAGAAATCATAGAAATGACAGTTTAAAGGTAGAAGAGTAGAATCATATTTTAAAGATGTTAAGAAATTATATAAAAAGAGTGATAATGTGGATAAAGTAGATTAGTTATGATCAAAATCATTCTAGGAAAGGATGTCAAAGGAGGCCCTGCTGGGATAGTCTGGGGAGTTGAATTTGGATATGAACAAAGAATTATTTAATGCTATTAGAGACAGAAATACTCCTGAGATTTGTATCACAGGAAATTTTAATTTCTTAGTCATCGAGACTGAAAACCATTAGCAATCATAGGCCCTGGGTGTGACAATCAAAAGATCTATTTAATGGAGCAGTCAATGAACCAACAGAGGGTGACAGTGCCTAAAATTTTGTTTCTGTGACTAACACTACCAACTGAGAGGAGATGGTTGTAGAAAAAACCCTTGAGTGAGCAAGTGAGGTTGATTTAGTAGATATGACCTGGAATGTGGGTCTGGAACTCTTAGTTTAGAAAGGGAAAACCATGCACAACTGGAGGGAACTAAATAGTGAAGATTGGACTAAGAAGCTCAAGGTTTCACTTTATATGAATCTTGGAATTTTTTTATGTTATTGGGGACTTCTCTTATAAAGCAAAGGAAACAACAGCCCCAGCCAGCTCTGGAAATAAGGGCAATTTCTTTTGAAATGGACATCAGGAACAAACAGAGACTCTCCAGTGACAGGGAAAAATGGTTGCCCAGCAGAGAGACCAGTCTTAAAAATCAAGAAGTTCACGGAGAAAATGGGAATTGCCAGCAGCTGCTCTAAGGCTTGTCTTGCAAAATACCTTCAAATGCTAAGCAGTGGGTGCTCTCAGGGTGTGCACAAGAGCTGTTGTAGGAACAGCCCTCAGCTCTGAAGTCATCATCACATCCCCATAGTCTGGGAGACCCAGGGGACTCTCTGGGGCTTATGCCTGCAGTCTTGCACAATCAGCTGCCTGTAAGTAGAAAAAGTGTGTGAGAGGGGCTAAGAACCACCACAGTGAAATATTTGGATTTTTTTCTGCAACAAGGGGAACACTTTAGTCCAAGTTTCCTTTCAGCAAATGGGGATGTGGGCCAGGCCAGACACCTCTTTGGCCTGAGACAGCTGTTCAGGGCAGAAAGGGTTAGCACAAGCAGTGAAAAGGCTAGAGAAATAATACTGACGTTTTTTAGTGCAAAGTGTTACGAAATGTTAGTCATCTGCCTCACCACTAGCTTGATGTGTAATGACTTCACGTAAGGGGATTCAGCAGGTTCTTGGGCAGAGAAGAAAATGAACAAGTCTGTCCTGACACGAGGCAAACATTCAAGATGACTCCCATTAATTTTTTGTGGCTGCTCCTTAGGAACACACCAAAGGACCCCATCCTCCTAAGGAGGATGTAACCCTTCCTCAAATCCTGTGGCGAATGTATCTGGATCAGAAAACAACTGACTGTGATTATGTGACGACTATTGGCATGCAGGTGGCCTAGTTTAGCCCATGTCTGTAAGATCACACCCCTTCCTTGGGCTACCAAGTAGTAGTCTGGTGAGTTATCTTAACCTAACATTGAACAGAGTGGAAGTTCAATTCTGGACTTCCACAGAAACACACACTCAACATTTCTCCTCCTGGCTTCATACAAAATTCCCTCTTGTGAGTAATTTTTTACTTTCTAATATCTCTGACAACACAAGCTGACTACAGCATTGCTTGTTTTCACAGATTATTCATAAAGCCTTTGTTTGTTTTTTTTTTTAATTTTACCTAAAAATCTCACCTGTTTGAGTTTCAGTTTTTCTGTTTGGTTTACTCTGTGACTGTAGAAGGAATCTGATGTTCCTGGTTCTTAACATGATTGAAAACTTGGTGGACCTGGATACCACACCTGCCAATGGCAAATTAAAAGGATCCTAATTGCACTGTTTTCTGAAACCTTAGCCATGATTTTCAACAATAGATGTTAAAAATGATACTACCTAAAAATCATAAATACTTATACTTCCTTTCAGAAAATCTCTACTCTAGACCCTGCACTTTTATGTTAGAGGAGCTCTCCTGCTTGTTTTCTGACTTTAACATTTTACAGACTTTTAAAAACGCTATAATGAAGGCTAAGAAGAGAAGAAGATAATGTCATAGTAAGTGAGATTTGGGTTTAATTCTTTGCTGCTTGGGTTTTTGTTGTTATCTCAGGCAAGTAGTTTTTCTCTCTCTGCTTTGATTCTTCATCTCTAACTGAGGACAACAGCACTTTCTTGTTTCTCCTGGAATTGTATCATTCTAATCCCTGTAAAAGACAATAAAGAGCTCAGATACTACAAGGGGGATTGTGTTAAATACAGCAGCTCAACAGAAGTAGAAAACACCTCAGAGGCTCCTGATGTTTAAGGCTGGATTGTTTAAATATTTCTATCAGTTCATTGTGCCTTCTGTGAACATGTGAGGTGAGGATACCAATAACATCTGCATCACAGTAGGTTAAATATCTGAACCCTGCTGCAGACTCAAACCTTGGTCTTACAAATCTCTTTTCAGATGTTAATCTCTGATGTTGAAAAAGGCTGTAGAAAACCTACACACCTGTGAAATGAAAGAGTTGGGTGAGCTTTAGTTTTTTGTTTGTTAAAAAGGAAATAAGGTATTTAATGAATTGCTCTTGTGGCTTTGAGCTTTGTGGCTAGATTGTTATAGCCTGGGCCTAGCAATATATTTAACCACCTTAGAAAAAGAGATGAGTAGGTCAGCAAGGAGGTTGCACAGCACATTGATGCCCTGTAGCTATAAAGGCTGTCCACAGAAGACACTGGCTAATACTTTTGGATTTGATGAAGCAGCCTGGAAGAAAGGAATTGCTCAGCTACCTTTGGACACAACAGCCACCTGACAGAGAAAACTGCTGACTGATAGGGCTGTCATTCAGATAAATGTCTGGTTTATCTCCAGTTTCTTCTTCTTTAATCTCCATTTTCTTGGAGAGCACTCCTTAGTCTTTTGGGACAGGGTAATATCTTTATTTCTGTTCTTCACTGGTTTATGCTTGAAAAAAACTCTAGATTTCCTCCCTTGTCACTTGCAAATGGGCAAATGGAAAAACATGAATTTGTGGGCACTGGCTCTGGAAGTAGGAGCTATGTGTCAGACTCTGGCTCTCTTTTGGTCTGGGAAGCCTCTCCAGGCAAAGCAGTGGGCCATCTGTGAAGAAGTGAGCCATACCAGTGTGAGGGAAGAGAAGATCATCATGATGGGGCTGGAGCAAGAAAACCACCACAATGCATGGGACATATTGAAGGAGTAAATATAAATGCACCTCTAAAAGAACAGGCAAGAAATGGTAGCAGAAATGACAGTCTTGTTGGAATAGTAAAGGATTATTTTGTTTTTACATTTCAAGCAACTTAGCAATACTTTAAGTGTATATACAGCCCATCCAGAAAAAGCATTGCTGAAGGAAGCCATACTTTTCGTGCCTTTTCCTGGCAACAAAAAGGAGAGTAATCTGGAGCATGTTCATGCTGGCCTGCTCTGCATTGTTCCCACAGCATGATGCTAAGCGCATGGCAAGCTGTACTAATTGGTCAGCAGGGGATTTCCTTGCATAAAAAAGGCCCTCAAAAGGCCCAGAAGTGCCTATACCTTAACACAGCTTAATGACAGCAGCCTGCTTAGGAGGTGGTGCTTGTATTTAAGTGGAGTTGCTATAGGGATACAGGCCTGGCAGCTTCCTGGCCCATGTGTGTGGGCTGGCCTTTCCCTGCCTGGCAGTGACCTCAGGCCTGTGGACCTGAGAGCCAGCATGTTCCTGCATTGTTCTCCTGCAGCTGCAGGCAGAGGGGACACCAGCTCAGCTGAACTTCTTGCTATTTTCAGCAATGAAACTCCAGGAGATATGTTTGAGCAAGGAGACCTCCTGTGCTAGAACGTTTGCCTGGGTATGTCACGTAGTGACAGAAAGAAATACACTGGGATAAGGGAAGAACTGTATTTTGTATTTGCTGATTATATGGTGAAGTGCTGGAGGTAGAAAGAGTCCCTGTGTTATTTCTGCATCAAACTAATGTCAAATATTGTGAAGAGTACTATCTAGCAAAAAAAACCTGCCCATGCTTTCCTGGGCTGTTGAATAGGAAGATGTGGTTTGCACTGGCTTATGACCATGCCAAATGTAAAGTTATGCTTTGTACAGCTCCATAAACAACCTAAAAATGTGAGCTCGCTGCTATTTAAAACTAGCTTGTCTTTAGGGTGCCTGAATATTTGTGATTACCTGAGTCCTACCTCCTTTACAGCAATATATCCCACAGCAGAAGGGAATGCGACAGGATCATACTGCTGCTGTGTATTTCCTTGGAAATGCAGCACAGATAACCGGCCTCACACTTCTTGTGAAAGATTTGGAGTCATCTTTAGTTTGCTTTTTTTTCTCTCCTTCAGAATTCAACAAAACTTGGAAAGAAATTTCCAGGTCTGGTGACTTTCTGTCTGTACGGGAGTGAAAGAGAGCATATGGGACAGAAAAAAAGGAGAAGAGATGTTGACAGAAGCACAGGAGTCAGAAAATGTGTCATACTTTTCCTTTCCACTGCATAAAGCAGCTCAAGTGGCTCCTGCCTTGCCTACACTTAAAAAAAAAAAAATAAAAAATTAAGCTGCAAGTGAATTCCATAAACAGTTTCCCAGTAACAGGATTGCAATTGGACAGCTGACAGGGACCAACTGAAGCACCTGGACATATATCAATGATTACACAATGCAAGAAAAAATTCTGTAGCATGAAAAATACCAGGGGAATTAGGAAGTGTCTTTTCAGCTCCTGAGTTCCCCTCTTGCTTAGAAAAGATCGCCCGTCACGTATCCCTTATACTTGGCAATTTCTAACTCTGGAAAGGATCATTTGTGACACTTCTGCTCTGTGTTTGTGTACACATATTTGTGTGGCCTGTACATGTTTCCTTTTCTCCTTTTCCAGTCTCAGTTGAGACTTTAAAGCTTGTCTACTCAGTACCTGCAGTTTGCATTGATATTACAAATAACACCTCAGATGCTCCCAAAGATTCTTCTTTTGTTATAATCCTCTTTTTTTCAAGGCTGGCTAGGGGATCCTCAACCAGGACTTCCTGCACGTACCTGCCTTTGTCACACTGGAAACTCTTCAGTCCATTTTTGTACCCCCTTCCCTAGTGTGATCTTGTAACAGGAACATAGCAAAGACATCTATTAATTTCAGCGCTTCCTCCTTCCCACCTCTATGTTGTTACTCTAATGTATTTCTTCTCTGTATTTCCATCCTTCTTCTCCATCTGCCTCCCTCTCTGTTGAGACCAGTCATAAAAAGCTGAAAACTATGTTATGAGTGTGTTGCTGTCTGAGTTGCAGGCAGTTAGACAATATTTATTGATGGAGTACACCTCCTGGGCCGTAACTGTACATCCGCCGCTGCAGTCAGCTCAGAACCAGCTACTCCAGATGTAGCCCACAAAGCAGGAAGATGATTGCTCAAACTCCCAGGCTGCTGCTCTTGCAAATGTTTGTCTTACGTGCTCACTGCCCTGTGAACCTGGATGTTTTGTAACCTGCTGCCCAGTATGTCACCAAATCCAGGGACCCTGTTGGCAGAATTTAACGGGAAGTTAAATATGAACACAGTAAGACTTAAATTATTTTGAAGTGTGAATAAATTTTCTTCACTAGAATGAGATTCTAGTCATTGACCAGCCTATGGTTTCAGAGCACAATTCTCCACTGTCCTGTGCCTTGCTGTATCTTTCACACACCAGTGCAGTATGACAGGGGTTACAGCTTTTGGAAATGAGGAAGTTTTGGCCTCTTTGCACAATACTGTGCAATAGCAAAAGTTGGACAAACCCTTTAGTCTGCTAACCACAAACAAGTCCAAATCAAAAACAGTTATTATAAATAACATCATTACTTTAAATGGAGAGAAGAGTTATTTCCTTCATGTTTGGTATTGCTCATGACTCCTTAGAATTTAACTCTGAAATAAAACCAGTATCATATCACAAAAGAAACAGACTCTCTAGAAACAGCTTCTCTAGAAACGATCCTAGAAACTTTTAACCTGCTGCTGAGGCCTGTACTATTAGACATTATCAGGGAGCTGATCTCTAATGATTTGTCATTTTATTTTCCCCATGTACATTTTCAAACTGCATAGATGTTTCTGCACACCACTTGAAATGACAGTCCTTTCTGACCTTTGCTTGGGAGGTCCCACAAACATCACTGAACCCTCTAGACTTGTCAAGATTAACTGAAGAGCCCTAGAGTCTCATTCAGGTAACAAAATGTTATAGGGACATAAGCTCCCTCCATCTTGAAGCAGCAATGAGAGGGAGAAAATGCCCTGTCCCCTTCTTCCTAGGAAACCTCCATTGCCACTGGTGGCTGGTTGTCCCCGGGGCCTCATGCTGCACAAGTATAAACCCAGAAGAAAGCTGTATCACGATTCTGTTTCCTTCTCCCACCTACCCAGTCTTTAACCTGCTGTGTGCTCTGTGGCTCTGCTTGGGTTATGTTGTGGTCCTGGTAATGATCCCTTTCGTTGCTGCATTATAATCAACCTTCCACCAAAACTCTTCTTCCTGCGCATGTGTGCCTGTGTGTACCTAGTTAGATTAAGTCTCTAAATTACTGGACGTTGGTCTTGGAGGAGAGTGCAGGGAGATACATGGGGCCTGAGAACCATGCCGGGAAGGGGAGGGAGCCCACGCTGATGGTTTCCCAGCTTGTCGGGCCCTTTGTGCTGCAGGCGCTGACCCCCGGCCCAAGGGAGCACCCCCACAGCCGCGGCCGCGGGGGCTGCCTGCGCTCGGTGACCGCCTGCGATGCTGGGGACCGGGGTTTTTCAGCCGGACGGGCCCCCGCTGCCGGAGGAGCTGACCCTGCGGGCAGGCCGGAGCGGGTGCAGGCAGGAAAGCCGCTGCTGCGAGGCTGGGCCGA
>VZZY01023217.1:196208-207587 GCA_013400335.1 Eurystomus gularis | reverse complement strand
GGGGCCTCCGGGTCCCGGCCAGCGGGCAGCACCCGGGCCCCCTGTTTGTGCATGACGGGATTTCTTGCTTTCAGGCAGACCGGCTTTCATTTCGAAAGCGCGATGAGTACATGTAACCGAGCCTGAACTTTGCAGCGGCTCAGACCGCTCAGAGCCGAGGCGCCTCTAGGGCAGCGGGGTGAGCTGCCGCCCTAACTACCCGGTTTCGGCTCTGGTCGTGCCTTCCCCCCGCTCCTCCCTGGGCACCCACGGGGGTGGCTGCCGGGAGGACGCGGCCCTTGCACGGCAGCTGCCCGCAGCCGGCGGAGCGGGGCTCGGGCTCCCCGGCTGTGCCCTTCACGGAGCGACCGGTGGCTGAGGCAAAGCTGCTCTGCCCCCTGAGCGCCTCCCTCCGAAGAGAGGCCGAGTCCAGCCCTGCCCGAGAGCCTGCGCTGCTGTTGGGGCTCTTCTCCTTCACCTGTGCTGTGTTTCCTTGTCTGCGCGGCAGCCTGCAACGCATCCTTCCTCCTCCCGCTTTCCTGCTGCAGCCAAGGCTGAGAGGAGGTCAAACGGTTTATCATTTCATGTAACATAATAAACAGCATATGATTTCGTAGCCTTCCTCATCCCTCCGAAGGATCTTTAAATCAGCTCTTTTGTCCAGTAACGCAAAATAAGTGAAACCTTCTACTGAAATGACTCCTACCTTTCATTCACGGCGTGCGCTGTGTTGCGGGTAAGAGCAGCCAGAGCATGGAGTGGGGCGAGTAGAAGAGGGGGTTCAGAGGAATGTTGTTTATTTTCTATTGAATCGAGACAGCTTAATTTTTTTTTTTTTCCTGTCCTGTTTGCAGGTTTAGAGCTTGGAGGGTGTTTCAGTTGCTTTTTGTTATTCTTCTCCAGTCAAAGAACAAAGAGAAGCAGAGGAGTAAATTGGTTATGAAGTGCTTTAACACCGTGTTCAGCGAGCTGGAGACGCAGGCGAAGGCCAGGCTGGCAGGGGCTGGGGAGAGGACTGTCATACACCAGGGTATTTAACAGAGAGAGGCAGGAAACCTGGTAGTGGTTTGATTTTTGTAACTTGTGTTTGTGAAACATAAAGCAAGCTGAGCATGTATCCCTGGCCATGTCTAAAGCAAGGCACAGAGTCTCCATTCAGCACTCTTCTGTGGTCAAGGTAACTTTTGAGAGGGTAGTGTTGAAATGTAGATAAGACTTTAAAAGATGTGCTTTAGTGCTACTCAATTTTTTTCTCCGCTGTTTGTAGCGTTTAAAATCTCAGCACTTGCAGTTCCCCAGTCTCACCGGCTGTGCATGCCTGGTGCTGACCTGTATTGTCACACTAGTTTTTGAGAAGGATCCTGTGTGCTTAGATATAGGGTGCTCTGCTGACCCTGTGTGGGATGGAGATGGCAAAACAACCTCCTCTCCCTCTCTCAGCTCCTGGGAGGTGCCAGGCAGCTTCAAAGTGAACTGGCACTTCTGTGAGCTGCAGCTGAGCTGTGATGAGTTCAAGCAGGTTTATTTCAAGGCTGCCTGGCTCTATAAGGAGAAAACTGCTCAGCCTTTGTCTCTTCCTGTTCTCCTCCTCCTTCCCCTTTTCTGATTTGCTTCGCTCCACAGCTCTCATTTTCTTCACTCAGACTGTAGTATGTGATTCCTCCTGCAGTTCAGCAAAGGAATGCTCAAAAATCCTGCACTCAGGGAGGAACAGCACCATGCACTAGTATATACTGGGGGCTGACAAGCTCAAAAACAGCTTGGCAAAAGAGGACCCGGGAGCATCATGGTGGACACAAAGCTGAACATGAGCTGACAATGTGCACCAGCAGCAAAGAAGGCTAATGGTGTCCTGGGCTGCATTAGGAGGAGCATTACCAGCGGGTTGAGGGAGGTTGTCCTTCCTCTCTGTTCAGCGCTGATAAGGCTACACCTTGAGTACTGGATACAGTTCTGGGTTCCCCAGTACAAGAGAGACAGGGACATACTGGAGAGAGTCTGGTGAAGAGTCACTAAGATGATGGACTGGGACATATCTCCTATGAGGGAAGGCTGAGAGAGCTGGGACTGCTCAGCCTGGTTTAGGTGGCCCTGCTTGAGCAGTGGGGTTGGATGACATGACCTCCAGAGGCCCCTTCCAACCTCAACCATTTTGTGATTCTGGGATTCTAGCATTAGCTCTGAAAATGCCCTTTGTTCCCTTCTCTTGTTTTGTATGCTGAATGGCACCCCAGGACCTCACCCAGATTGAGATGCTGGGTGCCTAGTTCCCTCAGCTTCTGGTTTTCTACCTGTAAAAGGGAGATAAGACCTTCTACCTACCACAGATAATTAGTTAATTAATATTTTTTCCACACTTTGAAAACAAGATTGGAGAAATACTTGTTCAGATGCAAAAGAACATCAATGAACAGGGTTAGAAACAGTCCAATGATAACTGGACCTATGTTTATGTGTGTGAAAAGTCAGATATATTTGGCTTGGAAATCTCTTTTCGGTTCAAAATGACCACAGTTAACTTGCTGTCAAAGTATATGTGGAAGAAAAATCCACAATATGAAAACCCTTAACTTGAATTTTTATCATCTTACATTGCAATATTTTTGCATTTACCCAAGCTGAATGATGATCTCAAGCTTCAGTGCTGAACTTCAAGATGACAAGGCACGCAAACTGGATACTGACCAGTACAGAGATGGTGAAGTAGTTCAACACTGTTTTGGTAAACATGCTGGAGGCTCTGAAAGAGCCCAGCTCAGTTAGGATAGACAATAAGCTGCAGGAACTGATACTAAGGAACTGTTAATATCTGATCACCTCCCTTTGCCAGGGAAGATGGGCCAGATGCTGGATTGCTCTTTGTTTTGTTACTAGTTAGTATTGGCTGAGCTTACTGCTGGTGGCATTCTCCTTGAAAAGATGTCATTTTACATCTGGTTGGGGAGCAGTACTGGTCTGTGTTGAGCCACTTGGTCACAAGTGAATTCAGGCTGCATCCTGGTTGCCTCCAAAATAATAGATGGATGTGAAAGATATGGACTATTTTTGCTGTGGATAAAGACACAGTTTTGCTCCTGCTGATTAATGGCGTGTGTTTGTGGAGTAACTGTCTTCTCTGACTGCCAGACTAGAAACTACTGGAGTTCAAACTGTCTGATTTCTTATTTCATGGCTGTGGACTATTTTATGCAACTTTGTACTGTGAAATATGGGAAACCAGGCTTAGCCAAAAGTGAGTTGCAAGCAGATGCTTGCTGTCATATAAATTAGCCACAGCTTTTGCATCTTGGAATGCTGCCAGCAGAGAGCTAGCTATTGCATTAAATGTCTACTACCAGTCATGATCTAAACTGAAAGTGAGAAGATTAATCGCTCTTCTAGCATTATCTTAGCAGTTAGTGCTTTTTGTGGCGTTAGACATGTTTTTCATCTTTAAACCCAAACCATAAAATGCTTCTCTGAGTTTCAAATCAATGCATGTACGGGAAGAACAGGAAAATGTTTAATTTAGTGAGAGAAAGTATCATGCATGTATAGGGACTGTCTTACTTTAAAGTGGAAAGGGAGGCTGATTTTGTTAGTGCTACCCATTTGGTATGTAACAATGAATACCTTGACAACTGTAGTTTAAATATATGCCTTAATGAGTGGATACAAATGATTTGAGCTACTAGTGGATAAAAATAACAGCATTCACTAAGCATCTTCTTTAGTGTTGCCTCAGCCAACAGTTTTAGTATGTAGTTGTACTAATGTGGTTTGACTACTGAAGCACGGTGCTTTTTGCTTGCCTAAAAATATTCCCCTCTGAAATTTTCCTGAGTTATGAAGTTCTTAAGAAGTAACTCTCTTGAAGTATACAACTGGAATTTAGAAAAATCATACTTTAGTAAGTTCCTGAGAATATAAGGTTGCTTTCAGTAATTGGTGTCCATTATGAGTGAGGGATTTAACACCAGAAAGGCTGTTTTGAATTTGGTTGGTAACCTTGGCTGTTCATGCTAATGCTGCTGACTTCTGTTTTTTCTGTTCTCTGTAATCTTTCTTCTTAGCCAAGCTTGATCTTATCAAGGCTTTCATTTCTTGAGTTACTAAATAATGGCTAGAAACACTGGATCAAAGAAATGTGTGTTTCTTTTAGAAGTTTAGCCTTCCTGGGTGAGGAGGAAAATAAGAAAGTTGACCCAGGCTCCTCAGAAGGCAAATGAAAAAGCCTGCGGAAAAAAAATGTGTTTAGTTAGTTTCAGGATTTTGCAGGGAAGGAGATACCTACATCTCAGTGGTAATTTTTAGCAGTTTTGCTATTGGTAGTACTGTTACTGTAGTGCAGCACTTTTTGGAAGAGGAATACGTAAGCCACCAGTAGACACCATTTACAGCTCACTTGGGTGTCGGCGTGCTTGCTGTGACCAGTAGATGACTGCGGACCCATTATCTCTCCGCTTGAGAGCAGCAGCCCATGCACTGGTGCAGCTCTTGTTTCTAGATGAGACACATTAATTTTATGCTTAGTCCTTACCAGGGCTGCTATGAGGGTTTCCTCTCGCTTTTCTTGCAGCATTTACTTGTTGGTGTGTAGAGTTCAAAAAAGCCCTTTCTTCCAATGGCTACAGCGGTGATTTTCTGTTTCCCTTCTGCAAGGGAATCTGAAATGCGAAGGCCAAATAGTAATGTGTACTTGCCTAGAAATAATGTGCTGAGTTTGTAACTACTGGAGAAAATAATTTGGCACATAGTTATTTCCATGTACCTCCCTAGCACCAAGAACAATTAGGCACCAGCTGAAGACAGTGACTGCCAAAAGCACATTTGGATGGTGTGGGTGTTTCTGGGTGGTACAGTCATGCGTTAACAAGTGTGACTGCATCACTAAAACAAAAGTATATTTGTATCCTCAAGCCCTTTGTAGGGATTTGCCACCCTCAAGAGGAGAGGACACCAATAAAGCATCTGGCAGGGAGGAAAGGCAAAGAAATGAGTAGGGATAATGAGGTGTATTTAACTGCTTGCTGTTAGCAAAAACCATCCACCTGAGCTGGATATAGTGTTCAGAGCTGCTTCGGGAATCATTCTCTGTGAAAGCTAAAGTGGGAGCAGGTCAGCTGCTCCAAATTGAGTTCTCTGGGTTTTAGAAGAAATCTAAACTGATGGGAGGATGGGTGGGCAGTGAAAAGCAACAGGGAGGGCAGCTGCAGCAGGGGTAGGGATCCAGGAAGCTTTGTGCAACCACAGAGGAGATGTAAACCCTTTCCCTGCAATACACACACAGAGTTTTCTGATAGGGATAGGAAGCCAGACATATTTTTTTCTATTTGCTGAGACTGAGCTCTCAGAGGGCACAGAGCTACCTGCAAAAAATCTTAGCTCCAGTGCATAAAATCTTGCTCCCTCTTGCTCCTTGAATCCAATGCTAAGCTCCAGGTGGATGCATGTGTACTTGGTGGGGAGGGGAAAGCAGCAGCCCACAGAAATCTTAACCTTTATGCATTTTTGAAAGAGAAACTCACATTTTTTTCTTAACACATCAAATGCATGGGTAAATGCTAGAGATAAAATGATCCTCTCTGGGGTTGTGTGATAAAGTGTTTGGCACGGTGGATTCTGCTACAGAACAAGTGATGAGTTGCAGTCAGACACCAAGAAATGACGGTCCACAAGCCGCAAGTGCTTTTAATAGGATGACTACCCACTCATTTGCTTAGATTTCTTGTAGTTGCACCTTCCACCGCTGGGGTATTGAAGAGTGAGCAGATACAGCTCAGTGAAAATGAGACGAAAGGAACCACCCTGCATCTTGAGGAATGTTTAGCAGCTGAATTAGTTTCCAAGTATAATACTGTTAACAGTGCATAAATGACAGCTATTTTCTGTTTATCTACATATTGTTCCATTCTGTAAGCTTTATCTATTATTATTTAAATATGAGTATTTAAAGTATCATTTCTTCTGAAAAGCAACCCCTATTTTTTCTTTATATTTGATTTTACAAGATACTGTCAAACTTCTTATGTGTAAGAGGATAAACAATATATTCTACCCTCCAGCAGTCATAAAGGGAGAAGCAGGGTGAGAGGAAGTCCAGCCCCTCGATATCCAATGTTATGACTCAGTGCTCAGGAAACATGGGAAACAGAGGTCTTCAATCTTAAATGTTTCAGTGGGGTTTTCTTTGCTGCCTTCTGCTAACCTGCTGATCCTTTTAGAAAGCTGAATTCCATGGCTCTTTCTGGAGACAGTAGAGCACAGCTGATGTTTAAAGCAGTTTTTTTTCTTTCCACATAATGCAGCCATTGCCAAGGTCAAGGGGGCTGCAGCGGCTGTACTCTGCCTGCAATGGTAAGTAAAATGCACTAGCTTGAACTGAGAATGAGCCAGATTCCATTCTGTCTCATCCTGGTATCTTGAAAATTTAACTGTGCTACCGCTGTGCTAGAGCTACACAGCATGACAAGTGAGCTTTCCATAAGATTCCTGGCTGGAATAATATCAACAGTAAAGCAAGTGCACCGTTTCTAGTACTTCTGAATAGCATCTCATTTGGACCTTGATGTGAAAGCAGAATACAGTAAGTTGCAAGTGACAGAAACAAATCAGTTCAATGTCTCAGGTTTCAAACCTTGTCATCTTGCAAGAAACACCTCTGACAGGTGTTGTGTCAGCTGGTAGCTACTGGGCAAAATACCAAAACTATTAAACTCCAGAGTTTGTAACATGGGGGAGGGAGAGGAGGAGGGAGAAGTGACAGTGATGACTTCTTTCTGAGATTTCTTGTCGTGCAAAACACTGAAAGTCTCTGGGAAGAACAACTACAAAGATTGGTGATACCTGTCCCAACCTGAGGGTGTGCATATTGGTCTTGTGTATCAGCTTCTTTTAGATGTCCCTAAGCTGCTGGCCCATGGGCCAAATCAGAGTGCCTTTGCAGGAGACTGCTGCTGCTGACAGTGGGGTTTCTAGTTCCTGTAAGGAGCCTCAAGTCCCTGTTCCTGCTGGACAGCACTGAATGGCTGGCAATGAATTCAAAGCCGGGGTCTTAGTGACAACCTGAATCTGTTTGTCCTGAAAAGTGCAAAACCGGTCCCTGGTTTCTGGTGTGGCTCTTAGCAACTCATCTGCACTCAGGGGTAAGTGCCCACTGCTCTGATAGTACCCTTAGCAGCTAGCAAACTTGCACTGCTGGTTTGGAGACAAGGTCTGTTCTTGCACTCATTGGCACTGTGGCTTGGCGTCTAGAGCACATAAATCCAGATTGGACAAGGTGCCATCTTTTAGGCCTTAGAAGGCATCCCATAAAGGGATTTGTTCATTGTAGTTATCTTTGACTGAACCAGCTGCGCAAGGCTGCCTAGCGTGCCTACATGGTCCTTTTAGCTCTGCTGGGACTGGGAACATGGACTAGATGCTCTGAGGGATAGAGGGATTTAGATGTGCCAGCCAGTGAGCATCCCACAGGATCCCCTGCCCAGATGTGCACTGCATACTGAGGTCACTCCCCCTGCCCTTACTGGAGAAGCTGCTGCACAGCCTTTTCTGGAGACCCACGCTGCCAGCACCATGGTTGGTCTCTGGTTTCTCACATGCTTGGAAAGAGAGTTCACAGCTCTAGTAATTGAGGCAGTTGAGAAAACATGCAGGGGGACATCAGGCTTCTGGGTTTGAAGGGCTGAAGATGCTGAGCTGGAGCTGTCAGCCCAGGTTCTTCATTAGGTGGCCTTTAACCAAACCTCTAAGCCACACACCATCAGCAGTGCTCTGGATGGCCTGGCACAAAATGTGTGCCTGGGTTTCGTGCTGAAAGTCTCAGGGAATGTGCCTCGCCAGGCATGTGAGGTAGGGATGAGGACATGAAGAAAGGAATGTCTCAGGCTTCTCTCCCTTCTAACACCTCCATAAGGAGGACCAGCTGCTCTTTATGAGCTTACTCTCCCTAGTCCCTACTGAAATGATGTCTCAAAGCACCACATGCTGTGTGTATCCAGCTTGCTAGAGGTGCCCCAACTGTCTGGCTGTTTCTCTTGAGGATATGCCACGTCTGCTGCGAGTGTGTAGTGGCTGAGGGCTCACAACACTGGCTTGCTATGAAACTGGTAACCCATGAAAGCACCTTGCCTGCCGCTGGGGTGCTGCAAAGGCATAACAGCGGGAAGTCCTTCGTCTGCAGGAGAAGGCAGGGCTGCAGCTGCACTCAGCTGATCAACACAGGATGATGCTAGATATGTTTAAAGCTACTGCCTTTTGCTGGGCTTTATGTAGCATGCTTGTGCCAAGCTAATGAAATCATGGCTTAATTCCAGGGTGCATTTACTATCTTCTTGTTTGTGATTAGGGTTTAAAACCTGTGTGTTGTTTTACTTCAAATGTAATTGATGTCTGAGGGTTACTTTTTTTAAAAAAATTTGTTTCTTTGTCTACTTCAAGTGTGTATTTCCTTCATGTTTAAGGTAATACATTATGCTTCAAGCTAGGCAGCTGTGCAAATCCCAACTGTATCAGAACCACAATATGCTACCTTTTTTTCCAGAGCAAAACTGATCCCAGATGATCCATCTCTTTAAAACTTGGGCAATTTATGCTCCCAGTACTACTGATACAAAAAAATTCATAATGTAAATGCAGAGTCTTGGTGCTTTTCCTTAAATACAACAAATATCATCTCAGTTATATAAATTTATACAGCTTAAAAAACAATGAGTATGTTCTCCTTATATGAACAAAAGCTCTTAAAGGTATTGCCTACACTGCACAAGCTTCTGGAAGGCTTTCTTGAAATCTTCATTAAAGATTGTGTAGATTAGAGGGTTAATAAGGGAATTTATATATCCCAGCCATGCTAGGAAATTAGACATGTCTTCTGAGATGTGACACCTTTCACAGGTATTAACAACTACTTCTTTTACAAAAAAAGGGAGCCAGCAGATCACAAATGCCCCCAAGATCAGACCCAGGGTAGTCGCTGCCTTTCGCTCTCTTGTGCTAGAGATTCTCTGTTTTTTCCAGGACTTCTCATGCTTAGATTCAGACCTGGGGCTTCGTAGGGTCATATTGATTTTATCACAGTTCACCAGAGGATCTGATGTCTTCTCTGCTGTGCTGGGCATTGAAACTGATTTGGTGCTTCTTTCACCTGTGTCCAAAAGGACTTGTCCATTTACTTCCTCCCTTACAATCCGGCTGATGCTTCTTCTGTGAAATGTCTTTGCTGCCTTGTATATCTTGTAATAAAGGATTAGAATCAAGGCCAGTGGGATATAGAAGGCGCCAAATGTAGAGTAAATGGTGAAAACAATGTGGTCATGCTTGATGATGCATTCATCATCCCTGCTGCTTGTCTGGTGCCGCCAAAACAAAGGCGGCATGGAGATAAAAATGGATATGATCCATACCACTGCAATCATGATGCCAGCATGCTTAGGTGTCCTTTTCCGTGCATATTCCACAGCATCCGTGATCGCTCTGTACCGGTCCAAAGCAATGGCAGAGAGATGCAATATGGAACATGTGCAGCACGTAATGTCCACGCTCAGCCAGATGTCACACACCACTTGCCCCATGATCCAGGTCTCCTTTACAATGTAGACAATGCTGAAGGGCATAACTAGGACTGCCACAAGGAAATCAGTCACTGCAAGAGAGCAGATTAGATAGTTGGCAGGGTGGTGGAGCTTTCTTGTCACGATTATTGCAGTCATCACGAGAGAATTGATGGCTGTTGTCATTAGTGCCAGCACAGACAGGGTAATGGAAATGAGAATCTTGGATGTCACCCATTTGAATAGTTCTTCTGATGTACTGTTTTGTTCAGTTGAGTTTATTAAATCCATGTTCCCTTTTAAAGGTGATTTTTACCAGTAGGAGTTACCTGTTGGAAAAGTAAAAACATTCAGAAAGCATGCAAGAAGTCTTGATTTGTGTCATCTTATAAGACTACGGGCCCCAAACTTACAAGAACCTCAGACTTATAATTAGAAATGATTCTGGCTCCAGACAGATTTTCCTGCCTAGAACTATGTGGGATGCTCTACCTCCAGACTAGGGGCCTCCTCTTTCTCCTTGGCTGTGCTGTTGGGAAGGGCATGTTTGCATGGCAGGGGAGAGGAGTGTGTTGTGGCACCTGAAGTGGCACTGCCTTGTGGGGTCCTGCATGCTGCTGCATGGGGGAACCACCCTTGTTCCTTGAGCAGGGCAGTGGCATCAGTGCAGCCCCTGGGATGCAGAACCAGCTCTCCTGCTAAATACTTACTCTGACTGCATCGTAGTGAAGTCTTGAAACTGGCTAAATGTGGGCAAGCTCATCCTGAAGTAAGTACTAATACTGCTTTTAGGCTAGCACTAGCAATGTAATGATGGTTTAAAGCTTTAATCCACAGGAATTGGATGCTTCTTTTCTCTATATAAACTCCCTTTTCCCCATCACTATGTGAGTCCTTCCTTGTGTACGGATAACCATGGGCCTTCTAAACTGGAACACCGTTTTCAGAAAACAGAGATGTGAAACATTGCAGTACAAACAGGAGAAGAAACAATTGCATGTTGAAAGTTTCGTTTTAGAGCTTCCTTTTACACAACTCTAACATGAAACAGGTGAATATATTTTAAAGCTTAAATGGTTGACCTGTTGTCTAACTGAAGTATTATACATAGATTAGAGTCTTGAGAAAATAATTATTTTTCTTCAAGTTTTGCTATTCTGTGGTTGCTGCCAAAGAAAACTGCAGAAAACTTGGATGCTAGTTGTTCTGCTAATGACTCTCTGTGGAAATAGTGTGACTCCTCTTCTGGGTGTGCAGGAAGCAGTAGGGAACACTAATGAAATAAATTTTCAGTTATGTTCTGGGGACGTGCACCCTTCTTTCTTACCAATAGGGTTTCTAAGCACTCTGCAAACTGCAGCTGAAAACAGGAGGTTCCAGCTTTACAGACTAGAGCTTGTAATTCACAGTAAAAGGATCAGTTTTCATCCTCTTGTGAGTTTTGACTTGGAATTTCTTCTGTGTGCAAGATCTACCTGATGAACCCTTAAGTGGAGTTTTCTCTGAGAAATTTTGGAGTGTAGTGAGTGAGTCGCACGTGTTGCTTTGGATGCCACATGAGGGGATACATGTGAAATAAGTGACTAATGTTTCTTGGAAAGAATGGGTCTCATTAACATAACTAAAGCTTTTTGATATTATGCTGCAGTGGCTGAAAAAGAATCTCATATACTGTTTATGACCTTGGACCCAGCTCACTAATCTGGTTAGATGTTCTGACCTGGGCAATGCTTAATATTCTGTTGGCCTACTCAGAAAGTTTTTAGCATAGCTTGACCAAAGACAGGAGGACTCTTCGCTGGGTCAAAAACTGGCTGGCTGGCCGAGCCCAGAGGGTGGTAGTGAACGGAGTGAAATCCAGTTGGCGACC
>VZZY01023217.1:155206-195907 GCA_013400335.1 Eurystomus gularis | reverse complement strand
TCACTGAGAGGGTAGTTAGGCACTGGAATAGACTTCCCAGAGAGGTGGTGGAGTCACCATCCCTGGAGGTGTTTAAGGAACGAATAGATGCAGTGCTTGAGGATATGGTGTAGTGGTCAGAGAGGATTTGGTGTAGTGGTGTAGTGGTTAGAGTGATGCTAGGAGAAGGTTGGACTTGATGACCCTGGAGGTCCTTTCCAACCATAACAATTCTGTGATTCTGTGATTCTGTGATTCTGATCTTACTAACATTTAATTGTATGGAAGAACAAGGAAAGGAAATTTATTTCAAGTGGTGGTATTTACAAATGCAGAACAGAATCTTGTCCTGTAGATGAGCTGATTACAGCATGCATGTACTCTCTTTCTCTCAGTGGCCCTCTGAACTTGAAATATACTTCACAGGCATAAAAATAGATCTTTCATCATGTCAGTGTCACCTTAAAACCTTCTGAATCCACAGTAATTGCTAGTTTAAAAGTATTTTTGTCTATAGCTGGATGCTTTCCAGAGAAGGAATAGGCACAAATATTATTATCTGGTGAATGTTCAATCTCTGCTAAATAAATCTTCATTTTTGAGCTGGTATAAATAGATGGGAAAAAAAAGTTTATTGGGAAAAACTAAGACTTCTGTTGATATCCGTCAGTTGATATTTTAGAACAGTTACTCATTATGGTTAATTACCTTATAAATTCCTAACTCTTTGGATATTAGTCCTTAATTGCAAGCAAGCAAAAAGCAATTTAGAGATAATGAAAGCTGATTAATAGCTTTTGAAAGATTATTCAGTTTGAGACGGTGGAGTAAGGAAAATAGTCTGGGTGGGTTTGCAAAACTGGTGTGTAGGAATTAAGTAGTTTTCCCTAGGGCTGCAGTGATTTGGAGACTCTTTATAAGAAGCACAGTGACAGAAATGTGCTTACTTGTCATGTGCAGTGATTATCCTCTGTGTGGTTTTAATATTATGAGCTAGTATGCTCAGATTTCATTCATGCTGCTGGCATGGAATTACAGTAGTATTGAAGACTACTACATCAAGTTTTTAGTGCACTGCTGTTAGATATATAATTGTGCTGGTGTCTCCTGTTTTTGGGACATAACCTGTTCTTTAACAGTACCCATCTGGACATACAGACCCTGTTCCTACAAGGAATGTTAAGACCCTCTGCTGTTGCCCTCACAGCCCCAGCAGCAGATCTCCGGTGGACCCTGTGCAGATCAAAGAGTGTGGATCCATCCAAGGGAGACAGCAGTTTGGTGGCAAGATCTGCCCTCCAAAGTAGTGGCTCCCTTTGAGGTTACAAGGCCATTCAGTGGTCTGTGCTGCTTAGGACTGTAAGTCACAAAGTTTGGTGGCTTTCCTTTCCCAGTGGGGTGGGGATCATCTGCTAACCGTGGTGGGAATTTGTGCAAGGTTATCAGGTGATCATTAGCTAAAAGGATTGCTTTATAAATATGTGGAGTTGAAACGCTGGCAGCATTTAAGGACTGCTGCTTCTCTCTCTTCTGATCAGTTCCAGGATGAACTAAGTCTGGATTTTCTCTTCCTAAGTTGAACCCACTTCAATCAGTGGCCATCACTGGCTTCTGTCCTCAGCAAGCAACCAAACCGCTTTTAGGTGCATGAAGGATGATCCTGTAAACAATGCGCTGGGTTAGAATGCAGGAGACGTGGCTTCTGCTCCTCTGCTGTAGGCTTTCCTTGTCAATTTTTGAGCAAATTCGTTAAAGTGCTTCAGTTAATTCTCTGTAAAATAATAGAGTACTTCCCCGCTAACCTACTTTGCATATTTGTATTGCCTTCCCTTAGTGGCATGAATTATCTCTACCATGCATTTAGTGCAGGCAAGATCTAATCTCAGGTGATTCCCCCAGGTGCTGTGGGCATACTGGCATAACTACACACTGTACTTCCAGCTTGGACTTCGCTGTTATCCCTGTGTGAGTCTACTGAGCTCTTGCCTCACAGAGCAGGCACAGTCCCTCTGCCCTGTGGTATGGGCATCTCCTTATGGCCACGTAGCTGGCATAAGACTTCAAAATGAAGCGTGGAAGACTTGGAGCTTTCTTCTCTGAGCAGTGAATTTACTTTGGTGAATGAAAACAAACTTGCAGCCATGCTGAACTGAAGATAAATTCGTATTTCAACAATTATGTAATAGGGTTCAGCAGTAATGTGACTATTTTCAAATAAAATATTACAGTCCAGATGTTCTTAAGGCTACTTTTGTGGAACTGGTAACTCAGTGCCCCTCTTGAAGGACTAAGCTGAAGCTATCAATTTATCATTGATATCTCAGATT
This sequence comes from Eurystomus gularis, assembly GCA_013400335.1. Classification (NCBI taxonomy): domain Eukaryota; kingdom Metazoa; phylum Chordata; class Aves; order Coraciiformes; family Coraciidae; genus Eurystomus; species Eurystomus gularis. The sequence continues at coordinate 193,601 of VZZY01023217.1, read as the reverse complement.
CCATGGAAGTTGCTTTTGCTGCAGCTGGAAGTGTTGTCTTTTATTATTAACTTTTCAATTTGCAGCTGTTGTTGGAAAACTTTGGAAAGACTTGAAGCTTTGATAGCATTATATTTTCTTGAATTTAAGATTGGTGAAAATTATGTCTTGTACTTTATCTTCATTATAGATCTTAACAGAGTAAATTATTCTATAACTGCTATTAAAATACAAGTATGGTATTTCAGCTGACCCATTAAAATACTAGCCTTTGATTGCTGAACAAGAGCCCTGTAAACATCTGAATCTGCTGTTCACCTAAGTAAGATAGGGTGTCTCTTATCTTGGATACATGAATAGTATTATTTTTGAGGAAAAAGCCACTTCTACAGATCTTTTTTCCTTCCCTCCCAGATATGGTACGTTAAGCTGATGGGAACGCAAGTACTTCCTTGTCTGTAAAACCACATGTCATCCTACTGATCTTATTTAGAAGGCATAGGGGAAAATGTCTGTGCAGCCTTATCACAAAAATAAAGACTGGATTTGTCTAGTGGCCACTCAAAGAAAAGGGAGTATTGTTGGTGCTTCTCAGTTTTGCAGGAGCATGTGTATGTGTTATTAAGCCCACAACTACCCATTTATGTTTGAGATTTACAAAATAGCAGCAAGATTGCTCTTATTCAATAGCATTAATCTATCTTTCTAGATTTGGAAAACAGCACTCCTCTGCCTTTGAGTAAACCTGAAAAATAATATGAAACAGCAATAGCTGGAGAAACATGGCTGGGAGTCTTTGGGAAGGGCATCATCACTGGCAATGAGAAAACTTGCTGATTAAAGTACTGCTTTTGAATACAAGTTTTCTGAGTGTACTGGGGGAGTGTTTGCTTGCTTTTTTCCATGTGGGTTCCTTAGCAAAATGTGTATTTAATTCAAAAACAGTAGCAGTACTCAGAAGGCAAAATGAGCAACTGATTGAATTTAAATTGCTACAGATGGCAATAACAGCCTTTGTACATTAGGTAAACACAAAGTTATGCCAGATCCTGCCCATCTCTCTCACTTAGACAGGCTTCAGCTGGCTTTGAAATGATGAAGTGTTTCACCTGGTAGCAGGATCCCTCACTCTATTGGCCAAACTGTTCTGTCAGCCAGTTAGAAAGGCCCAGTTTCCTGCTCTGTTAGAAACTGACCCTGATATAAGGGAAGGCTATACTTTCTTTTTTAGCTATCCTGTATTTATCACCTGTTCCTGTATAGGCTAACCAGATACTTAACTAGAGGTAAGGCTAAAATAACCATAAGAAGATAAAGTAGTTATAAGTACCAGCCTTGCTTGGGAGCTAAAATTGCTTCTGAAACCAGTATTTATGAGCTTGTAAAAATCCTTCTTGATGTGGCTGTGTGTCTTTAGATACCAGCCATGTGATGTACTAATGACAATTAGCTTAGTGAAGATCCACCATATTAAATATAAGTAAAAGGGATAAAATACGCTTTGGGATTATACAGACCTGTTTAAGAAGGGTGAGCTTGTACTTGGATCCCACAGAGGATATGTACTTTGTTGAGCCTGAACCCCAGTGTCCCAATAGATGAGCAAGAGGAGAGGGACACTTTCATTTGATTCTTAGTGTACTGTCCTTATATTTTCCCTTCCCAATTACTCTTTCTAAGGCTTCTAAAGCTACAGTGCATCCCCTGGGACAAGGCAGGGGTGACTGGCAGGTTTGTAAGACAAGTTGCTTGCTAGCTGAAGGCAGCTGCTGCAAACTTGCCATTCCTGGAATGCAAAGTAGATGTCCATCAGCTGTTTGAAGTGTGAAGCAGAAATCACAGGGTTGCCAGATTTCCTTACTTAGTCTGCATTTCTGCATGCTTATAACTCTCTTTTTTTTTTTTTAATTTTTCTCTCTGTATCTGCTGCTTAACTAGGCAGTAGAGTTATTTCCAGTTCTTAATCTGTCAGCAAATATTTGTATGTGTGTGCTAAAGTAGTGCTTCGGGTTCCCTGTTTTGGGTAGTACTGTCTCAGTCTGTGGGACTGAGCACATTCTGTACCTGAAATGGTAAGCTGGAGGAATGTCTCAAAAGCTGTTTAGGTTTTGCTGTTCGAGTCTTGATTAACTGGAGTTATTTATAATTTCCACTTTAGAAGGTCACAACAGACCCATTTCTAGAAACATAGACCACAAATAACTTTAAAATCACAGATAAATCAATTGAACTAATACCAGCTAAAGATAATACAGGATTCTGCCTCCCAAGCACCCCTCAGGAGAAGCATGGGTAAACAGGCTTTGCAGTGTGCCCCAAATATCAGAATAATACATGAAGGAAACAAATCTGAGAGTCCTGGAGAATAGATGCCTCCATCTTCGAGAGGCACAAATCCATTTATTGCCTGAGCACAGGTGCTCTGATTTCTTACAGAATGGCAAAGAAAAATCCATTTTTGTGCTTTGAATGCAAGGCACAGAAGTTGCATACTTAACTTGCATTGGATGCTTTTCCTAGCCATGTTACAGTCCTTGTGTTGGCAAAACGATACGCTGTGGTATGGTTTGTGTCGGGCACAACAAAGATGATGCTTGCTTTAATTTTCTGGATGGCTCTTTAAATTCTTTCAGACAACAGAAATAATCCCAAATGGCTAAAATGACAAAGTCTGACAGATTTAGCCCTGAAATTTACCACCCCTTGTGTGCTCTGTCATGTTATTGCTCCTGAAGAAAGACCAACAGGAGAGAGGCAGTGCTTCCACTGAAGGAGCTGAAATGCAAAGTCTAAGGGCTTGCTCCAGCTGCCAGGAGAGGTGAACCTGCCACTGGATGCTGATGAGAAAAATGCAGGTGCCAACCCCATCAGGACCAGGGTGAAGGCAGTAATCTCTGGCAAAGGGGCAGAGGGAAGCACTGAAATAGCTTCTGTCCTCATCTCCCTGGTGTAATTAACTCACCTTTCAGTTTCCTACTGAGGCTGTATAAATTGCAGCATGCTGGCTGTGACTCCTTTGACCCATCTCCCTCCAGGAGGCTTTGGTCCTTGCTTCCTTACTTCATGAGCATTACCAAGGTGCTCTGTGTTTTGCAGTCTGCAGAATACCAGACACTTCAAGCCCAAATGTGACAACCCCCCATAATGGGGATTCCCACACCTCTGTCACAGAGGGGCAGCTACTTGGCTTCTGCATTTCAAAGGTGTCACTGCACTTCCTGAGGAAGTACCACTTGAGCTAGCTTTAAACTCAGCCAGGTAACCATGAACAGAGTGCTCATCAAAACCTGCCTGGGAAGCAGGGTTGCAACATAGCTGGGGTCAGTCTGTGATGCACTCCTTGATACCTTTGCCATGTTCTCCACTTCCATCTGTTGGACTGCAGTGCAGTCCTATGCTGCTTGCCAAGGCTGCGTGGAGGGTACCTCCCCTTTTTATTGTGATCATATATGTAGCAACTGCTGCGTTTGCTTTTATGGAAGAATGATGTTCAGAAAGTAATTATGCATTCCTTGCCGCTTCTAGTGTTGAAGTTGAGGGTTTGGGCTTTTGTCTCCTTTTGGAAAATTAGTCACTCATCTGTGTTTGCTCTTTTTTTTTTCATGGCCCTCTACCATCTGTTTTAACCTAGGTGAGGGGGGAGGCAAGCCAGCTTCTCAGCCAGCCCTCTGAGAGGAGGGAAGGAGGAGCAGCAAGAAAGGCATCATCCACAGGATGATGAACTTTCTTATACAAAACAGTAAGCATGCCTCTCAAATGCAGCCTCAGTTGTTGACTGGAGAACCTGTTATGAATTTGATCATTTTGGCTGAAGAAAAGGAAAATTTCAGACCTGTATTCATAATTCTCCAGAGGAGATGGCAGTGATTTATTTCCATAATTCATTAGATAAGGGGATTCAGTTTCTTCTCTTTGAAGCTGGTGTGAATCCCTAGTCCAGACCTCTCAGGATAGTGACCTGGATTGATGCCTCTTATATTGTATATGGCGTGGAAGAGCCCTAGAGGACCAGGTCCTGGACATTAGTGCCCATGGGAGCTGCTTCTTGCCATCTCTTCTGCTGCTGATGTTCTGAGCTGTGTAAATAAATAATGAAGTAATGTAATGAAGTAGTGCCTGGGAATCCCATTCCCTGTGTGAATTCTACGCTGAGCAAAATGGTACCTTCATGATGGCAAGTATTCTATACAGAAGTCTCATGTGACCACATGGTCAACACCATGTCCTTAGAGGCACTTGTTGTCTTGAATGGGTGTTTGGGATCTGAACTGGACCCTCTATATAATGAGTGGGCCACTTCCTATCTTCCTCTCTTTGACATCCATCCTTAATTTACTAGGTATCTAGCAGACTGAAACATCCTAATACTGAAAAGTTTTGGTTGAATAGAACAAGATGTTTAAAAAATTAATTTTAGTTCTGTTGAAAAAAAAAGCAAGATTTTTGTTTGTTTTTATTTCAAGTTTTTCTTTGGGTTGGCAGTGAATCAAAGAAGTGACTATTCACCCATCTCTCTATATAATTTATACAACTAGTTTCATACTGTGCAGGAGCTGCTTGCTTTCATGTTTATCAACTAAATGTGTACAGTGAGGTGAAAATGCAGAATGGCTTTGCTTATGTTTCAAAACACTACCTTTCAGATAAGGGCTTGAAACCCATAGGAAACACAAAGCAGCGGTGGAACAAGCAGTTTGAGAGACAGTTTTACTTCCTTTGAATGGTAATAAAATACAACCTTGTTTCTCCACTTCCCACTCATCGTTACGCTTTGGTGCAATGTGTTCTTTGCCTGTCCTCTGAACACACATGCGTGCACAGTTGTAAGTCACAAACCTTTTTCACTCATACACCTACCTCTGAAGTGCTATTATAAGGAGTAGTTCAATTAAAAAAAAGTTTTCTAGTTGATAGGCATTTTGGTAGAATAGCTTCTGTATTACCTGCCTTCTAAGGTAATGTGGGCATCTTCTGTCTTAGTTCCTTGTGAATTTTATCAAATGTGGGTTTTATTATATAATAACTGTGAAAGCTTTTATTCAGCTGGAAGAAACTACCTTGTTTACTCTTGGACTGTAACAAGAAGATCAATATTTTCAAACGTGTCTGGAAAAGATCTGTATTTCAACCTACAATATAAGAAAACATCATTTTCAAACTATCACCTGGGCCAACAGTAGGATATTAATTTTTCTCCTGTGTACTTTCCAGGACAGCTTTGGTCTCAGAAGAATTTGTTGGAAGAGGAGTGAAGGTGATGCGTCAGTGTGTTCCTCCTCTGCAGCAGGGGTTCTGCGTGACACAAGAACAGTACAAGTCTGCGGTTAGTCACAATTTGGAGAGATGGCAAAATTCATATAATCTGCGGTCTTGCCTCTGCCTAGTTTTTGGAGTGATTCTTTTAACAAAGACTATCTAACTGCATACTTCCCAGTGTCTTCCCTTGTACTTCTTTTCACAGTGTTATTTGTCTTTAATTCTAATCTGATCATCTCATAGACTCAAGGTCTTTCCCTATGTCTTATTATCCATATGTGATGGAATGACCCTATCAGATGGTAAATTCTGCATTGGATTTGAGCTAAATAGCAGTTCTCTAGTATTTTCTGTATTGGGACTGAGACAGTTCAGTCTGTTTCCTCAGAATGATATGCATGCAGCCCTGGCCAAGAAGTATTTTAAGCAAAAGAAACAAAACAGTCCTTAAAGTTGGTGGGTTTGGAAGTGGGAAGAAAATTAAGAGCATCAACTTTTTAGCGGAAGTAGAACTCTTTTTTTTTTTTTTTTTCCCCAGTCTCATTGTGTAAGACAGAGAGGAAAGGATCTACATGCTGCCAGAAAACCAGGCATGATTTGCTGAAAGCTTTGTCAAAGTGGTGCATCCATCGGAAGGGATTTTGTTGTGTTTTTTTTCTTTCAGACAATGCTTTTCTGTCACAGGGTGGCAGGCTGCTTTGTCCTGATGACTTCCAGCAGTGAATGACAGAAGCTTTAGGGAGAGGCCCTATAAAGTGTGTGAGAGGGGGCAGGGCAAGTGAGAGTGCAAGCTCCTGCAGTTTGCCTGGGTGGCAGAGGTACCTGGGCCCTGCTCTGTCCAGAGAGCTGCCACCACTGCAGGTAGGAGGACATGCCATGGGGGAATGACACAACAGACCCTGTCCTGTCTGCAGTGCTGGGAAACTGCAGGCCTTCAGGAAGCAGTGAGCGGGGCCTGTGGAGAGTGGTCTTGTTAAGGTCTGTAATGCCCAGAGTCTTTCTTGAAACTGCTATGCAAAAGCTTAGCATGGAAAAAGTGAACTTTGACAGCGCAGGTGGAGCTCTGAACAGGCAGGTAGAAGACTGGGAAGATCTTCCTAAGTGGATCTGAGATATTTGCACAGGAAGATCCTGTATTGGAGCTGTCAGATAAAATCTCAAGCTGGGAACATGCCCAGGAGTTTTTATTTTAGAAGTGGTAACTAAACTGTCCTCAGGTCACTGTGGTTGGACTGACTCGCAGTGGACTTGAGTACCACTTGTGTGGTACTGTGCCAGACTGTAGAGATCCAAGCTATTGGCCTCCTTCATAGGTAAACAGAGACTCCTGTTGGTAGCATTCATGTGGTGAAGCGGCAGAGGGGTATAATTATTACAGACAAAAGTGGTGCTTCCTAACTGGCACAGCAATTTTTTTTGATGTTGCTACTAAGATTGATATATTCAGCACTGTGTACACTTAGGTTGGGGGCTGTCTTTCCAACAAACAAATTCTGTGCCTTCAAATTTAGGTCTGCATTAAAAAAGGCACGACTTTTGCTGTACTCTGTATGGGGCACCACAGTGCTGATGATGCAAAACATAGAGGCATTCTTGTGTGTGGAGGCAAAGCATTAATGTGGGCAGGTAGCTGGTCAGACTCTCCATGAGCACCACAAGAAACTTTTGTCTAGGGATTTCATCTTTCAGAGGGAGGGAGTACCTAGGAAATCCTCATTTGCTGCTTTCACATGCTTTTCCAGTTGTGTGTGGGTTGGTTTTGGTTGGGGTTTTTTTCAGGATTTAAATCCTAGGATTGACACAACTGAATGTTTCAGCCAGAAGAGTTCACTCAGTGAATTGGCATAAGTGCTAATGGCAAGAAAACCATTTTTTCCAGACCTGTATAAACCATCTAAATCTAAGATCTGGGATGTAGCTCTGCTAGTAAGACTTCTCTAGTGCAGATCAGCCTTCAGCTTTTCTTCTTTTCATGGTTTCAAAATACTCTGCAGCTCTTGAGTGTGCCTTTCACTCTACTTCATTTTATTACTGCATTACAACATGATCCCCTTTAAAAGTACCAATATTTGGAAAAATAAGTCCCCTCATAGCCTACATAAAATAAAGTGTGTGGTGAGGAGATCTATGGAAATAGGAGAGACTGCATCAGATGGGAAATCTGGGGTGAGAATTTGAGGAAGTGGAATGCCTGGGGAGGAGGGGTGCTGGAGTACCCCCTGCATAGTACTTTCATCTGTCTGTATTCCATGCTGCTGATGATTTGCATTGAATGTACCCAAATACAGTAATTTCTTTGAAGAACCAGGATGCCAAATAGCACATCTGTGTGGTGGAAGTCAGCGTTTGGGATTTCTGAGCTGTCTGAGCAAGCTGGCGCGTTTAGTTGGCTCTGCATGGGCTGCTGCGGTGAGGACGGGAGGGAGGTGAGCTGGAGCAGCCGCTGCCGGGGCCCAGACTGGCAGCTGCTCTGGAAATGACTTGTGTGGTCAGGACAGGGATCTCAGCACCACATTTTGGCAGAGAAAGTTGTCTCTGTGATCAGCTGGAATCATAGCTTGCTGAATAATTCCTGGAATCATTTGGCCTTGAGTATATTTTTAGGGATAAAACAATTTCAAGGAAGCTCATAGCAGCAGGACAGCATTAAAATGTGTCCAAACACAGAAACAAGGATTTATCTTCCCTAGGAAGCTTCCTGGATCTGACAGCTCTTCTGTTGCAGGTGCTGTGATTACTAAATACGGTCTTAAGCTCTCTAACACTTTGTGAACTCCTTTTCATTTCTGATAGGAAAATAACAGACTGTCACACGCAACTTTTTTCTTTTGCATAATTTTGATGTAGCTGTGACACTTGACATACAGCATGGATGACTGTGAATGGCTTCTTAAAATTTAAGCAGATGATTCAGAATTAATTTTGAAAAACAACATTATTGTTGTCCCAGGAATTCAGTACAGACAGCAATTGTCTAACTAGATTATCTAGCTTCAGCTGATCCCCAAAACTTCTCATTGATAAAGCAGCTAAAGAATCTTAAATGATACACCTAATAAACTAATAAACTACTTCAAATAACATTTCAAAGACTTTTGACTGTTGTTGATCCTCCCCTTCCCCTTGAGAATCTGTTGGTGTTGGCTTCCTAAAATGTTTTAAAATGTGACTTTGTGATTATGAAAGCCTTCAGCACTCTAAAGAAGTTTAGATACAACCTTATCCTACTGATGCTTGTAGATGGCACTTTAGCTCTTTGTAAATAAGTAAGAAAAAAGCAGGCAGTTTCAAAAGAGGATTGAGCCAAGCTATCTTTCAGATCATAATACTAACATAAAAAGCAATAATTCTAGCAGCTGTTTTCTCCTGAAGTTGTATGCTGAGAAAAAGAAATTTGTCTTTTTATGATAAGAACATTTCTTTGTAATCTTGGTGTATGCTTGCAATATATTTCAAAATATTTCACAAGGCCTGTTTAAAAAAAAAAAAAAGGCATTTGACAGTGCTTGTACATCACAACATGTAATATTAATTTGGTGGTGAAGAGAAGCATTGAACAGACTGTATCTAATTGCCCAAATCTGCAGAAGGCGCATCAGCACTCTGAACTGCTTCAGGAGAGTTCAAAAACCTCCAGTGGGTTCTCAGCAATTGTAGGCTGTCTATGGCCCCTGTAGTTTCTGAGAGACAGGGAAAGATTATAAGATGTACTTTCACATAATAACATGGTAAAAAGCATAAAGGACAGAGGCAATGGTTAATGTACTGATCTGCAGAGACTGGAAGAGACCTGGAAAAATCAAAGGTGAGCCATTGCTTCTGTATGATCTGACTTGTTTGTTATGTATGGGAGCAGCATTGTGCTTAGCACTGTTGGAAATGCTGAATTCTTTCCCCTGGATTGCGTACAGCCCAACTCTACATTGGGAAGTTGGAGGATTTAACTATGGACTATGGTATGACAAACTATTTTTCTACCAGGAGACTGGGAAAGACTAAATTATAACTTTGAAGCTCTCTGCTAAAATGCATTTTCAGTTTTACCCTTTGAAGCTGCTGAAATTTATGGAGAAAGGCTTTTAACACTTGCAAAGCAATATACTGTTGGCACGTAATGAGAAATACAGGGTCTCACATTGTATGGCCTCATGTAGGTACACATGTACATATTGCATCGTATTTTTGCCCACCATTTCTGCTTTCTATTTTAAGAAGTTATTATAGGAAACTATGTTTCCTTAGCGTTCAAAATGAGTCTTTGCTCTTTGAAGCTGAAGAACATTTTAATGTTCACTCTTCTGGAATGGAGCAGTGAAGAGCCACAGAGCTACTGTAACTTTATGCTCGCTTATTGATACAACTGAAGTATGCAGCCAGCATAAAAAGCATAATTGATCAATCTAAAAGGGCAAACAAATCAACTTTTGCCTACCTGGCACTCCAGAGCTGTGACATAATGGCCAGGAACGGGTGGTGGCAGGGGGTGCTTGGCTGCAGGCATGCTGCCTGCATATATCCTTGTACTAAGGAGGTCTATAACCTCTGTGAGTGCCACTGCTGCCTTCCATGGTAAAACTCTGCTTCTCTGCCCTGGCTGGGGTGGCGCCTGTGGGTGACTGGGCTGTGGCTGACCTCATCACTGTCCTTGGCTTGTTTCACCTTGCTGGGGGCCACAGCCCCCAGGGCTGTCTGGGGAGAGAGGGCACCATGCCACCCTGGTGGCCCTAGGTCTGGCCAGGCCATGCTGCACCCAGGCACAGTGAGGAGTTGAGAGGAATCTGTCCTCTAGCAGTGGCATTAGTCCTTGAGGGTTGTAAGTGGATATCTGGGGCTCCAGTAAGATTTTCAGCCCCTGTGAGGGTGGGAGTCTTGTTGCATCTGCTGTCAGAGCACAGCAAGCTCCAGTGCCTGCTGCTCTCACTGCTGTCGGTGCCAGGGTGCTGGTATGTGAGAGACGCACGTTCCTCTCCACCCCAAATGTACAGGTCCTGCTTAGCAGGGGGGTAACTGAACCCTCAGGGTCTGGTTAGTGACTTGCTATGTTATGAAAAGCTGTTGGAACAGATGAAATGAATGTGATTGTCAGCATCTGAAGTAATCAAATATATTGTCTTTACTTAGAAGCTGTCTGGTTGTAGGTGTTTAGCTTAGGGTTTTGGGATTGAAACACTCCAACACCATTAGCTGCAGTTCCCAGGTTTGCTATTGCTTCATCTTTACTGCAAACATATTATACGTTCTGATACTCAAATAGATTGACTTAGACCCAGGCAAGCAATCACAATATTTTCCTTCTGCAGATAATTTATTCCAGTAGCTTTGTTCTCTGTTTCTGATAATGAATTTTTTTCATTAGGAGGCATTAGGAGCTAGTTTAGTCCATGCAGGTAACATTGTCCTAAAATCTTAGATTCTATGCTTATTGTGTTTATTGAGGTTTCACCTATATATTTTTTTCACCTGTATATTTTTTTCTCTTTTGTCTACTCCAGCATGACCTGGTTTGACCACAATATTGACTGCCAGTACTCTCGATTCACTAGGAAGTATGCAGCCATGCATGGAAGAAAACCTCATAGACATAGCCATTTATTCATCAACTAATCTATATCCAAAATTTAATTTTTTAAAAAAACCTATAATGAACAGCATAGGAGCTTTCAGAAAACATATGATTTGAGATAGTGCTGTAGGAGGGAAAAATGCTCTAATCTACTGAAGTCCTTGCTTCCCTATTTTCAGCTAGCCATGGAAAAAAATACAGCAGACCTATAAATGCCATGAAGGTTTCTCATATATCTTAGTTGGAGGTGAGATATAGCATGGAAAGGAAGTGTAAAAGAACACTGAAGATAGAAGCAAAATGAACCCAACCCTGACCAAAAAAACCCACAAACCAATGAAAAACCAACAGAACCCAAAACCACAACAAACCAACCCCCAAAATAAAATTTGACTACTTCTAATAACCATCAAATATGGTACAGGATCATTAGATTAACCTTTTGTTATGATGAAAAACATGGCTGTAAGATGTCTGAGCCATATTTAATGGGATCAGTAGGTTTATGCTCCTTATTATGTTGAGACAGATAAAGATTTTAATTTAGATAAATGGGAACCTGACATGGTCTGGGTTTTGTTCTCTGGGTTTTTTTGGTGGTTTTTTTTTTTAAAATATATCTGCTGCTTTTATGCTGGGTTCTGACTTCTGTGATGATTAACAGATAATTTCTCTTCCTGTAGTGAGCAGTGTTGAAGTTAGATGGCAAGAAGGAAGTATGTTCTTCACGCAGATGTTGCTTCTGCAGCAACATTCAGCAAGAGTGATGGAGCTGGAGTTCATGCATGGCAAAGGCAGCTGCCTCTGCCTAGTGCAGTGAACTTGGCTGCCCTTTTCGCTGGTTTGCCTCAGCCCAGTTTAGAGAACTGTGGCAAAGTGTGCCTCCTCAGGCTTAAGAAATAGATGAGTCAGTTTAAATTCTAGAGATTGTTATTCACTTAGTTGTAGATATCTGTGCCAAAACTATTTTGAGAAGGTCCCTGTTGGATCCTGAAGCAGGGCAATACAGATCAAGCAAGTGTGCTGGCACCTTCATGCCTCCCTGAACTGATTTCTCTCTTCTGCACCGGGGCATCCCCTTGCCACCTTGGCATTCGCCCTGCATGTCCAGGATTGCACATGCCTCATGATGCCCAGCAGCATGGTGGGATCCCTTCTGTTCCTTCATAACCGCAAAGGTACTAGGAGGTTTTCGGTGAATGAATGACTTAAGTGTCTCTATATGTAAAATGGACATTCCAGTACTTGTGTTTCATAAGTATATTGAAAACTGGCAACTGTGTGGATAGTCCTGGAATTGAAGGATTGAAGTAAAGAATAAAATGCACTTGGGCTAGACAGTATCTAGTTCAAATAAGCTGTTACAGCTGGCAATTGTTCTTCCTTTGGTCTGACTGTGGGCTAGTTTAATCAGAGCCATTTAATTCCATGAAACTTTGCTCAGATGCCATGGTGTGGAGTGCCACTAATGATGCCCAGAAAGTTGTGCTGCAAACAACTCTGAAATAATGATGCCCAGTATTTACAGATGTTAGCATGGTGAAATGCTTGCACATTGCTTGAGGTAGCCTTGTGAAGACAAGTGATTATTACTAGTTTGGGTCTCTGAAACAAACCTGCGGTGAATAGCTAGAGCTGCTGTTAGCCACGCTGTATTGAGGGAAGTAGCAAATCCTTCTTCCTTTCTTCTCTCATACCCTCCTGGTGGGATAACGAAATACAACAAAGTATTCATCAGGCATATTGGGCATTTTGAACACAGGGCAAGTATTTCTCAGTTCTTTTTCCCCAGAAATTTCCTTCCAGCTAGAAAATAGATGCAGTCCAGCTGGAGCTCCTTGCCCTGTGCCACTGACAGTATCAAATATGATTTTCCCTGTCTGGCTGAACACTTGCCAGACCCCAAGGCTTAAGATCTGTTATCCTTAATAGGCTTTAAGAAAATAATTGTTTGATTGTTTAATGCAATTAAAAATCTTTTGCTCCCATGATGTTTGTTAACAGACTATCCAAAAGGAGGATATTGACCAGTCTTCGAAGTACAAGAAGTTGGTGTCTTGGTGGCTCTTCTTTTACTAACATGTAAGGGTAGAGAAGAGGTACTTGTGACCTTTTATTCAGCTGTGGTGAGTGTGCTTTCTTGAATTTTTGTGTGGGTAGGAAGTATCCCTTAGAAGGAAGCTTGGCTGCGTCATTGATGGAATTGTACTAACGAAAGTCTGCAGTATAATTGATGAGAAGAAGCATCCGTTTAGGAAATTGGTAGCAAGGGGGCTCTTAATCTGCCTGATTCCATGGCATGACAAAGTTATTTTCCAGTCTGAAACTGAAGCTGAAGTATTTGGTTTTTTGACTGTGACTGTGTGTGCCACTTTCACCTTAAAAGAATAACAACAATTATTTCTTCAGGCTTCTTTAGCTGCATACACTGGCTGCATTTTGCAGGTTGATAATAAGAATGGTGTTGTGATGACTTCCATATGGGAATAGGTCTTTTTAATATTCTCAGTCTGCCATAGATGATGATTACTGTACTTGCACTTTAAAAGCAGTTATGTAAAAGCAGCAAAAGGTGTGTCAGGGGAAAGGCAGTTGCCATTGAAAACTTTTCATAAGCTGTGCTATTAAGTATTTATATGTGTGGTCTCAGAACAGGTAGGCTAAAAAGTAACCGCCTTTAATAATGTCACAAATATTGCTTCTCCCAGGGGTCCCTAGCAACATTTGGATGATTTTTCTATGAAAAAAAGAGACTGATGAGCACAGGAACTTTCTTCTGACTATAGTAAAAATGTCAGTTTGTCCAATTCTTCCTGTTTCAAGCCTTTGCTTTTCATTTAAGAGACTGCTGCCCTTTAAGACCATTTGATCAGAACATTAAAGGCATGTTCATATCCTGTGTCCTGTTGAATCAAAATATTTGTATTGCTATGTATATGCTACAGATGCTACAGAATTCAGTTGGCAGGGGATGAGGAATCCAAATGCTTCCTTCTGGACCTAGTTTTGTATGGTTAAAAAATATGTTTTACAGGCCACAAAGAAACTTCTAGTGCTATTGCTATAGTCATATATAGGAGAGTTGTTTGAAAAGACAACCAACACTACCTATGTTTATTAACTTTAGCCAAAAAGGCATAGAATCGATTGTTTGCTTTTCCTAAAGCTCTGTTTATGATCAGATAAAAGTTCATAAAGGTGTCCTGTTCTCTGTGAAACAAAATTAAGAACCTCATGTATCAATTTCTTGAGAAAGCCTTTCAACATCTGGTTGACTTCCTGCATATCTTTGAAGGCCACTTAATCTTGGTTAAATATTTAAAGCAATTGAGTGTCAATATTAGGAAGTAAGCTATACTTAAGTATCTAAAATTGTAGTGATTTAAAATAATTAAGTATTATTTAACAGTATTTTCCTCATTTGCTTTATTGCAAATATTGTGTTAGGGGCTATATTTATCTGTTTAATTGTATATTCAATACCTAGGCTTAATGGTTCCCCTGTTCACCTAGGCCCTACTGCAATTTTCCTACCTGTACATATGAAGTTCATGAAATAAGCCTTCTCTGTGAAGGAGATATAGCCCTTCTTTAATTACACAGAATTAAGATGGTAATAATAATGAGTGGCAATGGAAAATTCATGTAGATACAGCTTTAATTATCCCAGTTTTCTGTGTTTGGACATCTGGATTGCCAACAATAAATTAAACTTTAATTAGTTGTGTTTTTTTATTAACCTTTCAGATGTTTGATAATATTAGCAACAGAGTGCCTATGATCACAGAGCAAAGCTGAATATTTCCTGCTCCCCTATTTCCTTTCTTGTTTACTAGAAACACAGAAAGTAATGAAATTAAAGACAAGTTTTTGGATTTTGCATTGTAATTATTACGTTGCAAAGCAGTGTAATAAAAGGATGACTTAGTGCTCCAGGAGAGGTAGACTTAAGTATGTTCCTTTTGCTCTAGCGGCAAGCGACTTGAGGACAATCTGAGCTCAGTCTTCTGTTTCATACAGCTTTTAGGCTATCTTTCTGGGCAATTTGACCAAATGCTCCCATCTGGCTGGCTTTCCTCATCCATACCAATAGGCAGCAGTGAGTTGGTTACATTTCCCCTGCCAATCTCTGTACAGTTTGTAAGTAGTCTGAGCACTGAGCAATGAGTCCATTAGCTCTGCAGCAGAGAACCCAGCGGCAAATCATTCCTAATCCATCTCCTGGGTAGGAGATTTGTTTTTTTCAGGTCCAGTGCTTCTTATCTGTAAGGTAGGAGCCTAGCTCAAGTGCACTGAAGGGTTACAGATGGCCTTGTTAGCTCTTGCTTGAACTTTGTGAGGACTTCTTTTGATGAAGAAAGTACAATGTGAGCCTTATGAATGTAAGGAGGAACACTGAAAACACCGGGTGGTCTATTAAGCCTGGAGAACCAGGTGGAAGTGCAATGGACATTTAGGATATTGAAAAGCTCTTTGAGACAAGGAGCTTACCGTTAAGAATGACTTACTGTTCTTAGTGGTACTTAGCATTTATAATGTTCTTTTCTTGAAGCAATTATGATTTCACCCAGGTGCAGAACTGTAGATAAGTTTTTGAAGACAAAAGCTATGGTTAAAGGTGCAAGCACTTTGCTTCCTAGCCATCTGTTCATGCAGTTAAAAAATGTCTGCTTGCCTAAAGCACCAGTGCTTAGGAGCCCTGATGGACATGCAGGGTGAATTGAAATCGAATGCTGAGCCTGTTCATTGATCTATTACAATCACCCTGCTGAAAGGTGTCTCCTCTGAGGAAAGGCCATCTAAGTTTAAATACCTTAAATTTCTAAGAACATGGATGCAGACATGGCAAATCAAAGTGTTCATCATGCCTTGTATAAGGCTGTAGTAATTTTCTTAGTTGCTAGTGCAATGAGAAGAGTTTAAATAACTTAAAGACATCTTAGCTAGTCAACAGCCATAAACTTCTATCTAAGTAAAGCCAGTGGAAAAATTCTTTTGACTAAGTACTTGATGTGTTCAAGGAAAATAAGGCAGAAGGAGGTCCTGGGTTTTCTTGTACCCGAAGCAGAGGTACAGGTTGAAGGTCTCTTATATAAAAAGATATAATTCAAGGACGTATCCATTAAGAATATTTTTTGTGAGATTTCTCTCCAAGTCTTATATTCTCTAGTCAGAAAATTAATTTCCCAGAAACAAGAGTGTAGCTGAAAATAATTATGCTTCAAAGGGCCGTATTCTTCTCCTTGTAAAATTAACCTGGTGCTTAACCAGAAAGTCGATCCTTTTTCCATTTCAGATGTCTGAAGCTAAACTGTGGCACATTTGATTTCAGTGCTGTTGGCAAGATGGATTGTTTGAAAGCAACAGGATCAGAAAAGAACTTTTCTGCCAAGGATGGCAGATGACCCAGCATCAGATGAAGCATCACCAGTGTTGTTCTGGGGCAGGTTATCCATGCCACATGCTTGCATATCGGCCGCAAAGGGATCTGGCATTGTTCTTAGTGCACTTGGCACCTCAGCAAGCAAACTATGCACATGAAGTTCAGGAAAGAAAATTGGAGCAATCTGTGTAGTTGGTAGGCTGTCTTAAAACACATTCAACATTGACAGCTTCCTCTCTTAGGCTGAGTTTTACTTCCATGTTTTACACTGAGTCTTTCTTGGCAGAAGGTGGATGAAGGATTAAAAGTAACAGATTTTTTTTTTTTTTTTTCCCTCCTGTCAGAGAAAACTGTCCCTGGGATTAATGATGATGGAGAAAAGTCCACAGTTAATATTTATTCTAACACAGTGGTACCTTGCTTGTGTGAATGGATGAAATAAAACCTAGTTGGATCTGTCTTTGTACCAATGACACTAAATAAAATGGACTTGGGGACTGGGAAAGTCAGCTAGTTCCCAAAGCGACCACTCTGTGTTCCCTCTGGGAAATTCCCATTTAAAAGCTCAAGAGAAATGGCCCTATCAGCCACCCATGTTATAAATCCCAAAGAGGCAAGCTTCAGCTGGCACCCTGTCTCCTTGTCTGCACTGGTCAAAAGGATTAAACCTAATCACTCAGGAAGTGGGTGGGAATGACAGCTGCCTTGTGCACCTCTGGCACAGCTGGAGGTGGTGTATGTCCTCCTGATGCCTCTTCATCCATGAACTGTGGCTTGAAAGCCTCATGGGGAAGCTCACAGAAACTTTTCTGACAAAAGGGCCTTCTGCTGTGTTCAAAATTAAAAAGGTACCATGCTGGAGCATTAGAGAGCAAGCTGGAACTGAATTAAGATAAATCAATTAGCTATAAGTGCTATTCAGAGAGTGTTTTGGATTGAAATAAACACCTAAGAGCATGAAGTATTCTGCCAAATTATTGAAGGTAAGGTGGAAAATAGAGGATGTCCATTTTAATACACATGCTCAGCCACATTAA
Organism: Eurystomus gularis; assembly: GCA_013400335.1. Lineage (NCBI taxonomy): Eukaryota > Metazoa > Chordata > Aves > Coraciiformes > Coraciidae > Eurystomus > Eurystomus gularis. The sequence continues at coordinate 176,383 of VZZY01023217.1, read as the reverse complement.
ACGGATTATGTCCTTCTCTTGGGAAATGTTGAGTCTGTACTCTCAAAACAAGAGCAGCTCTTTAGAGGGCAAACTCTCTAGTGTGCTATCATGTACAGGTTTCCCTTATGACTGTATAAGATTTCAGTACCCGTGTGTCATGCTCCATGTTGGGAGCATGGGGGGAAAAATGCTGCTTTAAAACACAAATGGTGGAATTTATTCGACAATGCAGCCATCTAATCTTGAATTGCCACTCTGCACAGAGTAGCAGGCATCTCTAAGGCGCAATTATTCTCATCCCGCAGTAGATGTTTTGGTGGAGTCAGATGAATTATGCCTGAGGGTTCTTATTTCTCCCCACTGATTATAAAGGGAGCCTAGGAAGGATAATGTAGATACAGAAATGTGCAGTGTGGACCTCTAGAGCTAGAGAAAGTGAATCCTGCCCAAGATAACAGAATATCAACCAATAACAGAAAGTTGACAGAGAGATTTCCAAGCAGAACATTTATCCTGTCTATAGTGGTGTTACACTGTTGTCCAAGAAGGTTGTAGAAGTGCTTAAAAGCTATGGGGATGTCAGGGCTGCAAAGGTTCATCAGTGAAGATAGCCAACACAGCAAGGGCATGCAAGAAGTATTTTTCAGGATGTTTGTAGTAATGTTAATGTCAAGATCACTTCTCTTGGGGAATTTATCCCATAGGGCTCCACCAGCTGTCTTTACACCCTTGTAAAAGGGAACTCAGTGGAGAGGTGGTAGGGAACTGAGGCTTTTATCTCATTTCACCCTGTCTGTGTTACTCCTTGCTCATAAGGTAGGTGCTTTCCTATAATCCTTTTGACATTAAAATTCTCTTTTTCCTTCTCCCTTCTTTTTGGAAAATAGTATATGATGCCACTTGGATTTTATCCTATTTGTAATAATCAGTTTCTCATAAATGAGAACATGGAAGTCTCAGGTGTGAGGTAATGGCCCAGTTTATGGAACTAAGAAACTTTTCAAAGAATTTGTTTTTAAAACATGCCATGGACATAGGGATGCATTGAGGGGCTGTGTCTAGTACAGCAAAGGCTGGCTATTTTCCTATATTAAACAATATAAGCATTTAACTTCAAGGATGTGAAATTGCAAGCTGCTAAATATATTTTTTTTCTTTAACCAATATGTGTCTCTATAAAGACAATGAATTGCGCTTGGCTTCTCATCTTGTGCAAAGAAAATGAGTCTTAGAAGGCAGAAGCTTTAAAGATTGGTAGTTTAATTAGAAAGTGCCCTAAATGAAGTCTCAGCATTTTAATAAATTTCTTCTGGGATGAAAGAAATTTCTCTCAAAGAACATTGCAGCAAATGTGTGAGTATAGGGGATCACTAGGGAGACCTTGGCATTTTAAGGCAGCAAACTTTAACTGTGAATCATATGCTCCTCATGATTTTGAAGTATGTGCCTATGTGCAAACATTGTATGTACACTATGTATATATGTATATAAAATTGAAGAATGTATATATACACATCTCTGTGTGTGCATATACACATGCACACACAGACAAAGACAAAAGGAATAGGTATCTTTCCTAGTAGCATTGGGCAGGGAGGGCAGTGGCAATGGGGGGGTGGGGAAGGGGAGGCAGGGAGCACATAGGGTGGTAGCAGGAGCTATTGTAGAGGGTAGTGAGGAAACTGCATAGCCTGAAAGGGACACCTGGAGTCAAAGATGGGACCTCTGCTGCCAGGGCTGGGTAGGGTCCATAAAAAAATACCCTTTTCTACCTCCTGCATTGCTGATGAGACTTCTGAGAGTTCATTGTGTGCCATGTGCCCTCACCAAAGCAAAAACTGGTAGGGATGGAGAGGAGTAGTGAATCTCTCCTTCCAGCAGCTGCTCACTGGTCCTCTCAGATACCATGGCTTGGTGTTCCCACCTCATGTTTTCCAGCCTGTCCTGGGCCGGGCAAGGTGCAGTGAGGAGCCACCCATTCCTTCTTCACTGCTACCAGTATCCCATCTGCCCACACTTTCCCCAGGACAGCATTTCACATCAGGAAGGTCTGATGAGGCAGGCTCAGAGCCATCCTCCCCTTGTGGATTTCAGTTACCTTGCTCTTCTCCCACTGATGCAATTGGGAGTTACTTCCAACAACTCGCATCCTTCCTCCTAAGTGAGACATGAGTAACTTGGAGAAGCTCCTTTGGGCCATTATTTTAAAATGGTGGTTCCGAGCATTGCTGGTACAGGCTCTGCTACGGGAACCTGGTACACAGTGTGTTTCACTCTCTTTGTGAGCTAGTTGATCTAATATGCTGGTACTTGCAACAGGCTTCAAGGGATTTTGCTGCTTAAGCTGTATTTATTTGAAGTCACGTTTGTCCTTAGCAATTTTTTATTAAACAATCATAGAAAGTTATTTTTGGTAATGTATACTGCTAGACTGGCTTCCTGGTAGTTTCAGATCAGTGGGACTAATTTTCCTAAATCTGTGTAAAATGTATTAAATCACGGAACATTTCATATAATTTTATTCCTCAGTTCAGCTAGAAATATTTTATAACTTTCTCTGCAGGAAACATCCAATTGACTTGTTTTAAGTTTCTTGCCAGATTCAAGATTATATTAACCATTTTACCAGCATAAGGGGAGATTGTTGAAGAAACACCTGCTCCAGAAAGGCTTATTAAATTTTCACCCCCTCATCATCAGATTAGTGCTGTCTCGTGCATTCAGTTGCACAATCTCAAAGTGCTGTCTGACAATTTACTGCAACTTTCTGCTCATTCCTTTGACCTAGAGATTGGGATTTAAAGGTTACAATTACTAGGCTAGCAGGAAGCATTGTTTTAGTAGGAGAGACATAAATATTTCCTGCATTGTAGCAGCTTTCGTAATGTTGGTAGGCAAAAGACTTTTCTTCAAGTAATAAAATGAATGTTTCAATCTGATTAAAAGAGTTCCCCAACTGCCGCTCCATACATCTTCATGCCTCCTGCATTGCAATGATAGCATTGTATACGGGAAATGAGAACTTTGGGAGTTACTCTGTATTTATTTTGTGTTTAGAAAGGATGACTGACAGGGATTTCTAAGACTTTTGCACCAAGAAACACAGGAATTTTCATATTTTACAGTATCTCTACCCACCCCTCTGTACTTGAGCATTGTCTCCTGCTTGAGCCTTCCTCAAACTTCAGTTCCTTTGCAAATGCTCTTAGATTTGGCTTGTCTTTGGGAGCCAACAATTCAGTGGGTGATGACAAACCACACTGGGGTTGTCATATTAATTATCTGTGTCTTATATACATTAATTTTCTGTGAATTCCGTGATTATTTTAAGAGTTACAGGGTGATGAAGGTCCTCTCCAGACCACCTTTTCCTTGGAGGACAGTCCATACTTCTAGAATCCCGTTTAGGATACTACAGTACAGCATAGATGAGCAAAGATTTCTGCAATAATTATGTCAGTTCTACAATAATAGTATTGGTTCATTAACAGAATATCAATTCTCCAATCATCTTATTCTGTATATTTTGACTCCTATAAAACTCATTTGTACAAAAAAGCTGGTTAGCATAATGATGGGGCCTGAAACAGTAACAGCATAACAATAATTGTTTAATGTGTTTTTGTAACAAATATATATGTTTTTAGAGCAGCATTTATGTGACCTATTGCTTTAATTTTTGTGGAAAGTATAAAAGTGTAGACAATTCAATTCATGTAATGAATATAAGCTTGCATACAGCTAGTGCTAAATGATGGGGAAAGGGAGGTTATTAGAAAGACTTTGTGTGTGTGCATATATATATAAAGTAAGTGATCCTTAAGGAAAAATCAGGAGAGAAATTTGCTAAACAAGCATGTTTCACTGGCTTGATGAATTTTTTTTTAATTTGCTGGACTATTGGTTTAGGCAATACATTAAGTAACTAATGGAAGTGTTTAAAAGAACTATTTTTAAATGACATTTTCAGTAATAAGCCAAGTACAAATACAGTATGTAAAGCTGATAATAGAGTTCATGTAGTACGTAACAAATTGATTATGGGCACATTTTCTGTTTCTAGAGTACATTTTTTGAAGAGTGAGAGTTCTCATCCTGACTACATAGAGATGTAGTAGTAGGACAAGTTAGACACGGGCCTACTTGCAATATAGAAGTGCTAACTCTATGTCTCAAAAAAAATCAACTTGCTTAGGGCTAGGAATAAATTTTACCTGGGAAGCACTATCAGTTTCTCCTAAGCGCAGTTTTGTTCTGGAGTCCTCTCTCTGATACCATAGGGTGGTTGGGGCAGGGAAGCAACTGTGGGAAAGCAAACCTCATCCCAATGCACGCTTACCTTTAGAGCAGGTCAGTGCAGTATTTCTAAGCCAGAGCGCACTGACACTATTCAGAACTTGAACAAAAGAGAAGTGAAATAAGGCAGAGTTTGGTAATTCTTTGAACAGTTTGCAGAAGTTCCTTAACAGAAATTACGCATTTTGTGTTTTGAACAAAGCATAAAGAAATGTGGGAGTTGTGACTGACAAGGTTCAGTCTTAGAAATGGCAGAAGTTTGAACATTTTTCAAAAAAGACCTTGAAAGTAAAAATGATTGAATCATGCTGTTTGCCTGTCTTTTCCATGATACCCAGGTTGAGGTGCAGAATGAGGAGATGTAGATGTTCATAGTCCTTTTCAAAGGAGAATTAAGTGTTTTCTCAAAATGCTTTAAATATTTTTCTCTGTGGGGATATTAAAGTGGCCATTTTGGGAAGAAAAGGTTTGTTGTTGTTTTGTTTTATTTTGTTTTTGGTGGTTTGTTTTTTTTTTTTTTAAGAGATTTCCAGGTCTCTTCTGAATACAGAAACTGCTTCACTTGTTAAAAATAAGAATTACATTTCTTCCTCAAACTCTAAAATTTGAGCAGCTTGGCTCTGTGTTGGGATCATTGCAGTTTCGGCAAGCACAGATGCAAATAGGGAAGCCTACAGTGTGAAGGCCAGTTTTCCTGTTGATGATGCTGCTGTATGTTTCTTTCCCAAGTGCAAGTTCCTCAGTCCTTCATGCTTGTCAGACTCCAGTTCTCATATAGCAATTTATTCTATGTTATATGAGGTGTACTAAAATGAAGTGTTCAGAAGAGCAGAGCAAACATGAGCAATGCCTTTCTGTAGCCCTTTGGGGTAAAGGTATGATTCAGAATGGGCAAGCTGCTTATGGCATCACCAAGCTGGCTCAGATCTCTTCTGAAGCGAAGGAAACAGTGTGACTAATGCTGCCTCCAGGGTGAAGTGGAGGTGTAGGGGAGGAAGAACTGAGCTGGACTGGAAGGTCAGCGGACTGCTGGGCTGCTTCTGTCAGGGCAGGGGCGATAGCAGCGGCTGTGCTGGGATGAGGCATGGGCTTTCTCCCTCTGTGTGGTTGGTGGTAGCAGCCAGCCTAGGGTGGTGGTGGCTGTGCTTGTTTGAAAGGGTTTTGACAGAGGTTAACTGGTCATCCTTGGGAAACTAATGTCCTAGGAAAATGGGAATGCTTAAATTTATAGCTGGCTGTGCCTTGCTGTGGGTCAGAAGGAGGAGGAGGAAGAATAATGCAGATCTTTTGGCAGCATCAGTTCAGAGAGCTTTAATGACCAAATGGCCAAGCAGTCAACAATTCTATGGAGCTTAACTGAAAAGTGTTCTTATCTTGGCCATAAAGAGTTGGGTAAGTGGAGAGACAAGATACAACTGAGGAAATGGAAAACATAGCAGGTGAAGAGTGCTTCTTGTTCACCTACTTTTTTGAAGTGTGATGAGACAATTGCCATAGAAATGCTGTTCTCTACTTGATACAATGTGCACCAGTTCCAGGAAGCTGTAGAGAGTTGTGACAAATAGCTTTCCATAAATTTAAATATCCTAATGTAAGGGGAAATATGTCCTTGTGTTTTCTTATAGAAGATCAGATTCTGTAAGATCTGCTTTTACTAGAAGGAGAATATAACTGAGTTGGGCATCAGCTGTTACATATGGTCTTCAAAGTGAATGTAGCTGCAGTCTGTTCTGTTCCTTTGTAAACAAAGGACAGCATATGTTTTTCAGAAAAAAATTAACTTGCATCTTTTAAGACAGTTTTGATAGACCAGAACCTGCAAATAATACTGAATTAACTTACCAAACTGTAAAGTTACACAAACTAATTTTGTTCCAAAGACACTTTTGGCTGTTTGAAACAACATACTCCATAAGAACATAGTGACCAGTAAGAAATAGTTTTCAGCTGTAAATGGTCTGAAATATTCAAACCTTCATAAATACAACTAGTAAGTGTATTATGAAAGTCCATTAGAAACAAAGGTTCTTCTCAGTTCTTTCTGTGGCTAGTAGTTATTTACCCCAGTTGTGTACTCTGGTATGGCAGGAGGTGATAGCAGCTGGATGGAGAGCAGTGATTGTGTAGAACAGTATAAGCTTCTGGTCTGCTTTTCTGGTTAGCACCTTGATCTGCAGAGCTCAGCTGAAAGCAGCATCCTTTGGCTATTCATCAAGGCAGTGAAAGTTGAGCTACCACAGGGAAGGAAGAATGACCTGAACCAAACAACCTATTGAAACAACATTTAAGAAAATGAAGGCTCTGAAAGTATTTTGCAGATGAAAGTGTCAGTTCATGGCTACATTTAATAGCACATGCTATCTACAAAATTTTAGCAGTCAAGCATTATGCATATAAGAACTTGTCTTTTTTATTCTGAGATTAAAAAGATAGGAAAATTAAATCTATTTTATGGGAGCAAATCCATTTACAGAACACTAGACCTCACTGCAAATGAAGATAGGGCCAGCTGATTTTCTTCCAGAGCTTTATGGACTGGAAAAGCATCCTTAAGCAGCCCTATATTCTTTAAGAACTGAGACTGACTTTAAAAAGAAAAAAAAAAAAGAGAGACTTGCTGCTTTCCTTTTCTCATAATTAAATTTGGATCTGTATAAAGACATGCCAGTAATAATAATCTATAAAATTTATCTGGCTAGGTGAATATGTTGTGTAACATACAGATGGAGTGCTTACTCAAAAGCTGCAGTCAAAGGAGTGTTCGTTTGCATCTACTGTGCTGCCCTTCTAGTCTAAAAGGACCTCTCTGGCCTATTGTGCCGTAAGAATTGAGGGTAGGGCAGCTGCAGGCTAGTATATTAATGAAAAGGCTAAGTCTATGTGAGAGTCTGGGTCAGAGATTTGGTGTTCCTTTTTCCTTTCCATGGAATCTGCCACTATAAATCAACAAAACATCCACTGCGACTCTGAGGAAGAATGAGCTTAACAGCAAGGCAGCACCCAAACCACCCTTAGGGCACCGTGATCTGGCGTTTGAGTTGCTCCAAGGCCCCTCTGGATCCAGCAGGTGAACGTCACAACTTTTTTCTAAGACTTGGTGCCACCCAGGTGTCCTGCCGGTCAGGGTGTCGATTAAGACCCGCTCTGCTCTGCTTGTTATTAATTCTTATTGTGCAGCAAGGGGGCAAGGAAGGTTTCCTCGAGTCCCATGCAGGTCAGGAGAGAAGTTAATGATTCCCCTGTGCTGGAATCAGCTGATCAGTACTGAGTGTCACCCAGCTGGCAGCAGATGCTGGGAACGTGGGGACATGAGAGTCCCAAATCAACTGCCATCATTCACCATGATGCAGATCTGTGACGGAGGGCTGTGGTCATGCCCTCTGGAGGGATGTCATTGCTCAGCACTTTGTCTCTCAGAGAACTTGACAACTGACATCTGGTTCATTACAGGACAAACTTAATTTGGCAGTATTGACTTCCAGAAGCCTAAGGCCACACTGAGGCTTAGTATTGTTTCTTGCAGTTAGTGTAAACAAATAAGTGCTGTCTGGTAAGAACATAATGTACTTGTTCAGTATTAGACTTATAGACAGCTTTATTTCTAGGAGTAGTGCTTTTGTTCATCATTGTATAAGAAATTGCAAACCTATTTTCTTATCACCAATAATGATCCTGTTCTTATCTTTTCAACCTCTGATTTGTCAGGTGTCGTTAATCTTGAGAGAACTCAATTGCTTAAAATAACCAGATTGTCTATCCTGAAATGGCCTGCTGTGAGGCTCTCCAAGTTAATTTACATGATGCTGCTAGAGTCTTGAAAATACTCATTTCAGTTTGTAAACAACATGCTTTGATGAATGGCAATATATTGTCAATGATCTTGCACTTTCCCTCTATTTCTGTGCCTTCACAACCAGACAGGACAAATGTTACCCATACTGTGAGTGACAGACTTCTCTCCTCTCTTGAAGAATATATATTCTGTTCCATTTTGTTGAAATGGATGAAACTGCAACCACTTGGTGTATGGATCTGGCAGCATTGCTATCCATCCACAGAGAAAATAAATGCATATTAATAAACAGTGACCAACAGACTTCTATAGTTTTCTATTACCTTATCCTAAAGTCCTTTACAAACTAATTCTGAATGTCAGAGTTTGTTATTATACCTTGTTGTTTCAGAAAAGAAGAGAAAGTATAGGAAGGCTAAATGTCTTGTCCTACCTCCCGGGGGCAATGGTTGGGAAAGAGCACAGAACAAACATCTAGATCTTCTTTGCCCCAGCCTATGCTTTTCTTGTCATCTTCCTTTCTGCTCTCAGTGGTACTCCCTAACCTGCCTATTGTGTTTTCCAGCAGAGGTGTTTACATCAGCAGGAGTGCCAAACATAAAATCCACCTTCAAACAGAGATGAAGAGAGCAGATGAGTGTTTTATAGTGGGTATCCTGACATGCTTAATGACTTGAGCTGGAGGAAAGTCTTTGCTTCTTGTCTCTTTTCCTGGTTGGCCTTTCCCTTTGGTTGGCAGTACTAGCTAGGCTTGCTCCTCGTTAGAAGGTAAGGTTTTCACAGTGGCTGTGTGTGTGCACACCTGTGGAGTTGAGAAAGCAACAAGGCAACCTTCCTGGAAAGTGTGCCATCCCAGCGTGACACTGCCCTATTTGTGTCGCTCCCCTCAGGAACCATTACAAAGAACAAGGATATTGCTAAAAAGGAGAGGTGCTGCAAGTATCTTCCTTCGTTCTACAGCCACAGCGTGTGCTATGAGATGCAGCTCTATAGGGATCTCTCCCTTCCCATACTCTCCTAAATATTGAAACTTGTATCTGCTTAGGAGGATTTCCCCTATTATATGCCTGAAACTTTTCCTCTCATGGCTATTTTTTCCCTTCCCTGGTGAGGCTTGTAGATTTACTGCCTCCTGGAAACATTTGTGTTTAACTTCAGGCCTGGGACTTAAACCACTGTGATTCCCTACAGGAAACAGCAAGGTAATTTATTCAGTCCTGTAAAGCACACAGCTGTCTTCTCTTAAAGAAGAGCAAGTATTACTGGCTTTTAAAACCTCTGGTAATAGAGGATAAAGAGCAGTAAAAAACTGCTCAATCTCTGTGTGCTATATCTGCTGCAAAGTCTGGCAGATTTTAAAATATTTTTTTTTACAAATAGATTGGTTACCTTGATATATTTGCCTCTAAGGCACTGGTATTGAAAATATCTTAAACTGCTCTTACAAAGTGTTGCAAAACCTCTTATTCCCAGCCCATAAAATATTATTTTGTTCTATGACCTCCTACACCTCCAGTTAAGAAATTTCTCAGCCAGGAATACCACAGACTGTGCAGAGTGCAGGGCACAGTCCCTGAAGTGGATGTGTCTCGCTCTCAGTTTACAAAGACTAATACCCCCCTTGGAGTGGGTGGTGTCACTTAAAAATCTCAGCTGAGAAGCAGATGGAGTGTCACTGTGATGCTTCGGTGACAGGTTTGAAAGGCTCTGTTACCAGCCTGGTTACAGCAAGAGCGTCACCATTCTAAATTAAGATGCTTGAGTCAAAATTGAAGGCATCAAAAAAAGATTAGTCCAACTCCAGAACATCTGATTAGGGATGGGATTTGATTTGTTTGTTTGTTTGGTTTTTTACTCTCTCATCTCAGCCTGGCTGCTTTTTATTTTGCTGCAGCTCAAGATCAGGTTATCCTGATTTAGATTCAGGAGGTGGACAAAACCCAATTCTGCTCTTAGAGCCTGGCTTTGAAGCCTCATGTATTGATGATCTGTCTAATGAACAAAACCTTTTCTGAGCTCTTGAGATGGGACAATAAATACACTTCTAGAAAATAATTTGGAGTAGGAAGAAACACCATTTCTTATGCTTCTGGAGAATTTAAACCCTTCACCCCTCTGATGCATCCACCCTCCTGGGGCTTTTCACAGCTGGACAAGTGTTACATGCTCTATCCTATAAACCACACATGTGCCTCAGTCTCGAGGTCCAGTGTCAGCTCTCCTCCTCCCACTGACTGCATCTGCAGAGAATGAGAATATTTGCTGGCCTAGATCTTGCAAACAAGGTGGATTGGCTCTACCAAATTATGCTTGGAGTGCAGTGCTCTGGACAGCTGGGCTGTAGGGATTGTTTGGCAGACCTATATAATAATGTTTAATTTCAACCTCCTTCTCTTCACTGCCCACTGTCTTTAGTAGGATTAGTGCTTCCTCTAAGAAACAAGGTATTCTCTTCCCTAGTGAATTACTTCCTTTTAAGAATCAAACCACCTTTTCCCTGGATCACTTTATCTGACTGTGTAGTTTTCTAGACCATTAAAATGGCCACTGAAATCTTACAAAGGTCTTCAGCTCTAGCACAAATACTTAAAGATGGGTCAATACACTGAAGGGCATGCTGCCAAGTGCCAACATGCTGGTTTGCAGTCAGCTCAGAACAGAGCCTCCTGCAATCAAACTCATGAAACCTTTAATGAAATGATAGCAACCAGCATGCTTTCAGTGAGGTATTAAAGTGGCATAAATTGGCCGAAGAACGTGGTAGAGGATACACAATTTATGGCTCAGGAGTGTTTTGTGCTTTTAACCTTGCTGAACTGGATGGGTGTTTGTAGGCTGGGTGGGCAAGAACCACCCAGCCCTTGGATGTGTGTGGTGTCGGGGTCAGCAATTTCTGTCAAGACAGCCTGGTGAATCACAGGAGTCATTTGTTCCTGTTGTAGTTGAATAGTGGGACCTCAAAGGAGGGAAAGAGGTTGTTTACCTCTTTGAAGGTAACAAAATGAAAAGAGAGCCAGGAAAGAAATTAGCTGGGAAGCAACTCATCAGTCCCCTGGGGAGGTGTTAAGAATAAACTATCCTAGGAATTTTGCCAGGGTTTTAATAATTTAGCCTGAAAGCTCCCAGTGAAGAAGAGGGCTGAAGTTGCATAAAGCTGTGAACATTGCCAACTACTGCTTCCTCCAGCAGTCTGGAGATTTTGAGAAGCCTGAGTGTCCTATGAAGTATTTGGATGCTGTCATGCAGGAACTCAAAGGAGTAAATTATCACAAAGAGCTCTAGGAGAATACTAGATATGTTTTGCATCTGAACTCATGCCTGTAAATCCTAGGAAGCCTTGTAAAGATTGGAAATCTTTCAATGAAGTATTGTATTTAGAGTTGTTGTTGATAATATTTGTCACTCTTTCAAGTATTGGGATATATATATTACTCAAATGTATAAATGTTTAGTTTAGTAAAAGCTTGTAAGGACAAAAGAGGGGATTCATGTGATCTCTTTGCATATAAGCTTATTTTCTTCTTTATGGCAAAAACCCCCCAATATGCATTGCACAGCTATGCTGTACATAATTTCATGACGTGATTGCAGTTCATTCTAATTGAACAAATTTTATACATACAACATGGACATGTAGCATTGGCACATAGACCAGCCATGTTGCAGGCAGGAGAATAAGTGAAGGCCTGGATCTTCCTACCATTCAGACTTTAAAAGGTTTTGATATACTAGCTACAACAGCTTGATATGTAGAAAATCCTTAAAATACTCCAAGAAAGTGACTTTTCCTGTACACTGTTGCCCCCCTAAGATTCTTCTAAAAAGTAGCTACTATGAAAAACAACTAATGTTAAGCTCACCAAGGTCTCAAAGTACTCAAACACTTTCCCACCAGACCCTGCAAATGCACCTAACTCCACCCCAGAAAGCCAGTGCTGTCCCAGTAAGCCACCAGGCCAAACAGGCTGCATTCTCTGCTCCTGTCAATGCTGGGCTGCTGGGACTGGGGCAGAGCACCAACCACAGCTATTGCACCTCCTTATTACATAGCAGATGCTATGATTTCCCCAAGTGCTTATTTAGTGGTTTCTGTTAAAATGTGGTCTTAGTATCTCACTTGTGCATGTTCTTCTTTCTGCTACTCCACCCGCTTTTCCCCTTGCTCTGAGTGGCAAGGGGAGTGGATGGGAGAACATGTAGGAATTTCGTCTCAAGATCTCCTACCTTTTCATTTAAACCTCACTGCTGACAAGGGAACACAGAAATACGACCAAAGTATAAAAGCAGCACCACTCCACATATGAAGGTGCAGCCCAGTCAAAACTGTTTCTAATTCTCCAGATGATGTGGGACTTTTTGGTGTTGAGTTTTGGGGTTTTTTTACATGCTGCCTTTTAGCAGAGATCTCTCTTTTTAAAAAAAAAACAAACAAAAGATTATTTATTTCAAAAGAAGTTATTGCTATGAGTTGGCAGGAGGTGCAACACTATTTGCATTTCAGCTTTGCTGTCAGCCGGACGTGGCCATATATGTGAGAAGCACCTTCTATTCTATGCTGTTCACCTATTCTTACTAAATATTCTGGGGAACGTGTTTATCTTTTGATATTTGTCTCTTTCCTTCACTTGTGATTGTCTGAATGTAAACAAGTTCAGTACCCTCAACAACAGCATTTTGAACACCATGAGTGCTTTGGTAAAAAATGTCACTGATATTATATGAAGATGAAGTTAATTACTGTTTTCAGTGCTGTTTGGAGCATTTAATTTCATGTTCAATACAAATTTCTTTCATGAAATAACTTACCAGGTTTTTTTTCCCCCTTTTGGTTTCACTGAGAAAACCTGTCTCTTTTCTGGATTACCTACTCACTTCAAATAATACTTTTTGTGCTGGCTAAACATCCCTACAAGGACTGCCCCTCACTTAGGAGAATGCTGAGTAGGAAACCCCTAACAGGAGTGAACTAAGAATTCTTTACTTCTAATTATCAGAAGCATAACAGAACAGGAGATTGCTTGAAATTAAGCTGTTAATCTGTTAATCCATTGATAAAATGTTTTCCATTATATTAATGAAATTCGTGATACTCATTATAATGAGTGATTACTTGTACTTCATCATTAAAGGCACAGGGTAACAACTTGCTACATGGGTTTACCATCTGCCTTGTAAAGGACAAGCCCCAAAGGGGCTTTCAAAGCATTTGAAAACAAGGGAAAGAACAGGTAGATGTGCAACCCTTCTGTACCTTTTTCTTTCAAGTATAGCTCCCCAAATAATTAGCCATGTGGCCACTGCAGCTGGTGTAATGACTCTTAGCCCCTGAGTTAACCATCTCCTTCTGTTGAGTTGGTAGTGACTGCAAGTGTCTAAAGAGGAAGTATGGGATGCAATGTTTAGCTTCAGAGTATTGCTACAGCCTTGAAATACTCATTTAAAACAGGAACCTTTGACTTTGTATGGGAATTCTTTCAAAACTGTAGACAGTAACAGCAAAGTTGTGACAAAACCTGAAAGGTAACAAAGTCAAACTGATAAGCAGGCATGTGACATAAAATTGTCTCCCTTCTTTGGTGCCACAACAAGTCTTTTTTTTCTAGTACTGGTGGAAAAGAGATCATGACAGACTGGCAGATAGGAGTCTTCCAGCTTCCAAAATGTTTCTAGCCCCAGGTGCAGCTTAATCTATTTGCTGCAAAACCTAGAGGCCAGATTACCTGCGGCTAATCCTCATTTCACATCTAGAAAAGGCAGAAGGGAAAGAGACCTAACCTAAACCCTAGCACGTGTTTTGTCATGGGTACGGTGAGGTGAAGACTGAATTCTACTTTAGGTTATGACAAGAAACTGAACTTTTTGATAATTTTAGGTTTGTTAGTATGGGTTCATGGGAGACAGCTGTCATGATAGCTCAGTGGTTTATCTATCCTACATTGGCTTCATGCTGTGTGTGCTTTGATAACCTATTGCTAAGCTTCTGCTCTTGTACAAAGGTCCAAATTTCTGTTGTGTGTCACACAACACCTGTGCGTTGCTTTGCGTAGCTATAGAAGTTCTATTAAGACTTAGGTCTTTGCAATGCCCTTGGTAGATCATCATTAATAAGCAGAAATAAGGCTATGTAATTTCATAAAGGCCAGTTCAGCCTTTCAGAAATTATGTCAGTCATTGTGCTTATAAATTAAGGGCAGGGTCTAGGCCTAATTTCTGGTTATAATGCATTATTGTTCATCATAAGGTACAAAAATTTTTGCCTCTGACAGCCCTAGGACTTGGAAGAATAGTCAAGGTTTTTTCATCTCTACTGATGATAGTGCATGAACTAAAATATATATTTCCCGTGTACTGGGTAAAAAACAGATGGGGAAATCTGATTTCTTTCTTTCCATTTTGAAGTTCTTACTTCATGGTAACTAGAAATTTCTCTTAGCGGCATTTTTTATTCTTTTTCCCTATAGTACTCTCTCCTTATATCTTAACAGAGACCAGGATTTTACTACAGCTGTAGATGAGCCTCTTGAAATTATTTAGAAAGGTAAATGTTGTTTTACATGTTAACATACATATATTTTGTGGACATTCATTCACTATTTATAATGCTTGTCTGCATTTATAGTGTGAGAAATGTTGACGTGGCTCAGCAGTATAAGCCTTTTTGGATTTGCATGCTGCTGCTTCCTGTGCAGTGCGATGCCTCCGGCAGTACAGCCTTCCTGCTTCCCTTCTCCATCCTACCCCGGTAAAAATATCTGACCGGTCTCCCTCACCTCAGAGCCCTTTCTCTCCAGAATGTGTGCAACTACATACTTCTTGATAGCGTGTTGCAGGGGGACCTAGTCACGTGTAATTTGTACTTTCTTCCGCAAGAAACAACGCTGCTAGGTCCTCTTACTGGGGATTAATCTTTCTGTCTCTTACCCTCTGAGTTTGCTGCCAATTGGCTATTACTTATAAACCAAGCTTTTGGGTGATGATGGCTATCTCATAAGTTGCTGCTTAGTTTCTGCCCTAACTTACTGAGTCTACTGGTGTAAATTCAAGCACGTACAGCTACCCATTTCTAATTTGGTCAAGTATGGATTAATGTTATCCACATGTTACTGTCTGTACTGGAACATCAAGCAAGCAGCTGATGTCACTTTTCATTTGCCCCATACAACTGTACAGATGAGAAATACAGGGCAGGATTTACTCTGCTCTGGTCTTCTGAGAGGTTATTCAGAAATGCTATCTACACTGCAGTGCTTAAACAGGAACACTACTACTGAAATCCCCTCCAGGAGAATGTGCTCTTGGGAGAGAGATGGACTCTGACTTTCAGTAATGAAGGTTGATCCTTTCAAAGATGTTAAAACTGAGTTTTAGCAGTGCTTGTTATGGTATAGACTTTAGAACTCATTCCTTTCTTTTCCTCTGAAGCTATTGCAGTCTCTCTGATAAAATCTTTGTACCACACTGCTCCCAAGAGAGATGTGGAAGCAAGGAAAGGGATATGTATTATTTCATCTGTGGCTTGCACCATGCTTTTGCTAGTCTCTAGATATGACATGGGTGGTTAGTGTTGTGTTAATCACAAGGCAGTTCTGTTCAGATAAGCCTTGGCAATTTTTGATGTTTACCCAATGAATAGTGTGTAAGTCTCCTGAACTTGCAAAACTTTCTAAAATAGCAAGCTGTCTGTGGGATGTCAAGTATTGTAATTCCTGCTTCAGGCTTAGTCATATACCTTGAAAAACCTTTTCTTACTATTTGCAACATTCCTACTCCTGACGTTATTAAAGAAATGCAAAAAAACACAAATGTGGGAGAGGACTGTGCTAAATAACCCTTCGAATGTGTGTTAAAAAAATCTCTGAAAAAACCCATTTTTTGAATTCTGAGAACATATTCAGATTGCTTTACTATGAAGTATGCAGTTTTCCCCTCCCAGAGTGGACAGGCAGTGCCGGTTAAAATCTATCTTATTTAAATAAGGTACTCCACTATTGAAAGCAAGTTAAAAAAATAACACCAGAGACTTGAGACCTGCAGTTACCAGTCATGTGATGTCTAGAGCTATTCTGTTAACCATGTCCCATGCTTGATTTGTTCCCCAGCCTGCAATAACCAACCTGAAATTTACTGCTTCATTTTACTTTCACCATTAAATTGCTTATTGTCAAGGGATTGTTAATGTAGCTGATGAATATCTATATTCCTTGCCACATTATTTTCAAAGCCCTTCTTTTTCCTGTTTCAAAGTGGGAGGCTGCTCCTACAGATGCTTGCTTTGAAGCATTGTTTGTAATATTAATGGGTTAGGTGAAATAGGAAAGCATGCAGTGAGCTTTTCTAATTTATACAACCTATAGAAAGGCTAAAGAGATTTGTAGCTTTGTATTCTCCTGCAGGCTCAGACAGAAAGTTCACTCACACAGCTTTAATCTATGTGGGGATGCTCATCTCACTAAACCAAATAATAGTGAGGCTCCTGCGGGGAGTCACAGAATCACAGAGGTCTTGGTTGGATGGGGCAGCTGGAAATCACCTTGTCTTTGTAGCTGGAGGCTTGCTAACATCAGAGACCAGGTCAGCCATGGCTTTGTCTAGAGGAGTTTTGAAAAATCCCCAATAACCGAGACACTACAAGCTCTCTGGGCAGCAGTACTGCACTATCCTCCCAGTGAGAAAGTTTTTCCTAGTCTCCAGCCTGAACCTCTCAGGACACTATTTGTGAATGTCATCCTTTGTTATATGGCCTGCCACTCTTAAAAACTGTTTGGCTCCGTTATCTTTAACTTCCCTTTAGGTAGTTGTACCGGATCATCCCCTCTTTGAAGACTAAATGAGCCCTGCTCCTCAGCCTCCCCTCACAAGCCATGTGCCCTGGGCCCTGACCATATCAGCAACTGGACTGTCTGCAGGTTCTCCACATCCATCTTGAACTCATCCCTCATTACAAAAGTGGATGAAGTGCGGCAAGTGCACATGTAGCAATGGTGACTAGCAGCAGGGGTATAATAACCTCTCAACCTGCTGGACATGCTTCTCTTAATGTGGTCATTTCCCTTATTTGTGATAAGAGAGAAATGTTGGTTTGTACTAATCTGTCATCCACTGCAACCTCATGACCTTTTTGGCAGGGCTACTAATCAGCCTATTTGGTTTCCAGCGTTGCAGATGCCTGGGCTTATTCTTCCCTCAGTGCACAGCTTTGCACTTTGCCATGTTGAACTTCATGACAATTGTTTGCCCAGTCCTCAATTTTATGGCCAAGACCCTTTGGATTGAAGCTCTGCCTGTTGTCATGTCAGACACTTCTCCTAATCTAGTATCGTAGAGGGTAATCCAGAAAATTTACAGGCAAGTTTCTTCTCTGATTTATTCTCTTTAGGAACATTTCTCTATCCATTAGCTATAGAGGGAACCATGGAAGGTTTATTCCCTAAGGTAAGGTTGACTTTTGTGAGTCTTCCCTGCAAAGAGACAGTGTATATTAGGACAGTGGGGGGATATAGAGAGATTACAATTGTATTTTCTTTTTACCCTGTTGTGCAGTGCCCAAGTCTGAATGGAACAAGAGCTTCTTGTTTGCTATGATAATCTTCTGCTTTGTGTCTATTTCTGCCTTCCAAACATCATGTTTCATCTTTAATGGTTATGGCAACCATTAAGAGAACAGTCTTATGACTGAAGCAGCTCCACAGACCGTTAGCCTCATTATGCAACTTTAACTTAATGTTCAGATTCTTGGTACATTAATAACTGTTCAGCATAAAATGTCTTGCCTTCATGCCTCTCTTCCTCTATTAAGATTCCATTATTTGTAAATAGAGTAACCTCTGGCCAGTTAACCTGTGTTGTTTTTCTTCTTAACCTTCTTGTTAACATTATATTAACTACATATACTCCCATTTTTTCACAGATTTTCATCAGACCTTACACTTTAATATTTTAGGCAATAAAATCCCAATGGATATATTTCTGTGCATATTCATTTCTTTATTTTCATGGTCTCTCAAGGGATATGTCTTCTGCTGTAGGCCATGCAGATATCACTGTGGTTCTGCAGTGGTATTAAACCTTCCCACCGCACCCCCCTCCTCCATTTGTAGTCTACTAAGAATCTTCCACTAGAAATGCAGGTCCTCATTTGATAATTCTGATGTCCTGCACCAGTAATGTGATGATTTTTATTTTTTTTTTACCTCCATAATTGTTTTGGGTGGATCTCTTAGAGGTAGTTAATATAAAGGACCCCAAGATGGAAACAGTTGTTTTATGTGATGGGAAAATGGAAAAGGAATGTTCTTAGGCTGTTGCTTACAGTAGAGAAAGTAGTATGTGCTAAGTGGTGATAAGTATATGTGACATATTCTGGCTAGTGTTGCCTGAAAGATTCACAGCAAAAGACATTTGACTCACTTTGTTCACTGAGTAATAAAGGTCTATTAAGCAAAACCTATTTCTGAGAAACTACAAAAATCATTCATTTTGATATAGCTCTTCAACCAAAACTTGCAACGTTAAATCAACATGCCTCATTCTATACATTCTCCTACAAAGTGAATACATCCTATCTCAGCCCAGATGAGGACTGGGTTAAAGGGAATGCATTTTAATGGGGGAAGAGATGTACAACTACTGAGAAGGACAGCAGCAAAAAGGCACTAGGCTGATGAATGACTGGCTTGCTCTCTTGCAGCAGTAGCAATTTCTTTTTTCAGCCCATAACCATCCTGGTTGCAGACATATGAAAAGCCCACTGCTGAGGGGGAGTGAGTGTGACATTCTCTTCAGTGGGATTCAGAGCTAAATTAGATCAGTCCTCCTCCCCCATTTCTTCCTTCATGGATTGCTGTGCTGTGGCTATCTTAATGAGGCACTGACCTTGTAGAGTATGTCTTTCTAATGCCAAAGTTCAACTGTAGTTGAACTTTGCAAACATTTATTTTTCTACAATTACAGGTTACAAATTTTAAAAAGATTGCTTCATTCTATAGTGTAGCGTCCTTGTTTCTTTCCTTTCTTTGTGCTAAGTATTAAAAAATGACCCATTTTATATAAAGAGATGCCTGGGCTTGCAATTTCATTGCCCTCCACCGTGTTCCAGCTGTGGGTGAGTTTACACAAGTCAGAGGACATCTCTGGTGGTGTTAGTGGTCATCGGCTGTTATGGATATGGTGGTTTGATGTATTCACAGAAAGTGAGCTTAGAGGTAATAAACGTGGAAACTTATTGCATTATTGCAGCTTGTGAAATATGGAGTCTGTATGAAAGATGACCCAGAACAGTGGCTCACAAAGTGGTCTCTGGATTGGTGGTGGCTGGAGTGCTGGGCAGCACTCTGCTCATTAGCTAAAATAAGTACCTACTTCATGCTGCTTTGTAAAGGAAACTACCTTTGGTTTTATCAGTGTTTTCTCTTTCAGCTCCAAGATCCTAATTGTGTTTGGCACTAGGGCTAGAAAATAAGGAGAAAAGTACAAGAAAAGCATGCACAGACAATTATGAAAGAGCATTCTTACAGAAAGTTCTTGTTTCTAACTGTCATAAACTGCAGGATGGCTGATGGTTGAATAACTGCATTCCTTTTTAAATGACACACTTTAGAAGTGGTGTGGTTATCCCTTTTTTTAGTTGGTCACATGTCCTGATCCAGCAATGTGTTTTAGGGGCTTTTTTAAACTTGGAAGAGATTTTGAAATAAATAAAATTACCATGCGCTTCAACACTGTTCTCAAGCATAAGTTCTTCCCAATGTCCAGGCCTTAACTTTTCAAAAAGCCATTATTTCTAGAATCATTTAATGCATTCAGTATTCCTGTGTGCATTCAGCTGATGTGCCTCATGGTAGACACGCAGAACTCAGAATGTGTGTGACATGGGTCATGCAGAAAATATTTGAACTCTCTGTTTTGTCACTTCCCCCTAGCTGAGAACTTTGGCCATGATCCCATTTCCCTCTCTTGAAGTAGAAATCCATGCTGGTTAACTGTGCTGGTGATTTAAGTGATGAAGCTGGTGGAAGAGCAGAAGCAGAAAAGTGCACTGAGGGGAGCAATTTTAAGTACTTAATTATAGAGTGCCTGAAGAAGGCTGGGTGCTTTCTGGAGTACAGAGCAAGTGTTTTCTCCTCTGATAGGATTAGGCCACTGTGGCTACTTGTGTCAAGTCCCTTCCAGACATGCTAGTGCTTTGATTCCTCCCACTCCTCAGAGGACTGTAATTAAGAAGTTACTGCCTCCCAAGTGTGCAATTATGTTCTCTGAAACCCAATAACAAGCCCTTAGTCTTAAATGTCCCCTGCTTCCTGCATAAGCATTCTTTTGATACGTAGATACCTTATCATGCTTTGATAAACTGCAGAGGATGTTTTGTCCTCCAGAATATTTACTGAATATGAAGAGTCTTCGAGAGGGCGTCATAAAGAAGACATGATAAAATCAAAAGAATTGTGTAAGCATACTTGATAATTGTTTTTTAAATAAAGGCTTACATAAAAGTCTGAGTATTTGTTGAGTTTGCTAGAAATGAACAATGATAGACTTTTGAGGTTGGGGGTTGCTATTCACTTTTTGTTTTTAACCCCTCTTAAAAGATGGTGATTCTAAATAAAATGTCAGAAGTAAACTATCCAAATAATCAGAGTCTCTGTGCTGATGACAAAAATAAAATTCAAATAGTTACCACCCCTTTCAGCCCCTTGTTTAGAGTAGGCAAACACTCAGTTATGTCAATCCCAATTTCAAGTTTGTGAAGGCAAAACTCATTTTGTGAAAATTGCATGTACAAGGCAGTAATATAATCTGCTTGAAAAACAGTTGTAAGCAGTAATCTTAACTATCCCACCATGCTAATGTTACTGTCACATCTGACAAATTATTTCTCTTAAGGCACTCAAGCAGGAGAAATAAAACAATTCCTAAGCACAATCTTCCAATGCAGCCACAAAATATTGAGCTAAACCTTCCTTGTTGCCATGCGCGCCTTCATGCTCCGCTCTGGGTAGGCACGGAGACTGTTTCATTCCTTCCCTCACTGTATCAGCCTTTAGGCTTTCAAAAGTGTTTTCTCCCTGCTTGCCTTGTTTAGACTTAATTTTTTTTTTTTTTTTTTTTTT
>VZZY01023217.1:82934-155193 GCA_013400335.1 Eurystomus gularis | reverse complement strand
TTTTTTTTTTTTTTTAGAGCTTAATGGTTTTGATATTTCTTTTTAGGCCACGTTTTCTAGCTCTTTTAAATTTTTCCTTGTTCTTTTTCAGGTATTTGCATTACGTCCTGGCCTCTCTCAAAGTGCAGTGCTCAAAAATGGACAGAGTTGTCTGGGTGATGCCTTCTAAGTGCTAAGCTGAGCAAAAGGGATCTGGAGAACAAGTCTTACAAGGAGCGGCTGAGGGAACTGTGACTGGTTAGTCTAGAGAAGAGAAGGCTGAGGGGAGACCTTATTGGTCTCGACAACTACCTGAAAGGAGGCTGTAGAGAGGTGGGTGTTGGTCTCTTCTCCCAGGTAATTAGAGATAGGACGAGAGGAAATGGCCTCAAATTGTCCCAGGGGAGGTTTAGATTGGATTGGATATTAAGAAAAATTTCTTTACTGAAGGAATGATCAAGCATTGGAACGGGCTGCTTAGGGAAGTGGTGGAGTCACCATCCCTGGAGGTGTTCAAAAAACCTGTAGACATGGCACTTTGGGACATGGTTTAGCGGTCATGGTAGTGTTGGGTTGATGGTTGGACTTTGTGATCTTAGAGTCCTTTTTCAACTGTAATGATTCTATGAAAAGGATTTTATTCTTTCTGATGATCTATTATATCCCTGTTTTATGTATTACAGTATATTTTATTTTTTCTTTCATATCATGACATTGCTGACTTACGTCCAGCTTGTGACCCCTTAGGTCCACTTCTGCCTAGCTCCTCATAGCCCTGCTTTGATTATTCCTACCTAAACGTAGTGCTTTGATATTCACTAAGGACAATGGCTATCTCTTTTTAAATGGGCTATTTCTCCAGTTTGCCACAAACACTTATCATTTAGGGCCTAGTTATGAGAGTTGGGCCACAACCCAGAATGCATTTACCAGAGAAAAGCAACTGTTTGTGCTTGGGCCATCGTTCCATAAGAGGATGTGAAGCTCAGGAGATCCTAGCACTGTTAGACCCTCAGGGAAGGTTAAAAAAAAAAAGAAAAGTAGGAATATTCTAAGGAAAACAGGAAATTATATGGTTTAAAAAATAAAACTATTTCCCTGATGTCTTTAAATAATAACTTTTCACATGGCAAGTTTTGCATAAATTGAGTGAAAACAATTAGGCTAATTCCACCCCAGGGATTAATGGCAATGCCTTGAGGAAAAAAACAAAAAGTAAACTATACAAAAAATTAAGGAAACACAATAACAAAACTTTTACTAGATGATTCTAGTACATTGTGACTTGACTAATGAACATAAGGTGTCAACTGTGATGCTAGAAACTATACGATACAACCTTTGCTGCTTTATATTCCAAAATGATTTTCATAATCACTGCTGCTCTCTGCCAGTATTTTAGTACAGGCTAGTGACATGTCTGAACTGTGAAATTGCTTATAAAAACTAACCTGGAAATGTCTAGAAGTACTGCAGTTATGCCAGGTATTTTGGACAGGGAACAGTGGTATGTACATGATATTCTAGATTACTGTTTCTTCAAAATGTGTTCATATCCTGAGCACTGTTCATTGAAAGTGCTGGGAGCAAGACTGGAAAATATCAGCATTATATGGATAGTGGATTAACAGAATCCCAGAATGGTGGGGGTCGGAAGGGACCTCTGGAGATCACCTAGTACAACCCCTCTGCCAAAGCAGGTTCACCCAGGGCAGGTTACACAGGAATGTGTCCAGGTGGGTTTTGAAAGTCTCCATAGAAGGAGACTCCACAACCTCTCTGGGCAGCCTGTGCCAAGGCTCCATCACCCTCTCCTGATACTGAGGTGAAACTTCCTGTGTTCCAGTTTGTGCCTGTTGTCCCATGTCATATCACTGGGCACCACTGAAAAGAGTCTGGCCCTATCCTCTTGACACCTGCCTTTCAGACATTTATAAGCATTAACATGATGCCCTCTCAGTCTTCTCTTCTTCAAGCTAAACAGCCCCAGGTCTCTCAGCCTTTCCTCATATGAGAGATGCTCTAGTGGACTCTCTCCAGTAGTTCCCTGTCTTTCTTGAACTGAGGTGCCCAGAACAGGATACAGTACTCCAGATGTGGCCTCACCAGGGCAGAGTAGAGGGGAAGGAGAACCAAAACTTAACATTAAACTATAAAATTTTTCTGGGTGTCCCTTCCATTCTGTTACCTGTAGCACCAATTAATAGATATATTTGAGAGAAAGGGGTGACCTGCCATTGCAGAGTAAGTATTTCAGTTCTAGTTTGTCTGTTTCTGAATAGAACAGAGAGCACTACAATATTTATGCCAGTAGTCAGTTTATTCCTTAGTTAACTGAAAATATCTGGTCAAACTGGCACCTCTATCACTATACATGCAATAGAATACAGTCTTTATTCTGCATCCTGTTGGTTTACATGGGACTTTCCGTTTCCTACCAAATATTTCTGCTAGGGTTGATAATAGCTCAATTTAACCTGAATGTCCCTGTATGGATGAAAAGAGTCTGTATTTATGTAACAAAGTAAAAAATCTAATTTAGGCAAATATTTTAAAGTGTCGTTGAATATATTGAAGAAACATCCCACACCAAAAATGACAAATGCTTATATAGGACGTATTGGCACTCTGCTTTCATAATGCAACGTGTTTGACGTTATTGAGTCTCTAGGTTTGCTAGTGAAGAATGAAAAGAAAAATAGTATTGCTACTTCATACCTTAGAGATTAACGTAATCATCATGAAATTCAGGTGACGATGCCTAAAACTATCTACATATTTTGCACTGTAAGATTTGATTTTTTTGACTTCTTGTAGCTTTGTGGGGAAAAAAGAACTGCTGATTTTTGTGTCTCAGGATGAATTGTAGTGGGATGAACTAAAATGGCTGGGTTGTTTCAGATAAGGAGGTTAAGGAACGATGTATGATTTTGTTACTATTAAAATACTTCCAGCATTCTGACTGTGAAAATCTTCAAAACCTTGGGAGATGGGAAATAACTGTGAGAGGGAAAGACTCATAGTCATCCTAATATAAAGGACCTATCCTCTTGAGAAAGTGCTCTGAGCAGACCAGTGTGAAGGGAGAAATTGGTGGAGAGGAGACAAGTTGGAAGCGGCTGATTCTTAGTTCTCACTCTCCAAAGCAAGGAAACAATCCCTGTGCCCATCATCTATCTTTCTCCTATCTTTCTCCTATCAGCCAACAGCTGTGACACCCACTGGCAGAATATGTACTTCTGCTAGTGGTCAGCCCAAAGGTGTTAGCAATTTAAAGTGCTTTCTTCTGCTTTGCTAGCTCAGTGAAAGAAGCTGGTGGTAACAATCCAATAGCATTAAGTGTGTGTGTCAAGGTAATGATACATAATGGATATTCCTGGGGCTCTCCTTTGTGTTGTGTTTTTAAAAGGAAGACAATTCTTTAATATAACTGTACTGAGACAAAACAGCAGGTGTATGGTTGCTTGTGCAACCGTAAGATGGTGCTCAGGGTATAAGTCAGTGTTTTACAGAAAAAGGAGTAGTTGTGTGTCAGACTTCTGCCTGCTTTGTTACAGAATTAAAGTGTGTATAAGGAAAGAGAAAAGAAAATAAAGACTTCAGGATTAGACATTTGTTTCTCGACCTTAAAATGAGTTTTAGCCCTTTTTCTGTCCTAATATCATTTATGAACTCTCTGAAGTCAGTTAGGTAAAGCTCTTGTCCCTCTCTGCAGTCTTCAGTGCTTGACTTGAGACTTCATCTCTGATTTGAAGAAGTGGTAAGTGCTTTGAAAAGCTGATATCCATGAGATGTATTCTGTAAGTAAAAGTAAACTGCTGTGCTTTGCTAAAACCTCTGGCACCTAAGACTATGTTCTTCTTAAGCTGAGATCCTGCAATTAGTAGATACTGGTGAGTGTCTTCATTCTGTTTTCAAAATGAGAACAATGCTGCAAGCCCACAGGGGTTTTGGGGCAAAGGCCTTCACTGGGCTGCGGAAGAGGCCTACAGTGATGAACATTGCTGAAAAAGACCATGAGGGAGTAAGCAATTCTAATGCATAGTGGACACGAAAGTATTAATTGGAAAAAATTAATAGTATCTGTCTGTTCAGTGGGCGTGGTCTCTTTGACCCATAATTGTAGCAGGGTCCCATGGGAAAAATTACAAACCATGGTCCACAGTATGAAAAGGCCAGTGTGCAAAGGAGCCGAATGCAAGTCATATGACAGTTTTAAGCTTGTTTCCCAAGTTCTGATTGTTTGTAAGTGACAAATATATTGATTTGTCGATGCAGTGTTTATAGGGTGGTTTTAGACGTGCAGGGCTTGCATGGTCTTTTTTGTACACTCTTCATGTACATGTATGCATACAGACCAAGAGACTACTTACCTTCCCAAATAAGCCTAAACATGTTGCTGTTTAACCAGTTTTAATGCATTTTTACGATGTGATAATTTTTTCAAGTACAACAGCAAAACCCAATAATGCAAAAAAAGCTACTTTCCTAGGATTAGGAAGACTGTGATTCACAAGAAATTTTTTCAGTTTTGGTGTATTTCCTTTGGAGTCTACACTTTTGGTGTTTACACTTGTTTGTTTTTTAGGCAACAGAAACATACTTTACTCAATGTCAGAGAATAAATTAAGTTGTCCTTCAGTGTGTCACTATTAATCTGGAGATCATTCTGAAGGTATTTTTAATGACTTTGCACCAAGATATATCAGTCTGATAATTTGTCTAAACTCGTTGAATATAATTTCTTGCAGTTGCACTTATTTAAGGAAATTTATGGTTTAAATTGAAACTCCACTGCACATAAAATGTGTTTCTTAAGTCTCCTTTTCTTATCATTTACATGAATAAATATTAATAACTCATTTTATGACATTACTGTTGTCTTATTTAGGATCCTGGAAAAAACAAATTTGATTCAGAAAGAAAATCCATTATTCCTATTTAACTAGCAAGCTACTGTTTTTAAAACTGTATTGAAATTTATCTGAAACACACAATTGTCCTATTTAATTCTGTCTTACCCACAGGCCTGATGGACTGCTGTTTGACTTTGTCACTATTACCTATCAGAGGCAAGAGAGAGAACTTCTGCTAAACTTTGTTGCATCTCTAGAGCCTTTCCCAAATTCTGATCCCAATATGCAATGTATAGAGGCAGCTTCCATCTCTCTCCTCTTTGTAGGAGACCTAGAAAAAGCTTTCAGAAATTGTGAACTTTTATGCCTCATGAAGCCTCTCCTATCATGGTTTCACTCAAACTCTCTTCCTCCTTTCCCTTTGTGTCCCAAGGATACGCTGCCCTTGCACTATGACTATGTTGTCTTTTTGCCCCCTGTGTTACTCCAGGGCTCTGATCCTTTTCTTATCGATACTGTGCATGCACTAAACATGACTCCCTTGCACAACAAGCTGATTTCTAATGGGGCAAACCCTAATACCAAAGCCTGGAGGGTTTTACGCCTGAGCCTTCTGCAAACTAGTAGTAATGACATGAGGTAGCACTATGTCTGCCCCCTCCAAGAGCAGTCTTTGTATCTTCAAATGCTTACACCCTCATGCCATACCATAGTTATGTAATACAAGTGTCACAGTATAAAAACATTACTCTGATGGGTTAGGATATGGCTTTTCATATTCTTAGCTTTTACCAGAAAAAAACATGTGATAAGAAAAATGCATAATTACAATGTCTTGGTGCTGCAAGGGCTACTAGAGCGGGGAAGAACATCAGAGTGGGCATTATGGGCTCAAATCAGAGATTCCTTTGGCCCTGGGTCTTGGCTCCAGAAGTGCCCACTATAAAAAAACTGGCAAAGAAGCTGACCCTGCAGGTGCCAAGACTGGCACCATTCACAGTGATGTCTGCAGTGAAATGCACACCGGAGATCAGCCTGTGGCTCAGACTTGGAGGGCTTGTCGACTTCAGCTCTTGTGTTGACCATGAAACTATGAGTAAAACGAGTTACTATGATGAATTGTGCCTTCCTAGAGCATAATCTCATTCCAGCTATTGTTCTGTAAGCAATTGTCAGTATAGCTACCTTTCTGTCTCTTCTCAGCTCTGCCAAATAAAGGGATGATAAGAACCAAGGGGCAGAAAAGTGCCCCAAGCCTACAGAAAAGTGTGCAGGTAGCACTTCCCTCAGGAATTTTCCTGATCCACAACACTTTCTCCTGACCTTTCAGGAACTCCCTGGCCATGCAGCAATTTCCCATGGATTTCTTTCCACAAATTTATTTTGTTATTGTTAATTTAAATATTTACTCCAGAGAATGCAAGGTCTGAGCGGTATACATACAAGACCGTCTACACCAGCTTGTTTGGTGGCCAGGTTTCCTTTGCTAGTGTGCTACACAGAGAAAATGTCAATGTAGCTTCAGGTGCCTATTCTATAACTGTAATGTTTTCTTCTTCTAGATGAAGATTAAATTCTAGATGTCTACTCCTCCTGTGTGGAAAATGATGTATACCTCTGTAGGAACATCTTAAATTGAAATAGGAATTCTTGCTTTCCCTTAAGTGGCTTCCATATTAATTTGCACATCAGCCTCTGCTGGCAATTTTTAACTGAGGCACTGCACTTCCTATCCCTTTGGCTTTTTGCATGCTGCTGAACTTTGGCTTGCCATGCCTGCTGCCACACTCTTACTGCTGCATTTGGTTTTGTAAAGGAATAACCGCAAGGCAAGTAAGGTCAAAACTGTCACTGCTCCAAATGAAAAACACAATTTCAAATCAAGTGGAAGATTAACTTTGTGACACTGTCCTTTGAAAAGCAACACTAACTGTTTTTCAGTAATAAAAATTATCTCTGTAGCTGTAAGAAGTAAGAAAAGAATTATTACAAAGATACTAATAAATGCACTTCTGAAATGTGCATGCGTTTGCACTGAGATGTTTAAAGTGTTTCAAATTTATCTTAATTATGGCTCTAAACTTGTAAGATGATGAAAAATAGTATTTCTCTTTAGTAGGAGTGGGTGGTGTTATCTATTAACATAATTTCAAGTCACACAGTAACATTTAAAGTCCTATTTATAAGTGAAAGACTAACAAGCAGATGAGTGAATATAGGTCAGAGAGGGGAATTAAAGAAAATGGGAATAATAACACCTCTGGCTACATGGGCTGGTAAGACACCACTGCTAGTGGGTGAAAAGGATCAGAAAAATAACATGGTCTCTAAGTAAACTGTGGATTCTTGCAGCAGAACAAAATACCAAACATTATGACTGTGCTTTATAGCACCATGGACTTCCTGAGAAGCTTTGTGTTTCATCCCACAGGCAGACATTGGGTACTCATTATTCAATGCTTTCAAGACATACCTGACTGAACTGTAAAAAAAACAGTGCTGTTTTGATATATGCAGACACTGGCTTGCAAAGCACCATAGATTGTTTCCATAAACTACAATTTAACTGGCAATATTTAATTAAGAAATACATCAGAGCTTTTGGGATAAACAGGATAGTCAGGGCTGTTGGACAAATGGGCTGTGTGACATGGCAAGGGCTTAAAAATTTGTGCACTGACAGAGTTGTCTTCCCAATAGAGAACAGGAGCAGGATTCTTTAAAAAAGCCACCAAACGCCAAAGCATTCACCTCATGTATGATGCACATGGA
The DNA here is from genome assembly GCA_013400335.1 of Eurystomus gularis. Classification (NCBI taxonomy): domain Eukaryota; kingdom Metazoa; phylum Chordata; class Aves; order Coraciiformes; family Coraciidae; genus Eurystomus; species Eurystomus gularis. The sequence continues at coordinate 147,586 of VZZY01023217.1, read as the reverse complement.
AGTTTTACATCGTTCCCATCACTGTCAGCCACATGACACAGTTGTTTTTTGATGGTATCAACCTGCATATTGCAGTCTTGAAAATCCTGAGAAAGGATACATTTTATGGCACTATAAAATCATCACTTTCCTGTACATTCTTCTGCTATTGAACAAAGTTTATTACGTTTCCAGAAAGTAAATAACAGGTTTAATCTGGAATAGGATGTGTATACAAGCGAGCTGTCTGACGGGTAGCAGGAGATAAAGAGAATATTTATTTTTAAATTGTAGTGATTTAAAGTAATATTTGTATAATTGTGCTTATACATAGAAGTATTATTTAAAAACCTCCCAAACCTACTAAAGCTCACATAAATGTCAGTTTTAAATAAAACTTGAAAATAGTGAAGCCTAGAGGACAGCTAGACATTATTCATGGCCACAGACTAATATAAATTAAGAAATGTTTCTGCTGTAAACCTTGTGTTAAAGCTAATTAGTATTTACTGTATTATCTCTGAATATAATAAGGATAGTCCGTTATCTGTTTCAGTAATGCAAAGCTAATTTTAGCTGTCAAAAGGTTGGCCTCAAAGACCTATAAAAGAATATCTTCCCTGAGTGAAATCTAAAGGGACATTTATTTTTTTTTTCTGTTCCATTACTTCTGAATAAATTGTTTTGAAGCAAATAATGAATTCATGTAAGTGCTAGTCTTCTGATCTGGTGGTAGAATTTCTAGAAGTTTTTGTTATTTTTAAAATATAACAAACCATACAGGTAGGTTTTTTCAGTGTTAAAATGCCTGTGTAGAGGTAGTCCAAGCAAGAGTTTTCAAAATTCAAATTCCATTAAGCAAAATTGATGTAGTTATGAGAGACTCGTTTAAAACTTAAATATGTTTTACGTACACTTTTCAGGGCTGTAACTATATTGGCTGGTCCCAGATGCTTATCACAGGGGAGGAGAATCCTAAACTTGGATTAAGTTTACAGATTTTATTTTCCTCTACTCAAGTGATTATTTGAAGGTAAGTAATTTAATTTATAGCTGTTTGGAGATGAAATGTGCAAGCAAGATCCTCTCCTCTAGTTTTTGAACTCAATATAATGCATATTCAGTTTATGAGGCCCAAGGTAACAAACTTATCTTTTAGTTATGCAAGATAAATTACAGAGAAATTCCCCTGGAAGCAGTGAAGTACCTGCAAGCATGTTTTTAGTATCAAAGGACATGCCCTATTACAGAATTGATGAGACACTGGCTATGAAGCTGCTAAAACTGCAGCATTTATTGCCACAGGATGCTGCAACAGCCAACAATAAAAATAGATTGAAAACAGATGGTAGCACATTCATGGATGAAGATCCAACACTGTTATTGGCGGTTACATGTAGAGTCATCATGTTCATCTCAGGAACTTCTAAGCAGTTTTGAGTAGGACTGTCCTTATGTGACCATGTTTAGAGGCTGTTGCAAAGGTCTGAACCAGTACCAGGATGTTTTCTGCGCCTTACTGAAAAAACCTGTGTAATGACATGGAAGATCTTATGTCTGTTGGTTCACAGCAGTGAAATATAAAGGCCTTAAAGGGGACAATGTTCTGTTTAGTGTCATGAGATCCTTGTATTCAAGCTGGAAATCTTTTGCCAGATGGTTAATTGACTGAAAGAATGCTTCTAGCCCTGGAGAACCCGGCTCCAAAGTTTTCTTTTCTCATTGATTTGTTCTGCCACAAACAAATGGGGTGGCTTGAGATGGTGAAAGACTGAATCCAGCAGCATTGTCTTAATTATGAAAATGAAAAGCGTAGCTGCAGCCGAGAACTCAAAAGGGTCACCTGGAAGTTCTAATTGCACAACTGCAACAGAAGTAGCAGCTTCACATTTAACTATGGTTTTGGTGCTGTGGTTAGCCAGAGGCCTCAGTCATTTCCATCCATCAGCATCATCATTTGTTTCAGTTAATTCTGCTTTAAGCTTTGCCTTTCTTCTGTTGGGAATAACTGAGAGCTCTACCATACCAGAGCTCATACCACATTAAGGTATAAAAAGCTGTCACTTAACATGAGTCATTTTGTTTGTGCATCCCATGAGTGAATATCTGGATGAGAGATACAAGAGTAAGCAAGTTAGCCCATCAAAAAAGGCCTCTCGTTAGCTTGACTTCCTTAGGTTTTCATCTATGTACCTTGGGTTTTCATAGTTAGATCCTAAGATAAGCTCAGGAACATGGATGTTTCCCTTTTTTCCACAATATTATGACTTTCCTTTCTGTAGGATAAACTGCCGAGCTTTGCCACTAGCTCTTTCTACCACTGAAGTGTCTAAGATACCAAGAAATTACATTAGAATATTTTGCAGATCAGAAGGCTAACTTGTCTGAAACAGGCATGGCTATACTCTACACTTTTACTAGGCTCTGCACCTTTGTGTTTACAACACAAGTGACTGGAATCCCGCAACACAGAACTGGCAACAGCAGCAAGGTGCCAAACCCTCAAACACAAACTCTCACTTGGCCTTGCTTTCTTCTTCCAGAGGCTGCAAACATAATGTAGAGAGCACAGGGTTCCTTCAAATCTATGAAAAGTTTTGGGTTTTGTTTTTGTGGGTTTGTGTTGTTTTGTTTTCTTTCCCTGCTCTCCAATAAGGATGGAAGCTGGTGAAGGTGCAAAGCTGCCATTCTTGGTGGAAAAATGTTATTCATATCTCCTAGTGATTGTCTTTCAAAATCCAGGCAGGATAGATCATATGTAAGGACTACTATGTAATTTTCTCCATGGACAATTTGCTAAGAGTTTGAAAAATAATTTCCCCTTTCCTGTGCATCCCCCACATCTCTGGTCAGTCTGTTGTTGTGATTGGAAAAAATCCTTTGGAACTACTAGTGTGGAAGGATGAGGGAAAGCTGGAAAGGTTGGAAAACAGGTATCTCTTTGAGGATTGTAATCTGACAGTGGTGGTCAGGTATCTGAAGTGAGGCAAAAAAAGAGAAACTACTCAAACAGGGGCAGGGGTTTTGCATGTGCAGTTTTAATCATGCTTATCATACCAGGAATTACTGATGTGTTTTGTTACTGCAGTTTAATGCAAGTGCAGGCTGAAACCGTAGCTTGCTGTCAGCAAAGAAGGCTGTGCTGGCCCATCTGCTTTTCAAACTGAAGTGAAGTTGTTTATAGTCACGCTGTTTGAAAGTCAAGGGGTTCAAAGTCACACTACTTAACCTGCTTCACATTGTTATGGATGATCCAAGGACATCCAGGTACAGGAATATATACATAGAATAAAACAGTTTGTGGAAATATATTTAGGGATGCAAGTTTACACCTGAAGCTGCATTTGATGGACAGCAGATGTAAACTATTAAATCCCTACATATGAAGACTTGCATATTGCCTGGCATAACTTCAGTTTGTGAAGGACTTTAGTTATGTTACAATTTGTTTTGCTAAGAAGGACCTCAATTATTTTCAAAACCAGTATTTCCCAAGCCTTCGTTTTGCCTATTCATCTGGAAAGCTCTTTAGCAAATGGACCATTTACTACTGTATGTTTGTTCAGTCCATGATGGGTTTCCAGGCACTACTGCAATAACACAATTATGAATAAATAACCACTCCAGGATAATTCTTTACAGACCTTCATATTCATGCTTTTGTATGACAGATACAGTCACAGCTAATGCAGTGCAGCAATTAATTAAGCTACTGGTTATAGTCACTGAGTTACAGGGGCATGCTGAGGGCCTGATCCTGTGTACGACATATGTCTGTAGCCTCCAAGTTATGCAACTGTTTTATCCTTTTGAAACATATATTGCAAGTGCTGAAGGTTGGGGCCAATGTTTGTATGTCCTAAAAGCAGCAAGGGAGAAGGACAAGAAAAAAGTCCAGAAAGAGTGACATCTCTGTGCTTGTGAGCAAGAGCAGCAGAACTGTCAAAGTCTTGCCCTTTCTTCTTAAGGGTTAGTTCAAAATCCATTTTCCTGAGCAGCACCAGGCCATCAGTGTTGTTGCCAAATGGCCAGTTTCTGTTAAGTACCTGTCTGCATTCACACCAGGTTTCTCAGCTTCTTCCTTATTTTATTTAATGGATCAGTGCAATAACTGCTAATTACTAAACTCTAAAAATTGTTTTATGCAGACAAAGACGAAGATAACTGAAGAGATGAAGTTAAAATACGGGTTTAATGTCTCTTCCTGGTCAAACACACCATTTTTTAATTTTAGGATTGCTTTCCTGTAAGTTGCAATAACCAAATGTAAACTGCTTAAAGATGGAATTTGTCTTAATTATATTTAAGCAGGCAATTTCTGATTTTTTTTCCTTATCCCTCTGTTAGTGTTTTAGATACCGTTTAAAGGATAATGTATGCATTTGTCTAGCTTAGCAGTATCTATAGTTGTAATTTTAAAACAAATCCTGTTTCAAAATAAAGGAAATACTATACTCATAACTGACCTCAGAGAAGTGGACATTTGTTTGCCTGGTCAAGTAAAAAGTGAGTCCCTTCGTGATCTTAATGAGTACAGAATTAAATCTGCATTTCCAGCTTATTGCAGGGATAGGCAAAGATCTAATTAAGGCTGTCTGAAAATTTCCATTCCAAAGCCCTGTTTTCAGGGCTGTTTTCTCTACTGTTCTCTACTCTCTAAGCTACCTTAACCAGCTGGTTGACATTTTCAGTCTGCCTTGGGTTATTTTTTGTGAGAGTAGGGAAAGAAGAAAGAAACATTTCCAGGAAATATGTATTAGAAAACTTTCCAGGATCCAATTTTCCACAGGCAGATATAAAAAAGCTATTTTGCTAATGTAAAATGTCTGTGGATATTTTTCTTGCCTGAGAAATTCTAGCAGATTTTTATGCCTTCGACATTTGACATGGGATAACCTTTCTGGTAATGCACATAGCCTTGATATCTTTGTGAAAGCTCCATTAAATTTGAGTTACTGGAAAAATATAAATCACAACGTATGTAGGCTTAGGACAGACTTTATAGATTTTGACAACTAAATTCTGCAAAGAATACCAGTGCTAAGTTCCTATTTACTCATAGGAAAAACACTAGGCAGTGTATTTTTATCCCACTTCCATACCATCAGCAATCTCTTAGGTGCTCTATCATTTCTAGCATGTCAGCTGTATGACTCTGACGTATCCTGCTTTATCACACTCTTTATTAGTGGATTAATCTTTGAGAGCTGCTCTGGATTACAGCCATATCAAGAAAGCCTGTATTTAGAATATTTTCAATTGGCTGCCTTGCATTTTTCCTATATAGAGATATTGATCTTTCTTTCCAAAGACCTGAAAGATCCTAGGGGAAAAATTTCTAAGGATAGGCTCAAAACCCAACACATTCTTTCAGGACAACACTTTACAGGCTTTTATTTCCATGGCATATAGCCCTTAGCTGTCACGAGAGACNGTACAGAATTAAATCTGCATTTCCAGCTTATTGCAGGGATAGGCAAAGATCTAATTAAGGCTGTCTTGCTGTTCCCCTGGACTGGGGAGATTGCAAAAGGTATTTCTGTATGTTGATTTACTCTATGAATGTGAACGTCTTTTTTTTTTTTAGATTTCTTTTTCTTCACTATGTTACTAGTAAACTGTTGTTTCCTCGAGCTACCCACTCCTATTAAGTGAGAAAGTTTCGTGCACCTGTTTATATAAAGGGAAGTGAAACTCTCCAGTTTCCTAAATTTTCCAGCTATTGTTGGTGGGATTCGTCTCGCCTGCTTTTAGGTGTCTGCCTAAGGTAAAAGCAATGTGATGCTTTTATGTGTGTTCGACAGGTACCCTTTGGCACCTGAGGCACTCTTTGTGGGCAAAGGAGTGCAATAATACTGGGATGAGATTGTGCTGACCTATTGAGACCAGATGACTGCGCCTTACTGTGAAAGGAAGCCTGGAGTGATTAGTTCAGGTACGGATGTCTGTCTTTGAGATGAATTCTACCCTAAATTTGCAGGTACTAAGTGTGTAAGCTTTGACTGAGAACAATAAGGTATGTATGATAATTTTCTGCTGGGAAATTTGTAGGTGTTACTGAGATAGTCAGCAGGAATTCTAATACAACATCATCCTGATGTTTAGTGTCCTAAGGATCCCACATTTTGGAAAGGGAAAGTGATGTCTCTTCTCTGAAGTAGATTGCACTGCAACAGAAAAGAAACTTTATTACTGGATCTTAAATCCTGAATAAAATCCCAAATTTGAGTGGTTATCTGCTGAGCCTTTCAAAAGGGAATCTGCTGAGCTTTGCTGTACCAACCCTATCTGCAATAACAGGTCTTAGTTTAGTTCAACTAAACATGTTAGGTGATGACAATACTGTATTCAAAATGAGATACAAACTTATCAATCATATTGTAGTCACCATCATTTTTAGAAACACATTTTAAAAGTCTGAATAATTTTTTCCCCAGTTATTATAGATGCATGATTTTACTCAAATGGCAGTAACTTGCCTTCCCTTAGCTCAAGTGAAAATGACCCTATTCATTTGTAGCTAAAACTGTCCTCCACAGAATACAATGACTTCAGTAGAATTACAACTTGCATGATTTCAGCTGATAGTCTACTGCAGCTATAACCTAAGGAGTAACATATTTCTTGCAATATGTGATAAAAGAATCACTTGGCAAAGGTCAGCTTTTCAGATGTCTTGTAGAAATGTCATTAAGTACAATCTTCTGATAGGTCCTCTTCTTCTGCCTCAGTGTCTGTGCCAATTGTCTGGAATTTCTGACTGAAGTGCAGCATCTCTGTGACTTTGTTAACTTAAAGTTAGAAGGTTCCAGTCAAATTTAGTAGGTAGAAATTTTGCTAAAACTCTCTGAATGAACTCTATTGTATGAAAGTAAAACAATTTTAAAATTATCAGTCCTGAATGTAGCTAGCTAAAGCTCCTAATATTTGAGGAAATGTCAAGGAAAGTCCTAAATATTTGAATATAAAGCCCTGCTAAAGCTATTATTTTCTATTAATTGGAGCAAATACTATGTCAATAGGAACCTCTTCTGCAAGCAAGGCCTATCTGCATTTCAATTTTCCATTTAAATCCTAACTTTGTCTACCGTGATGACTGCTTGTTAAGCTCTCAAAAGACTAGGTCAGTGCCTATGTTAAAAGAGTGCAGGTACAGAAATCAGAGAAGAAACCAGATGGCCACAAGGTTGGAATGAACTCTAGTTCAGTGCTGAGGAAAAACATATACCTACTAGCATTGTTGCTGTCTACAAACTCCAGAAATTGTTTTAGTTGAGTCATCTGAAAATAGAGAAATGACAATATTTATGTGGTGACTTCCTGTATGAATGTCTATGTAGCTAGCTTTCGGTTGACTAACTGCTATAAAACAAAAAGATGCACAGCAGGCAAGTAACAGTGGTCAAATACAAAAATCAATACTTAAAAAAAAAGCTTCATATTAGATACAAATCAGCTACACAGTGGGATGATCAGCTTATGTCTCTGTCTTGCTGGAGGTTCTTGTACAGGGAAGCTAAGTACTTCATGACCTTGAGGTTTCAGAGCATACCTGCTCTCTTTACACAGGCAGCAACATTGATAGGCTGGCACTGAAGATCTTAATTATATTGCCCTTTGGGAAGGACTTAGGTACCAGAGAGACACATTCGGGATGCATTATCCTGAGTCCCAGCCCCACAGAAATCACTGCAACCTCTGCAGCATTTCAAAGGTCTCTGGATCAAGAGAGAGACTGAGCAGTAAAGAACACACCAGCTCTGAGAGCTAAGTGTTGAGTTACATGGAGTACTGCAGGGGTTGAACTCCATAGCATATTCTTAGCTGACGTATGGATGAACTTGTATAGTGTGAGTTTGTTGGTCAGCATGAGCCTGCAGGACACTCTAACCACTGTTTAGTAAACTTCAGGATTTTCAGTAAACTACAGTCAGTTGCCGCATATTGAGCTCAGAATCCAAAACTAAAAGTAAAATCAAATATGATTTGGACAGCTTATTGTTGGATGTGTGTCCCAGTGAGGGTGTTATTCAGCCTGCATTCTTATGGACCACCCTTAGCCTAAGTGATATTGAATACCCCATAAGTTCACAAAGAAAGAAAGTTTGGAGTACATTCAGAGATGAAGTGGCATAATAAAAGCCTACCAGATGTTGAAAGACGCTAGTGCTTAGTGCATTGGAGAAAAGATGCAAGAATAACTTGTCCTTTTGGAGTACTGCCGTAGCAATATATTCCAGGCAGAGAGACTTCACAAGCTAACTGCTTTCAAGACTAGGTTCAGTCTTGACCTTATTGAGGTGTAAGAAATATATGAATAGTCTACAAATATGCTGGTAATTTAAATGATAAATGCTGATAAGTACTTTTCTCCCTCCTGCCTAAGCTTTACTCAAAGTCTTCCATTAAAATATATAATTGAGTAGCTAGACAGTTGCATTTTGATTTTCGTCTATTGCCAAAACAATTTATCTTTCAGATAAGACTTTCATGCATTACTTTTAATAATAATGTTTTAAATTAAAAGACAGCTTCCATCAGAATAATGAAGCAAGATAGCCAAGAAAATAGCTATGCGCCTGAGCACAAAAATTCATTAAAGTAAGAAAAATCCATGAAACAGTGATGATAATGAGAAAAGTATTGAGCCTCGAAGTCAACAATACTGAAAGCAGAGACTGCATTTAGGGCTTACTGCATGGGAGGGTTTGTTATACTCTTTTCAGAGCTATTTTCTTTTTAATTCAGAGAAATCAAAGAAAATTATGGCAACTCAGTTACTTTTACATTGCCATGGGCATACAGGATTTCACAAGCACAAAAACTGGGCTTGATAGTGCTATAAGGAATAATCCTTTCTTTTACTTATGTATTAGTATTAATGATTTCCCTTCTTCCAATACTAAGAAACATACAATTATTTAATAATGACAAACGCCACTGCTTAAAGAAGGCAATTTAATGTAATCAAATACTCTGTTTTCGCATTTCCCTCTTGGTCTCCATTTAAGTTGCAGATAGTATATATTTTACCTATGTTTATCTTAGAAATAAGTTGTCTTTATAAAGGCCTTTTTTTAAAAAAAGAGAAATATTTGAAAACATGCTGTTTTCACCATTAAGATATTTTTACCTTCCCCAGAATATAAGGAACTTGCATAGCAAGCACTGAGACGTGCTCACTTTTCAATTGCATTCCCTTTTCCTCCTTTGCTTATGTTATTTCTTTTCTTCAGCAAGTCAAGGCAGTATTAAACCAAAAGTGACACTAATATAACAGCAGTACCCGTCTGATACTTTTCTGCATCCCTGCCTGTCTGCTGAGCTGTGCTGCTGCTCTTGACAGGCTGTGGGAAGTCAAGAATACAGAGAGGGCTTACAGGAGAAGCTGACACTCTGCATACATCCAGAGACAAGTTTTATAATTCTGATATCTGGCTCCATTAACTCCTGTGACTATGCAAAGACAACAGGTTCTGCCTGGGACAAAGCAACCCTTTGCTGCTGGAGCACAGATGGTATCAAAGGGCTTTATATGACACAAACTGTTACAAAACTTTCAGTGCACTAAAGTGTGCTGTCAAGACCTGTTTTCTTTAAGCTGCCAGTCTGTCATCGTCTTTTGGAAATTAGCATGCAGCTAGCAAACCCCTTTCCATCAAGAAAAAGAAAAAAAAGACCTGTTTATACTTCCATTTTCTCCTACCATGTAATTTCTCTCGATAAAGTCACCTCAGGTATTATAGTAGAATTCATGAATAGCCAAAATTTCTCTTGTACTGGATACAAAATGATAAATAGTAAGAAAGAAGGTAGGTTTTTAAAAAGGTAAGAGAAAAGCAGAGAAGCTTTCAAACCAAACATTCCCCACACCTGAATCTGCCGAACTTCCCAGATACAGCATAACACTCATCCCTTTCTGTATTATGGGCACAGCTGTGCTGAGAGGCATTAGCCTCCCACCTGCAGTTGGTTCAGCTGCTGCTAGCTTTCACAGCTGAACCCAGGATGGACCAGAGTATGCATTTCATGCAGGCTAGCACAGAACTCACAGGCTAAAGCACTGTTAGAGACAAAGAACATAATCTACCTTGCCGTTTTTCTGGTGGCTGACAGTTATTCCACCTTGCTACACGAGCCTCATTATAGATATGCAAGGAACTACTCCTGATTTATGATTCAGTCTTTGATTCTCTTTTTCAAAGCAGTGGAGTGAGGTCACAGAATCAGAAGTTCTCTCATTCACCATATACCTCCAATACCTGGTTCATCCATCCTCTAATTTGGCAGTTGGAGGAATTCCAACTTAAAAGCATAAAATCGTAAATGTTTGGGAACTTTGTCTGTCTTTCTGTGTGTGTTCTTTGTGGCAGCAGGAAAGGCTTGTAAATCCTGAAACTGGTGTATATTCCAACCTTTTTTTCACTAAAAAGTGTATGTTTCATTACGATTGCTGTGAAACAATTAGATTATTTTCATCAATTTTGCAGTTACCCAGTGACACTTTAATTTTCTATTAGTACAAGCACAGCAACCTTGTCCTTGCCTCTCTCTGAGTAAGAATTTTAATGTGCAGCTTGCCAGATCTTTCAGATACCAAGTGTGGACACAATCCTGAGATGCTAGGACTCTGAACTTGTATAGATAGAAGTGAGGGTAAGGAGCGCTGAAGATCTGAAAACATCAGCCTTGAGAGCCTGTTTCTATCTCTAACAAAAAAGTAATGAAATTAAATACCCCAGAAAGAATGTCTTCAGTTGTTAAATGGTGGCACATTTCTCTACTCCCGTGTGCAATTTTCAGGTCCGCTTATGAGCAATCATACCTCTTCTGCATTTGCTCCGGCAATTGCTGAAGAGTTTAATTTGCTTCTTGTTACTTTATTATCCAGATGTCTCAATATTAAATGACAATTTTGTCTCCTGATACTGTTGCAGGAAGTTTTACCCTTCTGGTTTTAAACATTTTTGTATTCAAGCCAGTTTTAAGTGCTTTATGAAATGCTATCATTAAGCTGTTTTATTTAAATCACTATGGGAAACAAGGATTTGGGGATTTCATCTTTGTTGCTAAAAATCTACAATTATGTGTGCTGTGGGAAAAGTCACTTCTTTGCAAAACTGCACATGGCAAAAACAGAAATAAAACCAAGCATGCAGTGGCATGAAATGACCACAGGCCAACACAAAAGTGAGAAAAATCTTCTCACAAAATATCTTTGTGATGAGCTAACATCAAAAGATTTTAGGTTCAGCTAGGCACAGAGAAATTTGGTTAAGCAAAGTAATGAGTACTGCTATGCTTTTCATCTTCAAAGCGCCTTACAAAGGTTAAGTCTTTAAAATAAATCTGTGAAATGAAATGTTATATTGCCACCATTGGTTTTTTTTCCCTTCAGTTGAAGTGGATGTTGAGTTTTCAAATGTCCAAGGCTGTGGAGAAGGTCAGCCAGATCTAGGACTGCAGACTAAGCTTCTTCAGTGCCTCAACTTCGTAGGCTGTTCTGGGCATTCTTCATTTGTTCAGTCATCCCTCCATCAGTCACTGCCCTCCTTTTCTCAAAGGCAAATCTGCAGCTTTCCATTGCACTGTGCATACTCAGATTACTCAGTTGAGCCTGCAGGTCAACTCTCACCTTGGCTGCATTTGCCTTCTCTATTAGGCTAGGCTTTTCACAGTACAGGCTTTTCTCTCCTCCTGCACCACTTTACAGAAAGGTCAATCTCACAGAGCTCAGCAAAACCCTCTGTTATAGTGTCCTTTGCAAAACCCCTATGGAAGGCCCAACTAAATTAATTTGATCATCTTTAAGTTAGGCATATCCCTCACATACGCACATGTACAGTCTCTGCGTATGAAGGTAGAAAGCAACTCACCATCTCCCATGTTTGCAATAGCCTTGGAAAAGCTGCCTCTGTGCCAGGAAGCCTGGGAATTGGGTTGGAAGTAGGAATTAAATCACCCTTAGTAACACTGAATAGTGCCAAAAACCTATGGGAAAGAAAAATATCATCAGTATAGACTCTGTAAGGGACAATGAAAGATGTCTACTTCAGGGGAAGGAAAACATCATTCAGAAGGCCTAAACGGTAATTTGCAGGACCTCTTCAGCTAACTGAGGGTGATTCTTTTAAAGCTTAGAGGCCAGTGTCAGGGAAACCCCACAGAGTTCACATAAGAACATAGCTGTTAATGTCTGAAATACTTTATAATGGGCTAATAACCAGCAAAAACCTTGCAGGATTTGACACTCCAGAAACTGGCTTCACTTGAGGAACTCAAGACATTGAAAAAACTGACCTGGACTTTTCTGAAGATAAATAGTCAGTAAAAGAAAAAGGAGGAGGAAGCCTGTGCTGTTTAGCAAAGCCAGTAGTTTTAGCATATCTCACAGAGTTATAGAATCATTTAGGTTGGAAAAGACCTTTAAGATCATCGAGTCCAACCATAACCCTACTATGCCAAGTCTGCTGCTAAACCATGTCCATAAGCACCACATCTACACAGCTTTTAAACACATCCAGGGATGGTGATTCAACCACTTCCCTGGGCAGCCTGTTCCAGTGCTTGATAACCGTTTCAGTGAAAAAAATTTCCTAATGTCCAACCTAAACCTCCCTGGCACAACTTGAGGCCATTTCCTCTTGTTCTATCACTTGTTATGGGTGAGAAGAGATCAGCACCTATCTCTCTACAACTACCTGAAAGGAAGTGAGAAGGTCTCCCCTCAGCCTCCTTTTCTTCAGACTAAACAACCTCAGTTCCCTCAGCCACTCCTTCTAAGACTTGTTCCCTAGGCCCTTCACTAACTTCGTTCCCCTTCTCTGGACATGCTCCAGCACCTCACTGTCTGTCTGTCTGTCTCATGCTCTTAGCACCTGAGCACATCTGTGAGGTGCTAATAGTCAACTTCTATTGTGTGCAGTGGAAGCCCAAGGGAACATGGCATTTTGCAGCATTACCTCATAAGAACATAAGCTAACGCCATAAATGCAGCAGAGTATGTGCTCTTTGAACTGCATGGCATTGTTTCTTGCTTTATAAAGATATTAAAGGTTTTTTTCTCCCTAGTTAGCACTGTCTTACAGAAAGCAAATACCTAAAATGGAAACGTGCCTCAAAAAGAGTATGCACTGTGAAAAGTCTGCACTGTGTAAAGCAGAAATATAGCATTCTACCGAGAACAGGCTGATTTAATTTTGAATACATATTCTTTAAGTGGCTAATGTGCTTGAAGTGTAGAAAATCAGATATGAAAGGCAGTCCTTGTTTCAAAGCAGTCAGTAAGAAAAACGAACGAAACCAAGACAAAGTGACAAAAGAAATCAGGGAAGATCATTGATTTCCTGGAAAAAAAGGATAAAAAGTAATAATTTTCCACAATTTTTTTAATAACATGGTAATTTATCCAAAATATTATTCTACTAATATTTGACTGTGACTTGATACCAGAGGACTTCTTATGGTTCAAAGTTGTTTGGGGCAAATTTTGAGGATAATTACAGACCTGTATGTTGTACCATCTACTTGATATTATGGCCTAGGCTAGGATAGTCAGTGATGTGGTTTCTTGAGGTTGTCAGTGCAACTTTGGGAAGTCCAGATTTCATTATTGCTAAAGGAAGGGCACTAGCCTCCCTATCAGGGAGGCTCCCAGCAACTCATGTGTTATAACATCAGTTCTGTACGTGTTGAACAAATCTGGAAAAGTAAAAGCTGTTCGTACTTTTGTACCCATGCCACTAATTGATGTAAGACTTAACGTTTTTCAAAAATTAGTCTCCTGCTCAGTACAAAGCATTAACCTTCAAAATGTAAATTATTGGCAGTAATAATAGAGTTTAAATAGTAAAATGTGTGCCCATGCTCTCTCTTTCCCTGTTCTCCTCTGCAACGCAGATTTCTCTATCTCTAGGCAAGGCCAAGAAGGACAGAAGGTAGAGCAGCCAACGTAACCCACTACAGGAACATGCAGCACTCAAGGCACACGTATTGATGTACTTGGCTGTATCTCATTAAGTGTCCAGTGGATGATCAGCAACAACTGATCAAGGCAGAGGCAGAGTAGCCCTCTTGTCTGGTTTTGCTTGGAAGTTTTTAGTGTAACCATTGTCTGCATCCTTGGCTGGGGGTCTGAGCAACCTGCTGTAGTTGCAGGTGTCCCTGCTCACTGCAGAAGGTTGGACTAGATGACCTTGAATGGTCCCTTCCAACCCAAACCCTTCCATGATTCAGCACACTCCGTTGGATGTGGCAAAACTACATTCTGTATAGTCTGTCCTTTTCCCATCCACCTTTTGTTCCAGCTTCTGCATCTTCATATTTGCATCCTCCTTATCTCACCTGTGTTTGTAAGCAGCTGGCTCTTTGCACTTGGACCCTTCTTAATTGCAGTCCCTTTTTCCCTCCTGATCCTCTCATGCAAAAAAGAATATTTCTGAAATGTGTGTGCTTATGTAGTCAAGAATTTCCCTGTTGGCATGCCATCCAATGACCTCATTCTTGTCCGAATGGGGAGAGAGCGTCCTGTGAAGGGGACAGGGAAGTCACTATTTGCACCTTGTTATCTAGCTTGGGGTGTTGCCAAGCATTGCTGCACAGACAGGTTTGCAAGCTGCCTACAGGTCCTTGTGAAGATCTTGTCTGGATGGGAAGGGAGGACAGATGTGGGAGTCCTTGTTGATGATATCGGTGTGGATGTGGCTGTTTAACCTCCTGTCATTTTCAGCCTAATTAAAATTAAAGACACCCTAGACCTAGAGGTTCAGCACAGGAACTGAACAGACATCTCCAAGGAGAATCCTGCATAGCCATAAGGTAAAGTTCATATGAAATTATGTTTTCTTTTAGCTTTCTAAGAACATCTGCAAAAAAATATGTAATGTTCAATCAGTAACTGAGGCTGTTTTTAGAATAGTGATTCCTCTAAACTGAGAATGGAGGGAAATGGAAGGAATCATTGCTACGTGATTTACAACCAGAGTAGTTTTTGTAATGGCAGAACATCCCCAGGCAAAAGGGAAAATCATTAAATTAAAATTAAATTAAGAGGCCAAGCTTTTAACAGATAACAAGGTTGTCTTGTACATATCATAGAGTGTCTTAGGTTGGAAGGGACCCTAGAGATAACCTAATCCAACCACCCTGCCATGGGCAGGGACACCTCTCAACTAGACTAGGTTGCTCAAGGCCTCATCCAACCTGGCCTTGAACACCTCCAGGGAGGGGGCATCCACAAATATCAGGACTTAATATTTCTAAACTTAAACAAACCTCTTTTTATTAAATATTAAATAATTACACATCTGCTCAAAATCCCAATAATCTCAGTTTATGTATGGCAACATCCACCTTTAGGAAGGTAATCCAACAGAAATAATTCTGGACCTGCATCCATCTCTGAAACATATTCATTGCTTCCATCACTTCTCAAGCCTCAGAGTTCTTGTGCTTCAAGTCTGAATATTTATGATGTCAGGTTGAAGTCTGCCAGTAACCAAAAGGCAGAACTATCAGTTCCAGCTTTCCTTTCCTAGCAAAGACATTGATATCAAGAGGGCTTTCGTCTTGTGAAAAACAATGGAAAGTCTTGTGAAATGTGTAGAGTACAAAGGCAAGCTTTTTTGTGTGTTTAAAAATAGTATCTGAAATAATTCCATGACAAGACTAAAAGTGACTTTCTTACTGTGTGGAGGATGCTAAATAAGACTTTTTAAATGGTATCTTGTACTAAGATAATTTTGGGAACAAAACAGCTTTATATGAATCTGACAGCTGTTTTAAAAAGCTCAACGGGCAGCACCATTCGCTATAATGCAGAAGACATAGGTTCAGAATCACACACACGTTTTTGTCTTCCCAAAAGCCAGCAGGAACTGGCATAAAGAAAATGACAGCTTTACTGCAAAGGCAAACAGAAATCAATCTGTTCTCTTCAGCTGAGTTTGTGTTTCCTGTATGAAAGGGGCAAGGAGTTAGAAGTAGATAATAATTCCTAGAATGGCTTGATGTCCAGTTAGATGAGAATCCTCTTTTTTATTAAATTTACAGTGGCTGCATTGGATGTGCCAGAAAATGATGGATCAGTACAGTCCTATAAATCCCAAACATATATGTAGTATAGCTTTTTAAAAAATAACTTACAGAACAGCCTTCCAGGAGAAGACAAAGTTCACGATGACGACAGCACACTGACAGTGCAATAAAGAGGAATTTGTTATTCTGACTGCAGGGGTTGACAATGACCAGAGGGCAAATGCATAACCTAGGAAGCAAGAGCCTATGCTCAAATGTCAAAAACTCCCTGCTGCAAATGAAAGAAATATAAATATACTCAAAAAGTGTTTACTCTGTATAGACATAATAATAGTAATAAAAAAGATTATTTATCTGACCACAATAAATATTTCTGAGCGAAGCCTGGGATGCAGCATTACATAATACCATCTGTGTATAAATAAATGATTCCTTTCAAAAGTTTACTGCCATAAAATTAAAATCAATCTTTGCAATCTAATGGTGAAGAAGGTGGCAGCAAAAATGAAAAGGAACAGTAAGTGAAGGGTTAAATAGGTAGGATGGTCATCTTTGTGAGTAATTTTATTGACAATTTTTAAGCTACTGTTCAATTTTAGAAACAAATCTGATTATTATCATTATTTCTTTTACTACCTGTAGAGGATAATATCTACACACAAGTACAACCGCTTCTGTATGAAATTAATTTTGCAGGCATAAATTGCAACCTCAAACAAGTTCTCAATCCCACAAAGGAACAGCAATAAATTGAAAGCCTAGTTGTTTTTCTGAAGTTATTTAGTTCTAAACAAACCTTCCTATGCAGTCTGCTTTTTATTTTTAGTTCTTCCTTCTTTGTTATTGAATGCCTTTGGAAGAAAAAAGGATTTGTGTTCTGAGTTTTTCTTCCCCTGATATTTCCCATATGAAATTACAATCCTCTGATAGCTTGTATGAAGAGGATTAGAACATGTCATCACTAATTGCAGACAAGGATTTAAAGCAGGGATGGGCAGGAGCAGCAGAAAGATGAGGTTGCCTGACCTGTCTTGATGCAGACTGCGTGGATACTTTGCTTTTACCTCTGGCACTCCGGGAAGTTAGCCTGGCTTCCACATCTTCCCTCATTTTATGGCAGGGAAAAATTAGTCTTTGTTGAACAAGATCAAAGACTAACTTTTCTGCTGAAAGACTGATTTCTCTATTGTACATGATTCCAGAAGAGCTATTTCTATTAAGAGGACTACACAAAATTAGCTTGTTGATAAAAGCACAAGAGACGGAGCAGTTGCAAACAAAAATAACTTCTAAGCTCCAAAAAGTGCCAGATTTCAATTGTGGAATCATACCTTCCTACTTCACAATTTTTTGGTTGTTTCTGTTAGACTCTAAACTTCTGAGTACTGCCATTGTATCTTCACATGTACCATGTATATGGTGTATACATATACACCATGTAAATGCTTCCTGTGAGTATGGAATTGTAATGGTAACATATGCAAGCCCTAACCATTTGCAAGCATTACTGTTACTTAATGTCAACAAGAGGTAACAATTTGACTAATAACCTTAAGGAATTATGTAACTTAAGTAGCAATTGAACAAAATTATGTCAGCATGCATTTTCCCTTCTTTTGCTTCCGGACAAGTCAATTATGAAACACAAATCAAAGTGATGGATACATGCTTATAACAGTTTAGGTTTCCAAGCATTGATTAACCATGACTGAGAGAACTTTCTCTCATGAGGGTGAATATTACCTTGTAAAGAACCTTAAAGCTCCCACATGAGGCTGTGGACTACTGGGAAGGACTCTTCATATTAGGCCTAACATTCTTCAGTGCGTTGAAGTCTAAAAAGCTAAGACAAAATAAGCAAGGCTAAGTAGTCTTCTCTGTATGGATAATTCCTCAGTAAACTGCACAAGTAAAGAAGTTAACAGAAATGCCTCTTCCTTTGCTTTTAAAAAAGATTCTTTTCTTTCAAAGCCTGATTTCTTCAGGCCTTGCAACAAGATGAAAAAGTGGCTCAGCAATTTCAAAAATGGTAAAACTGAGCCAGAGGGAATTTAATTATCTTCAGACATCTAATGAAAACCACACAGTTTTGTCACAATTTCCATGACTTATGTGACAAACCATGACAGATCAGAAAACTGAAAAGGACAGTTTCTTGATTAAGACTGAAAAAAAGCTTAAACATTATTTTCAAGGAGAAACAGTGTTGGAGGTTTGTTTTTTTTAATTAATAAAGATAAGAAAATATGCACTAAAACTACCTCCTTGTCTAACCTATCAACAAAGTTGTAACCAGAGTTCAACTGTTCCACCCATGCCAAATTTTGGGCTTTCATTTTGGAGGAAGAAAACATTTTTTTTCTAAGTCATTTGGAAAAAAACCCCATGATTTAGTTAAAGAATTAAATGCCTCCATCTCCCGGATATTAAAGGAAAAATACAATTTCAGTTGTGTTAAATAGACTTGATGCAACATGCTGGTTATTGGTCCTCTGAACTCATGATGTACACCAGTAGCTCTCTGTGAAAGCTGTTAGTAAAATGACTTAGTTTTTTTTGTCATTTAATCACTTAATTAGAGTGCTTCTAGTGAGGAAAAGCAAGGATTTACAAACAGAGGATAGGGCCTAGGATTTTAAAATTTATATGCTGTTTCTTGGCTGGTATAACAGGTAGACGAAGTATGTTGAATCTCTCACAGAGCAATACCTTAGATATCAAAAGGGGATATTTCTAAAGCAGCCAGCAGTTTAGTCCTATGTAATACTCTTTTACCAAAGCAATCACATAGCTCAAACTTTCCTGAAACAGTGGCTCCATTTTAATGTATAGTTGTTGGTGATACAGGGCTTAATATAGATAAAGTTCTTGGAAAAAGAAAGGAAATCTTGCTGTAAACTTTATCAGTAGCTTGGAAACTGACTGGGAGACAACTTTTCTGTTGGTTCATTGTTACTATCAGAGTTTGTGGTACTGGATACCATGACATATTATAGAAACCTGCTCAGATTAATTAACCCCTTCCTTCCCGACGCAGGTGCTACTGTTCAAATAGCTTCTGGGGAAAAATTCTTGCTAAAGGTATTGATTATATTTTTCTTCCAGAGAAGGCAATAAACAGCCTACAGACCTATCATAAATGGTCTTGGGAAGCATTTCTATTATCTTTCATTGGTTTGGATTGCTTGCTTTATAAGTATTGTTTGAAGATAAGTGGCTTCAGCCAGCCTGGGAGTGGAATATTTCCGTGGTTTGATCTGTTTTTCAGCAATGCTAGATTGACATTGGAGCAAACATCGAGAGCTGCTGCCAGGGAGGCACAGAGAGGAGTATGCATGCAGGATGTGACCAGAGTGAAAGCTCCCCCTCAGCCAACGCAATTTCTCACCAGTTTCCTCAAAGATGCAAGAATGTACCAGAAAGAATCACCTCTGCAATCCATACAGCTTAACAGAAAATGGATATTGGTAAGGGCAAGTAGCATTGTAATAGGAAGATAAGATATGATTTGAGCAATCTAAGAATCTCAACTTCTACTCAATATTTTCAAAATTAACTGGAGCTTGTGGGGCCCTGATAAATACAGCTCCAGAGGATGCCACTTTCAGAGCATTTTCAGATTTTCAGATCGTTTGAAACAGATTTATGTAATAGTGATGTGCAGTCAAAGAATTGCTTTCCATTCTGCTAAATTACATTTCATTTCAGGACTCCAGGATGAAGCCATACCCAAAAGCTGCATACGTTTAGAAAAATTAGCCAGCAGCCTGGCTGAGCTTACATCTAAAGCACATTTTTTTTTATATGCAGTGATACTTTTTAGCTTTCTTCACAAAGGATGTTTTCTTGTTGATGTATATGAGAACATTGTAGAGAGGTTTGTAATTAAATAAGAAAAAAGTAGGACTTCTTTTGAAGAAATTAATTTTTAATGTTACAGAAATCAGGGAATTTTGAAAATACCGTGCATTGGGTTACTTTTGCTTTGTACCTGAAAGCTGCACAAAAGTAATTGTATTTCTCTCTAGAAGGCAATGAAATGAGAAATAGCCAGCTGTCTTTTACATTGAGGATAGAAAATATATAAAATGGAGAGACTACAGATTGCGATAAAGATGTCAGGATTTTGCCTGAATTAAAACACATTCAAGGACAAGCTTCCCAAGGTCTTTCACCTTAATCATATAGTGAACTACATCTTTCTATCCATATAAAGTGCCTATACTTCACAGTATGGTTTAGCTTAAAAAATGATGTGTTAGGGTTCAAAAAACATGCAGTTCAGTGTCTAGTGCCAAATATATAAAATGCCCTCCTCTTTCTTATCCTTCTGCAACCCAGGGTGACCGGCTTAGAATTCTGCCCACTTTTGATTAAAAATGAGGTACAAATCTGATCTGGCATGATAATTACTGTATTCCTGTGTAAGTCACAGACCATTGCTGCTGTTATTTATTCTCAGACAAAAACATTCATCCCACCAACCTCCAACCAGAGGCTGCAAATTCTTAATGCCTAGGCTTTTGCTATGAGTAAAAACGACATTATTTCTCATTTGCCTCAGTTGCTGTGAGTCACCTCACCTGTGACAGCCAAGATATCTGCATTATCTGTTGTTCATTCTCTGTGGAAAGATTTGCAATTTCCCAATGCTCTCTTTCACTATGGATCAGAAACCAGATAACGTTTTAATGTTAAGGATGGTCACTTACACCTCATCCAGTTTCTCCCTGCTTAAATACATGTGCACACATGCACTCATCAGATCAGTCACTCTAGAGAAACTTTCTCTTTTCCCTTCTTAGTGTAGGTGACCAGAGGCTAATATGGAATGGAAGTCTACTCAGAAGCAAAAAAAAAAAAAAAAAGAAAAGAACAAACCAGCCCCCAACTCCTGAAACTTTTTCTCCCAGAGCTGTTTAATGTAGGAAAAAGTTGACTGCACAAATCTGCTCCATCATGAACTAGTGAGTCACTGCCTCCAATCTGTACTTCTTAGGTCCAAGCTGATGCATTTGCAGCTGAACTTTTTAGGCTTGCCAGTTGTCTGCAGCAGATGTATATTACAGGAAAGTCGGGAGTTTCAAGATATATCTCATCAATTTACCATGTACAAGACATCTGAGATACTGAGCATCTAACAATAAGGAGGAGGGGGGAGATACTACAAGACCTGCAGAAGTGTTTCACCTTGTTATAAACTTTTAGGACCTAAAACTTCTTAATATTTAAATATCTGATGTGAAGAAGCTACATGGCACAAGTAGTAACAATGGGTTAAAATAGTTTTTTAAAGAAGTGAGTGAATCTGTTGATTTGTTAATGGAAGAATCGACACAATCTGTCACAAAGTGGTAGATGTTCTTCAAAGCAGACAAATACAACACTAATGACATGACATCTTCTGCCATATATTACTAATGAATAAAACATTAGGTAAGCAAGGAGAGGTCAAAGAAGGGCAAGAGGCTTGAATGAGGCATGCATTTTCAGCGGGTGGAATAGAGGTAGCAAAGCTACCATAATTAACAATAATTGAAACAGGAATTTCACTCCTTTCCAGGCCACAGAAAACAATTTTTCACTGTCATCATCATCCCTTTATATTACAAATAGCAGGAAGGTACAGGTAGCAGGAAAATCAGTCTTCAAAATCTGAACATTTCAAAATGGAAAAAATGCAAATGTTTTTAAGCACACAGTGTTGGTGTAGAAGATTAGCTAAAACAATTTTAAGCTGAAAATATGTAAGTGCCCATAAAGCATTTTCTTAGGGAGCAGGAGAATATTTTCTTTTATATTTTTTTTATTAGAATTCTATCACACTCACTCCACCATAGATTTTCCACTATTGTTTGCAGACAGTTTAAGAATTTGAAGCCAAGACTTGATGCTGCAAAATTTCATATAACAGCTGTGAGGTAAGAGGGCAATATGCAGAACATCTCAGAGTTTCATATTCAGATTCCCACCGAGAAAAAACATCTTTAAGAAAACTGGATGTGTAATGAAAAGGCAAAGTGTTTCATGTCGTTATTTTCCTCTCTTAGATCTCAGGCTCCTATCCTCCCCTGTGGCTTCTGAAGACACAACTGCTTAATTATCAATCATGAGTAAAGCTTCCCTTTCTCAAATACCTTTCCCCCACCTCTTAAAATAGTTTCCAATGTTGGAGCATGGTACTACTTAAGCCAGAAGCTGTAAGGTCTAACAAAATGTCACATTATCCTAACTGGAGAGTTAAGGAAGGACTGCAAGCCTGGTTAGTCAGGAGGAAAATAGCAGTCTTACAATAGCAAATCCCCTAAGCAAGGAAATTTAAACAGGAATGATCCTAGGAATGATCCAGAACCTGTTGTATGAAGCCTCTTTTAGCCAACATGACACTGTCAAGACTTGGACACCTGGCTTTGTGTTTTCAGAAATGTGTGACCTGATAGCTGCATTCACTGTATCTTGCTTTATACGATGCAAAGGAGGTCTGACACTGGCCCCAGGGTGGTTCCTGTGAAGACTGGAACTGCTCTGGGACTGCTCCTAGCAAGTGCTGTCATCTCCATCTCTGACAGCAGTGTGGGCACTGTAACACAGAGCAGACCAGCCAAAATGTGCCTATGGCAGGCTTTATTTGCCTAGGAAGGAGAGTGGTGAGCCAGGATCCTCCCCTACCTTACTGGGCTTGTTGTTCTTGAGCTACTTT
The DNA here is from genome assembly GCA_013400335.1 of Eurystomus gularis. Classification (NCBI taxonomy): domain Eukaryota; kingdom Metazoa; phylum Chordata; class Aves; order Coraciiformes; family Coraciidae; genus Eurystomus; species Eurystomus gularis. The sequence goes on along the minus strand of VZZY01023217.1, from coordinate 124,872 downwards.
GCCAGAGCAAGAGGCACAGGAAAGAGAGCAGAGAGAAGTGATGATGGAAGAGTGCTGGGCAGAGGGATCCTGGTAGCCCAGGATCAGCCTAACAGTAACCTTCAGGTTATGGAGGATTCTGGAGGACAACAGTCTGGATGAGGAATAGTGAAGATGAGACAAATGGCTTGTAACTAGCCATGGACTGCTACATGTGTTGCTGAGGATGTGGTTAATGCTAGTATTTGGTTTATGGTTTGTGCCTAAAGAGCTCAAGGAAGTAGGTTAATTCTTAAATATCACAGGACCCACATGGATAGATGAAAGCTAGTGCTAGGGAGGGTTTTTATTGTGGGAAACATCTCTACAGTGGCTAGTGCCCTGGTTAGTACTGGAGACAGTAACATATGAAAGAGAATATTCTCAAGGTTTGTTAGTGGTGGAGACAAAGGTGAAATCTTTGACCCAAGGATGAGAGTCAGATCTAGCTGAAACATAGAAGAGGGAGGAAGAGGGAAGGATAGTGGTGAGACAGGGAGGAAGATGGGATGGGGAGAGTCACACTTGCTGCTCTGGCTGTTGCATAGGAAATGGGAGGACAGTGACTCCCTGCACATTGTGACTGTGCTGCTGTGGCAGTCGAATGGGGTTTATGAGGCTCCAGCACTGGCAGACTTGGAAGCTGAGCATATAAGTTGAAATGACACCTTAGTGAATGCCTAAAGCTGATGCTGATCTGAAGATTTAGATTTAATGCTGGTTGCTGCAGGACCTTTAGGACTTCTGCTGACAAAACCCACTGGTGTATGGGTGCTTTTGCAGGAGCAAGATGTCACTGCACTCCAATTTAGGCTACACTTCAGGCAAGGATTGCAGCTAAGGAGCTTGGCAACAGGGTTTCAATAGTGTTGTTTATTTTTGCCTCCTAACAGGCTTGCATGAGATGTTAAGGAAAGGTTTGATGATAAAACAAAGCAACTGGCTCCAGCTATGCAGGAAGAACTGGGAGGAGGGTAGGTGCAAGTAGGGGTGAAGGCTGTATGTTTCTGGTAATAGCAGAGTTTTCAAGGGAGGCTGCTGGGAGTGGGGAGAGAAAAAATGAGTGGAGGAGGAACAGCAAGAGAGAAAAGTGTGCGGGAAGAGAGAAAAGCCAGATTCAGTTTCCTAGGGCTTCTCTTTTCCTCTCTGTCCTCTTTCTTGTCTTCAGGGTACACTCTGAATTAAAGCATGTCCACTCAAAAACTGAGCATACTACAAGTTACAACTTTCCATTATGTTTACAGTAAATGATCTGGTACCTGCTGAAGTAATCTGGCCACCTTTAGCCTCTTGAGATCACTACAGCCTCTTTTTCTCCTGCACTTTTTAGTCGAATGCAGGACATGGATGACTCTTTTTTTTGAGGGGACATTTGTTCTGAGCATTTTAAGCAAATACTTTTTTATTGTGTATCCTCAAATCTCTGGATATTAGCCCCCATCATTCACAAGAACAGGAATAATGTGTTAAAGAAATATCCAGCTACTATAGATCACGAAGGAAATGCATATACAGCTACTATATGTATATATTTGTATCTATGCATACATTTGTATATAAGTGAAGGATTGAAGCACCAAGAGTAGCCAGCTCTCAGTAAAGCAGAGTTGCTTCTGGCTTGAATAAAAGGAAAAGCAAGATACTGACTGCACAGTTGACATGATATTGCAACTTAAAACTAATTAAGGGAAGAACAGAATTTAAATAACATTTGGATGGAACATCAGCAAACACAAGGATCAGGTGTTTAATAATATTTCTTTTTAATTTTAATTTTAATATTTAACCTCTTCATTAATGCCCAAACTCACTTTGGCTTTATCTAGTTTCTGCAGTTTTACTTTTGGCTCTTTCAGGCCTCAGAGTATTTCTTCTGCTGTTCATTTGTCTCTAGGGATCCGGGCCTCTGCCTCTAAGTACTTTTGATCTCCATTGTATGTGTTGCTTTCTCTTCAGGAGTCAATAGGATTACATGGCTGTGAATAAGGCCCAGCATTTGTTACCCTGCTCTGCAGGTTCACTAGAGCATACACATGAGAGATCTTATGAAACTGGACAAAATTTCCTGCCTAAGCCCTAGAAACCAGGCAAGGCTTTACTTTGAGATCATTGTAAAGTATAAAAGCATCAATAAGTGGTTTTCAATATTTCAGGTATTGGCATAGTCTGTAAAGGTATCTGTTATATGACCTTTTAGCAAAGAACTCTTTCTGTCTAGCATTTTCTATTCTGTTTCACACCGTTTCTTGAATTTAGCAAGTGAAAATAAACTAAAGTGGCATCTGTTACAACAGTTACCTTTTAATGCCATGAATGTTTACATCTGTAATGATTTTTAAAAGTTTCTTCCTGAATTTTTTTGAAGGGTTCAGGGTTTGAAAACAATAAATTATTATAAGACAATCTCTGTAAAAGCATGCTTTCTTTAGGATGGGGTTTCAGCAACTCTGGACAATAGACAGAATCAGTATTTGATGTCAGATTTTGCCTGCATGAAGCCTCATAGTCTCACACATATTTAGACCTCTACATGGCAGAGACTTTTGCATATCCACCTCTAACTCTTTAGGCCTGTTTTCACAGAAATTTATCTCATTAGCTGCTGCTTCTTTTTGTTGTTATCATTCTTCCCTCTCTTCTTTCACATTGCTTTCCACTCAGTGTGCAGTCCAACCTGCTGGCTGATGTTCTTCCAACAAATCAGTGTTCTTGACATTAGAATATTTTTACTACTCCTTCTGTCTTTTTTTCCATTTTGCATAATTAGCTTTTTTTTGGTGCACATGCTGTTCAAACCTCCATAATCATGGAGCCATAGAATAGTTTGAGTTGGAAGGGACCTTTAAAGGCCATCTAGTGTAACCCCCAATAATCTCACTCTTCTCCAGATAAAGCAATTCATCCTCTCACCCCATTCCAAGAAATGTTTACATGAGAACTGACTATCTCCTGTACCGTACTCTCCCCTCTCACCCCCGACTTGCCTATCCAGAGAAGGGTTAGACTTGCTGTCAGGACACAGAGTGCATCAACACGCTCTGCAACCTCTTGCTTCGAGGGGTTTGGGTGGCTGGGCTCAGAATTGTAACATTTGTTGTCAGCTCTTTTTCACTTTCTGGTTGTTAGCTCCAGGGCTGCTGGTGGCTCAAATTCCTCTGACAAAGATTCTGCTTAGTCTCCTTCTCTGTTGTTACCATTGATTATGAACTGTAGATATTTCATTCTCATTTTCCAAATTCCTCTTTTTTTTTTTTTTTTTTTTTTTTTTTTTTTTTCTCTGATGACAATGTATCAAGACCACACTTGCAGTGTACAGGGACCACGCCAATCTCCAGGATGTGGCTGTTGAAAGGGTAAAACACAATTCAGAGCTGAAGGGCCCATCTCTAGGTATACCTAGCTCACACCTTCCCTCAAAGTCTCTAGCTTGAACACATTTTGTGATTTGAAGTCAAAAGTGATGAGCAACATAGGAAAACAGGAGATCCATTGGGTAACATGGTCCAGATCCTTGAAGGAGTTTGTTTAAAACTGGTGTTTTGGACACTATTGCTAAAGTCCTAGGAAGCACGAAAAATAAGTTGGGTGTATCTGCAGGACAAGAGACTGTGTGGATCCTGATACCTTACTACCCAGCAGGATGGTTTTGAGGTGCTTAGACAGGGCAGTGATTCAACCCATCAAGCAGATAGATGCTTTATAGACCTGATGCTACATAATTTCTCAACCTAGATAATAGCTTCCTGTATGACACTTCATCTTTTATGATCTTAATTAATACTAATTGGCATATGATCACCTCTGAAAATAGTATTCTATGGGGAAAAATAATCTCTGATATTACAGGGATTGGTATCTGTAGAGAAACCATAAAGTACTACAGCCCTGTGTAAATTATTAAATAGATCATCTTCTTCTGTTTTGATTTGTGTATATAAATCTATATCTTGTTTTCCTTGATAGCTTATTCTGTAACTCCCACACCTGGAACTTCTGCTACATGTTTTAAACCATTTCAAAAGCAATGCACAGCTGGAGGAGATCACAGTTTTGAAAACTGTAATGAAAAAACGTCAGTAAATAAGGGCTATAGCTTGCTGTTTTGTTTTTTTTTTTTTTTTTTTCCAGTTTGCTTTCAATCCGCATGCTAATTCTGTTCTTACATGTAATTCACTCCTGCGTTTATATAGCAGGATGGTTTCATTTTTGGTCTGTTTCTGTTCTGAGAAGGAACCCTCCTGCACACAGCCCCAAGATACTCTTTCTCTTTCAGCAAGTATTGTGATTACATAAAACTAAAAGAAGAGTTCTTAGATCTTAGTAAATAAAACCAGAGGAATGAATTAAACTTTAAGCTGGCTATGACACTGAACTCACAATTCACATATTATTTTTGTCAGCAGCATGTCCAAACTGCCAAGACAATTCTTCAAAATCACAGCTGTGATCTCTACAATAACTGAACTACAGGAAAGCTGCAGTGAGGTCATACTGCCTTGTCACTGCAGATGAAACAAATGGTAATTGTTAGCATTACTGCCTACTGATTTTGCAGCATATTTTATTCAGTAAAAACAATTCTAATGATTAATAGCCTCATAAAATAGTATGCTGAATTCCTTCCCCCCTGCCCTGCATAGCTGGCTCAGGTAAGGAGCATGATGGTGTAGATCAGCCCCAGTTTGTGGTGGGCAAATGCAGAGAAAGGTGATGAACAGGCTGGGAAGGGAGGTCAAAGGACTGGGTGGGGCTAGGTGTCTTTTACAGGGCACCTGGGGAAGGGGAAGTTTTCAAAAGTAAGCAGGGGAGAGGCTAAGGCCAGCAAGTAGCCTTTCAGTGGAGAGGAGGAAACACTCTGGGCTCTCTGTGGACAGTAAGTATTTGAATGCATTATCATTAGCAGGAAGAGGTTAGTCTCTGGAGTTAACTATTGTCAGCCAGAGCTACTGGTCAAGGGAGAGGTGTTAAAATTAGACTCTGGCTTGGAAGAGTATTAGGAAAGTGATTTGGGCCTTTTACTGTGTTTTAGCTATCTAATTCTCATAGCAAGTTTTATAGGGCTTGCTGCCAATTATTTCAAACAGAGCTTGAAAAATGCTTCTAAGATAAATACTATCAACTTCAGAAGAACTTAACTGCTGTTTCAGAGCACTTACATAAACATATGTTCCACACCCGTAATTACTTGTTTTATAGAATTAAATTTCTTTTAAGTGCTATTAATGGTTTGGAAGGCTTATGCCAGCCTTCAGCATGAACAGGCTCTTTCAAGCACAGGTGTCTGATTTAGGAGGTCTGCAAAGCATATACTTTGCATGTTTGCAAGCAGTGCAGGAACAAATTGCTTGATAATGCTGTTACAAGCTATATGTGGAAAATATCAGAAGCTATGGACAAATAAGAGTGTTGTAAATGCCTTAAGTACCTGCAGTAGCAGGTAATAATGATGTGAAAGATGCCCAGAGGTCCAAAAAATTGGTTCTTATGTTAAAGGTAAGGGACTGCTTTGGTTTGTTGTTGTTTTTTTCTCATCTTTTTGCTTTTCTCAGCTTGGGCTGAGGTGGTTTGTCTTAACCTGAGAAAAGTGGAGAGGAGTTGCTGTGCTAGCCCTGGGAACAGAACGTTGGCAGCCGAGTTGGCATATGCTGCCTGCAGCCTGTCTGTAGCTGCAGCCTGTTGATGGGACCAACTTTGGGGCAATGAAGCTGGATGCTGAAAGACACTGTAGAATTAATCCCACAGGATTCAGAAGAAGGAGGAGGAAAACTCAGAAAACAAATGATGTGTCATAGGGAAAAAGAACTTTATTGCACTTAGCACAACCAAAAGAAACTCTGATGCAGAGGTTTAATACAGTATAGGTGTTGTCCAGATAATTTTTTTGGCTATACCCCTGCACCATCAATTCAAGGGTCTGTAACATAGACTTGGTTCTCTGTCTGCGGCAATTCTTAGGTATAGAAATCCCTGCATAAAGTGACTGAACTCTATTTTGAAACAGTACAAGTTTCTTGGCCCAGCTGCTTTGTCTGGAAGGTTGATCCAGAGTTTCATGCTGATGAGCATGAAAGCACTTTTCTTTTTCCTTTCCCAACTTCCACTTTTAGTTGATTCACTGCCAGTTTGTATTTAATTGAACTTTTACTGATGTTATCTTTGAAACAGATCTTCTCTTACCTTCCTGTTTGCCCCTTCTCAACTTCATTTGGTAAGACAAAACTGTCCAAGCTCTTGTAACTTCTCTGCTGAATAAGCCATTCCTTCAATCATTCTATTCTTCCTCTGTACCCATTCTAGCTTAACATTAATTCTTATCAGAATGTAGGTGACCAGAAAAGTAGTCCAAATAGTGTCTCAGTGAAGCCTTTCAGAAGGAGAATCTTCTCTATACCTTCCAAAACTATCTTGCCTAAAACATCTTAAGATGTCATTGTTTTTTTTCCACACCTGCTTCACACTACCAACTCAGAGCCATATGCTGATTGACAAGTGTATCCTGATTGTCCTTTTAGTCATCTCCATGAAAATACATGGAGATTATGTACTGGAGATGGCTAAAAGGAGGAAACAATTCTTGTTATTGATCTGTAATCATACAACTCCATCTCCTGTACTGTAAAATGCTTTCTCATTTTTATCTGAACAGGTTATTGCTTATTGGCATAGATACCCAAGAGCACCAGTCATATTACACAGCATTCTGCAAGGGCATATCTGAGGAAAAAAAAACAAAAACAACCATAAATCTCTTTCATTGATCAAATAAAACCTCAAAATTTTCCCAAGCCACATATAAAGCCTAAAATGTGACCCAGATATGAAATGCTAAGAAAGCAGTTCATGCAGGTTGGTGGTCTTGGTTACAACAGCCTGGTAAGCCCTGACATAGCTTTAGTTGCCATATCCACATTTTTTATTGAAGTTATAAATAAAATAAAATGGGCAGAACTAAGGTAATTGAAGTTGGACACAAGTAATCAGGCTTACAAAACTTTTATGTATTTAAAATGTGTAAAAGCCAAAACGAGTACATTTTTAAATGTAGAAGAAGTACTATAAAGTTGAATGGATTCTTGTCATATAGACCTCATGTGAACACTGATATTTGTTTTGAATAGATACTTTCAAAAATGAGACACTCATTAAAAGAACCACTCTAAGTTGCCATATTAGCGGATGACCTCAAGGTTTTACTATAGCTTTGTAGTAAAATATTCCAGACTTTACTCTGCTATCCTATCTATAACTAGAATATTTATCAAATATTGTTTTAGCTATGAGGAAGAGAAACTAAATGTACAAATGACACAATCAAACAAAATACATTAAATTGCAAAAGCTTGAAATTATTCACAATGTTTAAAGTAGGCTATTTCTAACCTTACAGAAGCCACTATTCTATTCCCTAATAGTGACAAATTACAAAAAATTACAATCCACGCCTCCCACAAGTCTACATCTGATAAGCTTGCAAAGACCAAACACAAATCTCTACTTTCTCAAGGAGTATCAAATTGCAAGGGATGCTGAAAAGGTTGTGGGATGGCAGAGGCAGGGAAGGATGGAGGGAAAGGCAGATGATGTTCTCTTCTTGATGAGATGCACAAAAGTGCAGCAGCCTAATTCTACACCAAAAGCTACATAATTTAAAAATGCTTTAGAAAAGGATTGTTATTACATCTGACTTAGGCCACCAAAGTGGAGACTGGCAAAGAAAGAAGAGGTTCAAGCAGTGTCTGAATATAGAGAGATGTGAGTTCTAATCATAACCTTTTGCTCCTTCAGAAACTTTATGCTATCTGCTATTTCTGTAGTGAAAGGCGCTAATGATGCTCCAAAATCTTACCCATGCAGTTTCTAAGGAAAGTGTTTGCAAAGTGTTTTGATGACTAAAAATAGCACCAACTAAACATCATTGCTGCCACTGGGACACGTACATGTAGATGAATTGATAATAGGAGAGGTGGGCAGCTACGTGTACCAGGCAAACAGAACATTGTGAAGAAAAGTTTTATCTGAAAATTTAAGAATCGAAAAGCATCACAAATTCAAATTCACAGAAAGCTAGATAATAAATTGCTGCATATAAAATTCATATCCAAAGTGCTGAAATGAAATGCTTATACTGAAAAGAAATGCTGTGCGAGAATTGTTTGGCGTGTCAAAAATTTCTTGTAGAACTTTTTTGAAGGGGTAATATAAGTTAGGAAAATTTGCTCAATAACAAGGAAGCTAAGCAATCGAGATGGGATCCAACAAAGATAAAACATCAGAAACATCTTATTTAAAAGCCATCATATGAGCAATATCCTCTTTCTTGTAGTATGTCATATATGCACCTTGACTGATGAAGAGCTAATTAATCTTGTAAGGCTAGAAGCTAAAAAATCAGAGAGCAGCATGGGTGAGCAATCTTTACATCTGGAAGAGTATACATGGTAAAATTAGAAGTTTTTAGATCCACAGAGGGCCAGACATCCTGTAGGCTCAGTGTAGTGTTTTGTCTGTCGTATTAGGCTTCCCTAAAATGAGTGTTTTGGTTTGTTTGGGGTTTTTTTTTGGGGGGTGGGTTGTTTGGTGGTTTTGTTGTTTTTTGTTGGTTTTTGTTTTAGGCATTTAGGATGAATTAATCTTCTGTGAATCAGTTATAAATTTTTCTATCCCGCTTTCAGCGTCCCAGGAGAGCTCAATCTGTGACTGACAATATTTTTACTTTAAGAGAGTCCCTTCACTTGGGAAACTTAAAACAGCATATCAAGTGATACAATACAGAGGGGAGCATGATTTTTAAACAATTTTAATCCACCCCTTTAAAAGAAGAGATCCAGTTTCTACTTCTAATGATATCAAATTCCAGGAAATAGATTAATTTAGTTAAATATAGACACATAGGATCATTTAGGTTGGAAAAGACCCTAAAGATCGAGTCCAGCTGTAAACCTAATACTGCCAAGTCCACCCCTAAACCATAGAATCATAGAATTGCTTTTGTTGGAAGAGACCTTTAAGATAATCAAGATCAACTATTAACCCAGCACTGACAGTTCACCACTAAACTGTGTCCCTCAGCACCACATCTACATGTCTTTTAAATACCTACAGGGATGGTGACTCCACCACTTCCATGAGCAGCTTGTTCCAGTGCTTTTCAGCCCTTCTGTGAAGAAATTTTTCCTAATATCCAATCTAAACCTCCCCTGGTGCAACTTGAGGCTGTTTCCTCTTATCTTGTTATGTGGGAGAACAGACTGACCCCAACCTCGCTACACCCTCCTTTCAGGTAGTTGTAGAGAGTGATAAGATATTTCCTGAGCCTCCTTTTGCCCGNGACTCCACCACTTCCATGAGCAGCTTGTTCCAGTGCTTTTCAGCCCTTCTGTGAAGAAATTTTTCCTAATATCCAATCTAAACCTCCCCTGGTGCAACTTGAGGCTGTTTCCTCTTATCTTGTTATGTGGGAGAACAGACTGACCCCAACCTCGCTACACCCTCCTTTCAGGTAGTTGTAGAGAGTGATAAGATATTTCCTGAGCCTCCTTTTGCCCGGGCTAAACAACTCCAGTTTCCTCAGCTGCTTCTCATAAGACTTGTTCTCTTCACCAGCTTTGTTGTTCTTTGGATGCTTGTAATGCAAACATCTATTCAGAAGCCCTTCTAGGGCACAGTGCTTTACATCTGGAAAAAAAAAAAAAAGTCTAAAACAGATGAGAGGACTTGCATTCTGTCTTTTCTCTTCATTGGCTACAAAGACTATAGGGTGACCTGCTGAGACACAGACTTCTAAGTGACATATGAAAATCTTGCCTCAAGCAATGGCACCAATTGATATAACTTTATAAAAGAAATAGATTTATAGAAAAGATATGGTTGATGAATTACTTTCTTTTGTATGAATATCTAGCTAGGCTGAAAATAGGCTATGATAAATCCAGTGTGCTTTGAAGTGGATCGGCAATATCACTCAGCAAATCTCACCTACTGAGCTAGGGTTTTTTTCTACTCAGAATGTGAGGATAGGGCAATTCCTTTATAACACAATTAAGCATAGAATCCAGAACCCACCTGGCAGTGGAGGTGCTAAGTAGCTCATATTATTTCCAAGCCCTTAGCCTGAAACCTCCTGCAGGAGTCAAATAGCTTAGGTTCTACCTTAGGGTCAATTAGACTTTCATAGCTCTGACCAGAGAGTACAGACCTGTGCTCAGCAGCAGCTCTTCATGACAATCGAGAGCCCTAGAAATTAAGTCTTTTAGGGGGCCTTTATCTGTTCCAGAAGTCTTCAGTTGCTGTAACTTGCTGTGCCTTCCACAGCCCTGGAAAACTTGCTTTCCCTAATATGCATCTTTTTTGAAGGTGCGTGCTAAACTTGAATACAGAATATACATTATTTAGTTAGTCTATGTCTCAAGCGAGCAATTAAAAAACAGGATAATATGACCTTTCCTGAGCTGTGCATAGTACTTAAAGGACTATGGCAAATCTGAAACTACCATCAGTTAACAGTCATGGGTTTATCATCTTGCAAATATAATTTTTTTAAATGAGAACAAGAGAAATTAAATTCAGCTTTCAGGTTTCTAAGGACTTTTGTTTTTTTCTTTCTTTCTGTTCCGTATTCATCTATTGAAGTGTGAAAAAAACAGACCAGAAGAGAAGTCACTTGGATATTGATCCACTATGTTAATGTTTCTACCATTGCCATTAGAGCTACTGTAGTTGGAAAAAAAAGCTAAAGAAATATTAGCTTTAAATTCCTCCAGCTGGAATACTGCATTTTATGACTCCACATTCCTCATGAGTGGCAGAGACTACTTTTATTAATAGTATATTAAACAAAACAAAGAAACCAGGAACCATTTTTGGTTGCAAGTTTGAAATGTTAGCCCCACTTACATTTCTCTTTTCCTGTACTGAAGATTAGGACAAGTATAAGCCCAAATACAATCACGGGAGCCATAGGCGTATACAAGAAGTGACTGAAACAGTGTCACACCCCACCTGTGATAAACCAAAAGTTAAAAAGTATAAAGAATATTGCTTTCCCCGTACAAGAATCTTGCAATTTTTGTTCTCAGCTCATAACAGTAGAAACAGTGCACAGGCTGTGAGTAGTGAGTATGTCCAAACTACTTGGTATAAATAAAAGGTTTGACCAAGTTCTCTCTTGGTTTTCTTAGATATATGTCCAAAATACCTACACTTGTAATAAGAACTTGCGTAGGCAATTCATAGTATTTAAAATATGAATGGAAATTCAAATATTCTAGTCTGCAATTGTGCTAAAATTCACGCTTTAGGCAATGCCATGAGAAAAACATAAGCTACTGGTGTGGATCGAAATTAAAGCTTTAGGATTTTATGCATGTTGATGCACTGTATTAATGTATTATGTGCATCTAAAACCAAAAATTGCCTTATCTTTCTCTTTGAATACGTGAGGCCAAGAGGAGCAGAGAACGCCCTGCCACAGAGGGCACGAGAGTTCCTGTGTGGTTTTGTGGGATTAGACATAAAGGATGGAGCTTGCTCTGTGCATGGCCTCTGTCTTTAGGGCAGTCTTAGCACCACGCCAGCAACCCCTGCGACCTTGTGCCCTAAACGCCTTGCTGGCTTGATTTTAGCATCCTGACCTGCAGAACTGTGCCGAAAAATCACGGCCTGGTGTGCCATAGAGAAGGGAGTCATTGCAAAGCACTGTGCCTCATGGCTTTAGGGCCAGAAGTTGTCCCTGGCCCTCCTTTTATTTTCTTATCCAGCCGAAGCAACCTTGGCTGAGCCCACTCCAGAGGATTAGTCCATGAGGAGTTTTAATATGAGTCAGTTTGCACGCACTGGCTTGTGTGGTCCACAAAGCGACTCACTGACCTGCAGGTACTATAGGCATTCTCTCCTTCCCAAAATAAAAGAGGTGCTGTCTTTGCTGTTGTTTTCCTTTCTCTGCTGCTAAGTGGAGAGTAAGCATGTGCAAAAGGTGATGGGGTAAAGAGGGGAGAATATTTTTGTATTCATCCTCTGTAGTACCTCCTTTTTACTGCTTGGCAGTAGAAGACAAGCTAGTTCCCTGTATCTCCTCCTTTCTCTGCGATTTTTTTTTTTTTTTTCTTCTTGTCCTTAGGCTGTAGGGAACTGGAAATCAGGGGACTAAAGCTTCCTCTTTAGGCTGCCACTTCAAATCCAGCCCAGGCAAACAATGGTTATATCTGTGTATGTGAAATTAGATTTCCCCAGATTTCAGTGAATCGGGCTGTACCTCTAAAATAATTGATAGCACTGCTAGAAGTCTTAGCAGATAACCAAAAGACTGAAGTCTTGACATCCCCAGAGATCTCATTAAAGAGCTGAGCTGAATCCTATCCAAGGGGCAACGCAAGATAATTAGGCAGTTCAGATGCTTTAGTCTACATACCTCTTTTGGAGGGGAAAAAAAACAGCCCCCACATAGACATATTCCCAGGCATATTCACCAGGTATATGACCTGTACACCCACACTGTTAACAAAATTATTAAAGGCTTGTAAAACAGTATAGCTTGCTGCTCAAGTATGAACTAGCTATCTAGTGGTTTGCTGAAAGTCTGATGAGAACACTGCAATCATATTGTACTGATTGCTTCTGTTTTTCTAGAAAAACTAATGCTTCCTATAATTTTAAGCTATAAAGCTGTGTCCGGCTCTGCATGCCATGGTGTTTCTGTCCCATCAGTTCAGCTATTCTGCTAAAATCTGTTGTTAAAATTATTTTTTGTTTCTTAGGGGATATTGCAAAAAGGTGGAATAACGCAGTAGAGACCCGCAGTAGGTTTGGAAGGTCTAAATAAATATAAACATAATACTGAATCAAAGCACCACCACTTCGATGCCCCTTTCTTAAAGGTTTTGTTATTGACTATTTGTCTGAGATTTAGACACATAGATGCCACTAATCCCTGCAATGCATGGTGTGGTATAAATGTCATGTTCAAATAACATATTACAATAAATAACACACAAGATTCCCACAAAGTTCTGTTACTTTGTACTAAAAGTGATGCATTCATCATCATATTAAACATATTTAATGTTTCTGCTGTGTGAGCTCCAGTAATAGTTTTCTGTCGGCAATTTATTTACAGGTACGTATAATTGTATTTGACAGCAAGAACACCAAAAATATTTGCAGGTAGAGTTTACTCAAAATATATAAATGTCTGCAATTTGAAAATAGTCAAGGATGTTGAGGAATATATTCTAAATGTTAAGAGCTGTTAAACATTTTTCAAACTGCCCCATCTGGCACAGCTGTAAATAACAATCTGTCTGTTTTAAACAGTCCTCTGTTGACTATGTTAGCAAATGTTAGGATTATTTGCTATTAACTGACAATTTCATCTTTAAGTACATTTGTAAAGTTCTGCAGCATTGACACTAGTACGTATATAATTTCTTGCAGATTGATATAATGCTGAAAGAATCTTTGTGCAAATATATTTAAAGCTCTTCATCTTTATGCCTGAAGATGTTGATATGGATGGAATTATAGATATTTATCAGTATATTTACTTTGATCCCCTTTTCTGCAAAAAGGCAATGAGCTGAAAAATTTGTGCATCTGGAAAAGCAGGGAAACCAGTTTCATCTGCCCCTAAAAGTAATCACTTAGGTATAAAGGATTGGCTGACTTCTGGGTGTCAGTGAGTACAACACAGATGTCTTGCAGATATGACATGTTGCATAGTGGTCTTTCACCATAGCAGAATTTATGGGTGTTGCCTTGGTACTAGACCAGTGGTGGGTAATATGATTCCATTAATCATTATGAAAAGCAGATAGCAGTACAATAAAAGTAAATACTAATTGCAGATACCAGTGTGTGTTAACCTGTACGAATAAAGAAAAGGAGGGAGATCAGTTCACTCCCATTGATGAGTACTTGAATATTGGCATGAGACAGGCAGTGATTCCCAACCAGTGTTGCGAAGGAAAACCAACTTTTGTTTGGCCCACAGCTCCAGATATAAGGCAAATATCATATTGTAAAGTGTGTCTTACAAAATACATTTTTCATTCTTTAAGTAGCAGTTATCCGTTTGTTGCTTTCAATTTAAAATAACTGCGTATTGTATCAGATAGATAGAGAACAGTTTACCTGTGTTCAGGCCCTTCTATTGCTTAAGCACAATGCCTATAAAACTTTCCATGTTTCTAAGGCCAAAAGCAGATTAAAAAAAAAAGTGGGACATTTAGTCACTAAGATATGCACTATTTCTTAAAGAACAAAATTAAACTGTTCTTTTATTTTGTAAAATGAGTGTTGTGTCCAGTTCTGGGCTCCCTTGTTCAAGAAGGACAAGGAACTGCTTGTGAGGGTACAGCAAAGAGCTACAAAGATGATTAGGGGACAAGAACATCTGTCTTATGAAAAGAAGCTGAGGGACTTGAGGCTTTTAAGCCTAGAGAAGAGAAGACTAACGTGGGATCTTACAAATGCTTATAAATACTTAAAGAGTGGGTGTCAGGAAGATGGGGCCAGTCTTTTTTCACGGCTGCCCAGTGACAGGACAAGAGGTAATAGGCATAAACTTGAATATAGGAAGCTCCATCTAAACATGAGGAGGAACTTCTTTACTTTGAGAGTGGCAGAGCACTGAAACAGGCTGTTCAGAGAGGTTGTGGAATCTCCATCTCTGGAGACGTTCAAAACCCACCTGGATGCCATCCTGTGCAACCTGCTTTAGGTGAACCTGCTCTGGAAGGGAGGTTGGACTAGATGATCTCCAGAGTTCCCTTCCAACCCCTATCATTCCATGACTCTGTGATTCTGCAAATTGTCTAATTATCTCTTCTCAAACCCTGAAAACTTATTTGTCTTGGAGGTTTTTTTTCATGGGGTTGGTGAAGGTGCTACAAATCTACAGCAAAGGGCAGCGTTAAATAAATGTGAAAGACAGCAGAACTCAGTCCCAGCTACTTCAAAAGCTGCACTGAGAAGAGACTTCATCTAACATCTCCCACTCCAATGTAAAATAACTGCCTACTCAGTATGTTATTTATGTGTATTCAAAGTCATAGCTACTAGCTTGCCTTTAAAGCTGATGTTTTAGCTATTTTCTTTGGTGTGTAAGCCCAGCAGAGGAGATGAGCTGACAGTAAACCAGGTTCAACATTTTCATGTATGTTGGCATTGTTTAAGTTCTGGTCCACACTGACTGTGAAAAAAGTGCTGACAGGAAACAAAATACTCTAGTGTAAGCAAATCAATTTAGCCAGAAGATTCTTTGTTAAAGGTAATTATGCATGAGAAGAACTTTGCTTGATTGTCAGCTTGGGTTTGTAGAACTGGCAGATTGGGGAAAACAGTACAGATTTAACTTGCAAATAATGTATACTTTATATGGAAATAACTGACAGACAACAACTTACAAAGTTCCTGCCTGCTGCTTTTATGGCCACTTTGCAGGCAGAACTATCATTTATATGGAAGTAGCACTGCCACCCGTTTCTCAAGGCTTCATTGTGATCAAGCTAAATCTGTTTAGAATGGGATAGCTGGGTTCAGAATCCCTTCAAAGGCAACATAAAAAGCCCTGTTGATAAATAATCTGTCTCTTCTGTAAAACAGAAGCGCAAAAATATAACTTTAATAGAAGTGTCTGTGAAGTAGCCAGATTTAGGGTTTTTTTTGTTTTAAAGCAGATAAATATAAGAATTTTCTTCTTAAAGTTGAATTGGTTTTCTTTTTGGTTAAAAAAAAAAAGTCATGCAAAGCAGGAAGAAATTCCTATGGAGATTGCAAAAAACTTGCCTAAAACTCAGTCCCCAAACCCACCTCTATGTGGAATCAAAGGTTAAGAATGTTCCTGCATCTCTCCAGACCCCTTCCATGCTTCAACTGGGAGAGAAGAGGAGTGGATTCTCTGGGGCTTCACACAATCCCCAGTTCCCCTGTTTCTTTCTATCTCTGGTTTGTAGAGATGTTTCAAATACATCAAATATCTCAAACTGATGTTTTGACCACGAGAAAAAAGGCCCTAGTAAATTTCATTTTCAGCTTTGAAAAAAAGGCTGTCATCAAATTGAATTGCATAACTATATATCAATTGTTATAAAGGCAAAACATATTAAGAAGATTCAGTAGAAAAAGGAATTGGTTTTAGGAATAATTAAATACCGGTTAGCTATGAAATGTCCTTTGTTCAGTGACTGGGCCAGGAGTACAACTGAAATGCATATTTGTTCTAAAGATTTTTTTGTGCTTTCAAGAATGACATAAGTTAGAGTTGGCTAAAAGAAGAAATTACAGGATTGAAATTTGTGATATATATATTTGCAGTTGCTACTTAATAAGATACATTCAGAAGTAGTGAAGATGTAAGATGCACTGAAAATAGTAGACATGGAAGAAAATTGCATCACAAAAATGAATTAAATTGGATTTCAAGCCATGCATTACACAGTAGAAATGAACTTAGAAGAAGATATGGCTTGGCATGCAAAATAATTGTTTTAAATGGGTATATGCATTAAAAGATTGTGTCAACATGCACACAACTCCAGTGACCTTGTCTGGAAGGGGGTGGGGGATATTACCTTCATTCTGCTGCAGGCTAATTGGCACTGCACTCCTGTTTCTCATAAAGAGAATCGTTAACATTATTCTTTTTTTGCAGAACTCTTTTTCTCTTAGACTATTGCAATCATTTTTAATAAGAAGTGTATATTTGTGAAAAGAGTCAGATATTTTAACTGAGTATATTGAAGCAAACATAAAAAGGGATTTACCAAGGTGATGTATCAGTGGCAAAAAGCTAGCTGAAGAGTTCACAAAAAACCCATATACTTAGGTTTGGTTAAACCTATGGAAGGAATATCTAACGTACCCAAACTTGAAAAGCATAAAGGTAATTGTCTGAAAAGCCTTGTGCCTTTCTTTCTATTCTCATATTTCAACACTGTCAGTAGTTTGTTTTAGCTTTGAAAAAAAATGCATAAACCCTGTTAAAGTTTCGAAGTAATGAATTGAGGGGAAATACTTGTTTGCTTTTCCTTAAATGTGTCTCTCATCTGGGGAGCATGGGTGCAGCTGGATACACAAGCGGTGGGTGAACCATCTAGGTATTTCAAGCACTGGTATAGCAGGTAGGGCTTGACTTTT
Organism: Eurystomus gularis; assembly: GCA_013400335.1. Lineage (NCBI taxonomy): Eukaryota > Metazoa > Chordata > Aves > Coraciiformes > Coraciidae > Eurystomus > Eurystomus gularis. The sequence continues at coordinate 107,724 of VZZY01023217.1, read as the reverse complement.
TCATTTCCTCCCTCAACTCAAGGAATAACTGGCAGAACTACAAAAGTCTATGCCATGTTAGCACATCCGACAGAAAACTTCGCCTTCTGAGGGAATACATGTACCCTGCCTGTTGCTGCACTGAGAGGTACACAAGATGGATGATAGTTAAGCTGACTGCAAGTGGTAACAAGGCAGAGGAGTGTTACTGAATGCTGGAATGTTATCTAGTTGAATGTCTAGGAAACCGTGAAGGAATCATGGAGACTTGATGATAAAGAAACTTATAGAAAAAAGGACTAGGAATGGTCTGTCTGTCTTCTACCTGCCTCAGGCAAATTTATCACTACATCTGTTTTCCAAATGGATCAAACTCCATTTCTAACTAGTTTTGTGCCAATTACTCTTGTTGGAAAATTGTTCCCAAACCTCATTGTATTGAAGGTTAGAAACATTTTTCTAACTTCATGATGTGTTTGTTCTCGTGTCAACATAACCTTTTAGCTAAAATATTATTTTCCTTTTTCTGGTTTTTACTTCAATGATATGTTTGTATACAGAGCCCCTATTCCCATCTCGGCAGTTATTTCTGCAAGCTCAGTCTTTCAGCAACCTTTTGTATAGTCATTTAAGAATGGATTGACCTGGCAGAATTATTTAAAATACTGGTTACTCTACCAGCTACTTTGCATCCTGTTCTTTCAGAGTTCTATTGTGAGAATTGCTTGGTTTCAAAAAAACAAATAGCAATTTCCCTAACCTGATTCCCTTTGGCCATTCTGCCCTTTGTTTCATCCTCAACATCCTCTCTCTGATTGAAATGAGGCAGGGTGTTTATTATTTTTTGGACCATACCTAGATTATCTTTAATCACTCTCTCATTCTTTGGGAATAGCAACTACCTCCCCCCCATTTGTTTTAATATCCTTGGCAATGTCTAATTTTCACTGTATATTGGCACTTCTTCATCTCTAAAATTCAGCTTGGCTTTGTTGCTCAGTATATTCTTGTTGGTTCTGCATACCCAGCATCTGGTTTTGTTGCCAGTGTTCATCCTACTGGGCAAGCTTATTTACACATTTAAAGTAGCAGTTGAGGATTTAAACAAGAAAACACATTTCCTAAATGTGGTAGTGTGTTATGCTTCACAACTTCCAGGTCAGGTTAGTTTAGCAGCTCATTTTTCTTATCCTAAAGGAAACTCTCATTAGATACATGCAACCTTCCCTTTGCTTACCTGAAGTTGCTTAGTATGTACCATTTTGCATTTGTATGTTGGCTTCCAACTTACATTCTGGGTAAGATACCAATTTGTGTAACTTCATGTAGCTTCTTTATTCTCTCCTAAATGGTGATCAAATGAAACTTTTCTATTTACTCCATGGGTGACATTTGTGGCCTGAGTAGAAATGGTGTAAAGCATCATCTTTGGTAATTCAAAAGAAAAACAGAGTAGTTATATCAGTTTCCTTATGGTAGACATAATTTTTGATGTGGTGTAAAATGAACAATAAATGGAATTTTAGCAATACATAAACTTTATAAGAATGTCAGTAAATTAAGCTTGTATATGTATTTATGCTATTGCACAAGTTTTCAAATCTGCCTTGTAGCTGTTTTGCTAATTTCTTTCCTCATGCTCTCTACCTGCTCCCACACTTCTAATAACTCCTTATTTAATGTTGCCTTTTGTTGCCTCCCATCGTGTTTCTCTTTCATTTGCTTGAATTGCCTCTTTTTCCTATTACTGTTTATTTTTAACTCCTACTTTCAAAGTAATTTCTTGCTTCACCTGTCTGCCTTTATAACACTAAGCTGATTTTGCCTTGAATATTTTGCAGCAGGTAACTTGGAGCACTGTAGGGTCTCTTGCCATCTCAGTGCTAGGGGAGGGGAAGCTGTCCTTTGCAGCATCTGTTGCCTAGCAATCTGTTTCTCAGGTGCCTTTAGCAGTACAGCATTGTGATCAAAGCTTAAAAGGCAAGTGCAAGGGAAAGTGAAAATGGGCTTGAAAAACACTGCAATCAAAGCACAGCACTTGCTGCAACATTTGATTTTTACATGACAGTGAAGAGACCCCAGCAATAGTTTATGCACTACCTGCCATCATGTACAAAAGGCTTAACTTCTTTTGCTAAGTGCACTACACTCCTTGGAAGAGAGAGAGCCGTTGTCACCACCTAGCAGCTCTCCACTGGACAGTGTGGTGTGACTCTGCCTGTTCAAGATTCAAACTAGTATCACTCAGCCTTGACTCCTGTTTTTCACATCACTTTAGACATTTTCACTAATCATCAGGTGGCACTCATGCCAGAGGCCAAGGAAGTAGCGTGTTTCCTATAGGATAAAGGTGGCATAGGTGGGATGGTGTACCCCGAGAAGCTCTGCTATTTGTCATTCGGATATTGTTCAGAGTCAAAGACCCAGGCATGGCTTTGCATGTAACAGACCATCACTGTGCTGAATTTGAGCTGTTTCATGACGTAGCAACTAGTTCACACTGGCCCCTGCTAAAGATGTGAAAGTTCCCCATACCTTGACACTGACCATGTTGTATTCAGGCTTTAAAAAAGCATAATAGCTATCTTGTGTAAGAAGGCTTTCTTAACATGAATATTGCCCAAGTTCTTTAGATGTTGGGCTAAACTTTGCACCACAAAACTAACTAATACCATCATTGAACAAAATTAGATGGAGTGATTAGTACCATTCATGATGTTAGAGGGAAAATTAAATTAATCATCCTTGCAAAACCAAACATCTCTCAGTGACATCATCTGAATGGGAATATCTAGATTATGACAGTATGACCCCAGCCTAACAGCATTTTCCAAAACCATCTTTGTAGTTGGGGTATTTGGGTTGTGTTGACTTTCAGTGTGATTGAGTATTGAAATAATTTAGGCATTCATGCAAGCATTTCATCTGTGAAGTGACTCTTGAATAGAAACATGAGTATGTACTCTGTTAATAAAAAATCGTATTCTACATGTGGTACATACAAATCCAGGGATAAAGATAAATAAATCATCCTAAAGACAAAACTTCTCAGAAATCCAGAAAGGTTAGGGTACACTAGCTAAGAAACATCTCTTGGTAATCTCTTGTCTTTCTTTAAGGTTCACAAAATAAAGGATTTCATTGGCCCATCTTTCAAAAGTGTAACAGGGAAATGTCATAGAAGCACAGATGATTTCAAGTTGCACTCAAAGTTTCTGCACCACTACGGAGTTAAGCAGGTAAATCTCTTTCCCAACTAAGCAGCTATGAGCAAGTCTTGACTGTGATTTTGAAACTTCACAATGTCATTTTCGCATACTGTGCTTTTGGCATGTGACCAAAAATGACACACTGCTGCTTCTCCCATTTCTGAATTAGGAGATCATAGTTATTTGTTGTAATTTTATTTATTACACATCATAAAAAGAAACAAGATTTTCAGGGAATGGGGTAATTAGTAGCATACTCACCCATCCCCATGATTCCTGTATCTTTGGACTTTGGCCGTTCTCTAGCACATCTGAGTTTCAAGTTTAAACTGATTATTTGCTACTGAGAGAACCTTTTAATAATAAGCATATAAGAAGATTAGTCAAATGCTTTGTTGACTGGGGAAATATTAAATCAAAGGGTTGATTTGGAATGACCTTTCCTTAACTTTCTGAGCTTGAAAGAACAGTTTTTCTGTCTGTTTCATGCCTGGCTTTAAGTTTTCTCAGGAAGCTATTTCCTTACCTCTGCTGTAAAAAAAAAAAAAATAAGTGTGATTCTTCACCAGAAAGACAAGGGAATGAATCTTCAGATGTAACAGATATAGGACTTTTAGTCTGAAGGTATTTTCCTTTGCAAGGCTGGAGGAGGGAAGGGGGATGGAAATGAGATGGTGAAAGTGGAATTATAGTTGTACTGAGAGCCCCACTGAACCTTATCCTACTCCTGTACTTTCCCAAGCTCCCAAGAAATACACTTTATAGATCAATAAATTAGTGAATACTCTCCCTCCTTTTTAAATGCTTGAAGGGAACACATTCATTTCCCTGCTTTTGAAGGCTTGCCAACAAGCACAAGTTATGAGAAATTATGGTTTTATTTGAAAATTTTTGCACAGCAACTAATACCCAAAATTGGTCATTTCTCAATACCCTTGAAAATCCATATACCAGTGGGTTTTTGACACCATAGCACCACACCAAAGGTTAGTCTCATCGTGCTCTCTACCACCATAGGGCTGGAGGAAATTTGCTATGGGTTTTTTTTTTTTGTTCCCCTTAAAGCTCAGTTAGAAATCATATAAGAAGCTCTTGGAATGCTGGGACGGGGGAGAAAAGCAAAGACTCAAAAGAGTCAGCTTTATCATTCACGTATCTTTTTTAAACTGTACCCATTTCCAAGTTGTTGTAAGCCAGCAGGGAAGGACGGTGGTGCAGTGAGATTCCCAGAGTCATCACTGGGGGGATGCTGGTGTCTGTGTGTGTCCTCACAAAGCCAGGTGGCATGTACAGCCAGTTGCTATGACATTTTGGAGGATAGAATCTAAGGGGTAGTTTTGGTGGACTCTGCCTGACCAAACGCACCAGCTCAGTTTCTGGACTCAGAAAATCAGTTTTCATTTTTAGGAAAGGACGTGATATGGGATGAGGATATATAACAGTGGCACAAGTGTGAATGCCTCCCAGTGGCATTTTAGGCCCCTTTTGCAGCCTGTTTTCCCTGTGGCTGGAGCCCCACTCCCTGGCAGGGGGTGGCCAGGCCAGTTTTCAGCTGAATCTTTATCATCTCTTTTTAATGCTTTTTCCAGTGTTTCTACAGAAGGGAAGGGCATTGTGTTTACAGCATGAATGATTTTATGGAAGGGTATTGAACTCATATCAATGGCAACTTGTAGATTTAGGCCACTGGTTGTGCCATCAGAAATGGCACAATCATCTAATTGAATGGAACAATGTGTATGTGGAAGACTGTAAAATTACTGAATTCATTCCAACTTTCACTCTTTCTCTCAGAAGAAAGCATGTTGTATTTTCTTCCTAGAAGCTTTGCTTTTCCTCTCAGTGCTGAAGGGAAGAGCTATTGCATACAAGAGGGAAGATGATGGTCTCAGTACACACTGCCAAGTGGTGTATAGCCTGTGCATTGCTCTCCATGAGGGGCAGAGAATCATTAAGGAAGGATAGAGGGTAACAATATGGTACCAAAATATTTTCCATCTCTTGTTTCTGCACCGTCTCCAAAAGCTGTTTCTCCATGTCCCTGCCTCTTTTAGCCCTTTTTTTAAAAAAAATTTGTTTTGTTTTCCTTCCTCTCTTCTCTCTTTCTACCAAGGTCTTCCCTCACTTTTTTCTCCCCCCTTTTCTGGTCCCTGGCCAGACTTCAGGTTCTTATATATTCTGCCATTCCTTTTGCAGTTCCTGACCCAGACATGTCAGGTGTGCTGGGATGTTGCTGGGACAGAACTGAAAGAGTGGTGGAGTGAGGGAAGGCATTACAACTGGAGACTAGGAAGCTTTGAAACAGAACACAATAGTTACTGTGCTAATTTTCATCTCCATAGCAACACTAATGTGATATTTTTCCCTCACTTCTGGAATTCCCCTCCTAAAATCTCCTCCTGGGCTGAGCTGAGCCCTGGACTCAGCCTAGAGACAGCATTGGCAGAGGGACTTGGAGGGTGCCTGTATGGTTTTGAATTGATGGAAGGGTTGTTACAAAATTGGTGAGAGGCAGTAGTAACTGCCCTGTGCAACTCTACGGGCTATCCTTATGGCAGAGGACAGATGCAATCAGGAAGTTTGCCTCCAAGGAACGAAAAGGGTCTTGTTGAAATGGCAATGGTGGCTGGTGCAATAGGCAGCAATATTTCTGTTGTAAGGATTCTCACAGAGGTTCTGCAAGGATGAGAGGTCAATATTCCTTTTATAGGTGACCCCGCAGAGAGACACTTGCCTTTGAGTGTATTATCTTTATTTTAAATTTGGTTTCAGATCATCTGAAGGTTTGCACAAATTGCATAGCAAAAATAGACTTTTGCAATAAATTTTCTGAAATAAAATAATTAATAGTGCTGAGACTGATTAATGCAAACTGAATATCTTAAAGTCTGTATGCATCTTTAAATATCTTTGGGTAATATATCTTATTAAAGGTAAAGATAGCTGAAAGCTCAGAGCATTGTTTGAGCTGTAAAGCAAACTATCTCAATTGCATATTCTGCTCTACCTGTTATCTTGGAAACCATGTTTGCATTATAATAAGCTTGGGTTTTTTTAACCCTGTACTACCATCATACTGAGTGAGAAGAGGTGGTTAGCTCAGATGAAAGAGACTTTTTGATATTCCATAAATGCAAGTGTCCCAAGGTTTATTTGTCACTGCTTAATGCTGATGTGCCATTTGGAGAGAATGCCAGAGGGCAAACTTTGAAAAAGCATAAGAAGCACCAAGAGGGAGAAGAAAATGTTAGAAAAAGCGGTTGTGACAGATGGTGAGATGGTAGGCTGTTCTTAGATGGAGACATGCTGAAGAGCTTTACTTTTCCAATCTGGACAGCTTCTTGAGAACGGGCTGGGGGCAAAAACATCCAGAAGGACCTAGAATGGCTTTCATCTGTGAACTTCAACTACTGGCAGAAAAGTTATCTAGCAGCTCTCTAGGTAGCTGTATTAGAGTTGAACATGTTCTGCCAGCAGTGCTGGCTGTCCATGAAGATCTATGAGGAGTCCTGGCTGGAATTCATCATGCCTTAGCTGAGAAACACTAGTACTGGCCAAGAAACCATGGAAGCATGATGGTGGTCTTCCTAGCAAACCACCAGTGCTGTTTGGAGCCAAACCAACACCTGCTGGCAGCTTTTTTTTTTTTGTCAATGGACCTTGACTTAGCTTGCAGTAGTAGAGTTTCCAGTAGCAGTAGTAGTGTCCAGATGCTCCCTTTTCAGTGAGTGGCCCTGCTGGACCATCAGGTTTGTCACTATTCTGGCAGCTAGAACTGAGCACAGAGGTGTTTCTTTTGAGTACATCTCTACTAGGATTTGGTCAGGTTTTGACTAAGTTGACTGTTGCAATCTTGAGAAAGATATACCATTCTGCAGCTGGAACACACCCGTTTCCCCCCATTTAAAGTGGAAATGGCACCTAGGCACTTCATGGAAACAGGGAGCTTCCAGGTAAACTGAGGGTGCAATGGAGGAAAGCTGCAGGGAAGTTAACTCAAAATATAGAACTGCTTCCCTTATCAGCTGACTCTGAAGACAAATTGGTAAGTCATTTTCAAGCAGTGTTCCATTTCACCAAAAGTATATTCTAATTATATAGATGTTATCCTTCAGACATGAGGCATTTAAATTTTAAAAAAATTTAAAAAGAAGAAACCTAAGCACCTTTTACTCCCTCCACTCTCTTCCATCCATCCCTTCTCCCATCTTCCAATCCCATGGCCTTATTACCCAAATTTAGAGACCTTTCTTTCCCCACACATTCAGAGCCTATTGCGTACATGTAGTTTCCAGAGGACTGAGTGGGCTTGATGTACCATCAGGCTGGAATGTGTTAGGAGCTAATTCTGGGATGCGTGAGTACAGGAATTGTCATGGGAACACAGCTGATAATCAAGAAGGATAAAAATTCCTGTAGGAAAACAGGCTATGGGAGGCTTCCATCATGTTACACAAAACAGCCTTAAAGAGATAATGATTTTGCAATTATTCCAAAAGAGGCACCATGCAGTGGAGATCCCTGACAAAGCAAATTGCCAGTAACTGATAAAAAAAGGGCACTTTAAAGAAGTAATATCTGCTAGTTATGCAAGGACATAAACCTGTCCTTTTTTCTAGACCCTGTTAGTGAAAAAAAAAATATCTGGGGAGTTGGCTTCCTTCTGACTGAAACTCTGCTAATTAACGTTGTTTAAAAAAATATTTTCTCAGCTTTTTTTTACTGACAGAAAAGGAAGGTTTGAATTAGCCTACCACATAGCCAGCCGCTAGTCTTTTAATCCAGTTGCCTTGAGAAATGACACAAGATTGTACTATCAGTCCCCATGAGTTCCTTTTGAACTCATTGCCCAGTTTTAACAAAACTTGCAGAGAGATCAAGAGTCCCTATGTTTGATGAAAACATGCTGCCAAACAGACACAAGGAAAGCCCCTGTTAATGGAAAGGCTGCAGCATGCGTTCAGCTTATTATTAGATGTTAGAGAATCTGTATGAGGGAATAAAAGGACTGAGAACATTTATAAGAGCAAGAACTACAGGAAAGCAAACTTCAAAAGTTTCACTGCTCAAATAACTTGTTGGGAGTTGCTATACTAAGCTATACAAGTACTCTTAATTTTTTAATTCCAACCTGTGCAGGGCCTCCTGATAATTAGTCAACATTTCAGTGATGAAAAGCTGTATTGAAAATCAATGATCGGTTGACATTGCTGCATGCAGGGAAGATGGAAAGGTCTTGCAAAGAGCTGCAGAACCAGCTGTAAAAGACTTATGTTATCTTGCTAGGAGGGAAGAACTGTAAGACCAAACCAGCATTTGCTAATTCTCCTCCTTTAAACTTAATGGCTGGCAACAGATAAAATCGGAGGCACACCTCTTCTGTGGAGGCCTCCAGAACTGCATGCCCTGCTTAAAATTTATTTGCAGGTATTTCGCGTGTTCCTATACCAAGACAACAGACTGAGTAACCCTGAACTTGAAACCACAGGGAAGCTCATCGCAGGAAGATCAGTCTATCTGAGCAATACACATATAGCCCATCCTTGAAGAGTTCAAGTACCACTTCAATGATTTTTTTCTTCCTTGTTCTTTCTTAAACAGGAGAATGCTCTTCACTTTGCCTTATGAGTCAGTAAAGTGAGACACAGGGAGACTAGATGGTGAGACCAAGGTCACATTTTGACAGAGGATGAGGTTAAACCCAAACCCTCTGAGCTGTGGGCCAGCAGCAACTCCAAGAGCTATGCTGTGGGAAGGGGCAGTCTTGGGTTCCCCACAGGGTGGAGAACTCTCTCATGTGATCTCTGTCCTTCCTTCCTCAAAACAGCTCTGTGATTCCTGTTTGCACTGTTTCTGATTGTACTTTGGCATATCAGATGTCCCAGAACTGACCATTATGCCATCACGTATGTATAACCTAGTGCAAGACTCAGCATTACAAACTTGCTTACAAAAATATCTTGCTACCTTCCCTTTCAGCATTCATAAACTATGTCCAGAAATACTCCAAAGTAGTTGCTAACAGCGTTGATTGTGATTTACTGGAATGACTGGACTCTTACCAGAATACCTAGTTCAGACTTGCTGAACTTTTTCAATCCATTAATGGCTTCCCCAGCTCAGAAACAACTTTTCTGTTTTCCCACCTCAGAGGAGCAGACTCTGTCCCAGAGTCCAGCCCAGCTCCTGCCGTCTTGCTAAGGAATAACCACCATGCAGCCAACTCACAATTGCTGGCATGAAGCGTGATCTCTAGGGCAAGGATCTCTAGGGCCCATCATTTAGAGGAACTAGCAGAGGAAACTCAGCAGATCCCTTACAGACCATGTGAGACCAGAGGTAGCAGCAGCTTTCATACCTCCATTAGCTTGGTTTCCTCAGCATGGTGCAAAGAGGAGAGGCAGTTTCTCAGACAGTGTGGTCCAAAGGTTGTCTTCCAAGACAAGCCTCCTGCCTTCAAAACTCCCTCACAAGCAGTACTGTAGTGAGCGCCAGCCATGAAGGGGCGGTGATGGCTTTTGTGTGCTCCTGAGAGGTGGCAAGTTAACAGTAGGACACCCTGTTCAAGTGAGGTTTTACTTTTATAGTCACACACATAGCCCAGTGCCACAGGCTTCTTATCATAGTGAAGAATCTGAAAAGCAGAGACTGCACTAAGAATATTTTTAACTCTTCAAAATCCTTGTTCATGTATTTCCTTAGTTCTGATAGGGAGCATTAGGTATTCCAATCCCACATCTAAAACAGAGTAAAAAACCAGACAAGCATTTGCATACAAAAACAATTGGGTCTGGGAACTGAGTACTTAGAAGTAACTTGGAATCTAAATTGCAAACAAACAAAAAGCATAGGAGTAGCTAGCTAGATAACCTTTCAGAAGGCAGAAACATCTTCTGAATCACCTCTTTAGTTCCTTCCTTTAGCACATTATCAACACTTTGATCTAAATTGAATTGACTCTAAGCCAGTTTATTGCAGTATATGAGCTGCTACCCTGTAGGTGCTGGAGATGAGACTCTTGCCTGAAAGCAAGATGTGACACTGCTCACAGTCAAAGGCACTGAAGGAGAGTAGATTCTTGTAGCTCACTACAGAGACAAGAAAAACTGAGTCTCACTTTGAGGATAGGTTTTAGAAGGAAATGAAAATGCAAAGGAAGAAAGGTATTTTTCTCCTCTTCTTTCCTCCTCTTCACCCTCAATCCAGGCTACCTTTTCCTTCATAGTTGGAGGTAGCTGCAGTCAGAGAATAAGAACAGTTCTGTCCACAGGGCCCCTCCACCCCTCCAGGATATTTCTTTGTTGCAGCTCAGCTGTTTAAGAGCTGGCAGCTATTGTAGGCAGGAAGGGGAGAGTCTGAAGAAAGGAGACAGGGTGCCAAAGTCTTCCTTACTGAAAGCAAGACCAATACTTCTAGATCCTTACTCTCATTGATTCCTAAAACTCTTTAAAGGGCAGTACATCCAGCAATAGCACTTGCTTGACAGGTGTTGTCCAGAAGATTTGTAACGGGGAACATGAGGGGTATGCTCTGTTCTCATTACCACAGAAGGAAGCTTTCCGCTTCAGTCAGGACAAACAAGTCTTTTTTTTTTTTCCTGTTTTCTTTTATTACTTAACCAATTTATTAAAATCTTTATTTTTATATTCTTAATATCCCTGCAATACTTTGAGTACTTAGGTCAATGACTCATACCTACATCTGTACAAGAGCAAACCTCTTATATAAATGGCTTAATTTTCAGGCTGACCATGTAATGTTATCATTCTTCAAATGATCTATGCTTCTCTAGATTAAACGAATGAGTTTCCAGAAGGTAAATGTGTTTGGGTTCAAAAGACAAAGCTTTATGTCAAGTTACTGTCAAAGAAGTCTACACAATATTGTCTCAGTAAAATTGAGAAAGTAAAAATCATTTAGTCATGTGTGTAGTACACATTAGATATGCAGAAAAGACATTACAAAATTATGACGTTGCAAAAGTAGTTTTCTCAATAACAGTTAAGGGAACAAATGATTTGGTCACACCTAGAATAAGTATTGCTTTTATGAAAAGAATTGGCAGTAAAAAAGTCAAAATTGCATTTCTAAGTGAATTAAACTCTGATTAATTAAAGCAGCTCCTGATGTTTACAGTGATCCTTCCTGTATGAATGGTGCTTTGTCCTACATGTATTTCCAACACCTCTCTCTGCCAGTCTGCATTTAACTTAGGCTCTACGCTGTTGCATTGAATTTCAGTCTAGATTCCTGTGCTACTTCCACCAAGGTGCCTCACAGATTTATGAAAGAGTAAAGATATATGTACTGTCCCCTCTCTTTCTTGGTTACATACCTCTGATACATGCTGGAAGTCAGATTTCAGCAGACAAATGCATCCAGATCAGAAAAATGNAAACTGTTTTTTCCGATATTTCATACAAAGCTTTTTCCTGTGAATTTTCTGATGGAGGTGGAGATGAGCAATTTCTAAACCATGAAATGAGATTTAGATGAGGTTAGATGAGGGTTCCTTTTACTGTTACAAGGTGATACGCGTGTTGCAGTCGTTCTGGTAACTGTGTAGACAGTCACCAGTTTATCCTCACCACAGATCTGAGAAGTCAGTCAGTATCATTGCTGTGTTACTTGGGAAGATAAGAGAGAAAACTCCCTGACCTGGCATATCATCCCTGGCTTTGTCCATAGGCAGGCATCTACCTCTCTCTCTGAATCAATAAAATGAACACAACAGCCACATTCTGACCATACAGACTGTGGTGGGACATTCAGTAAAAACAAGGGGATACTGCAGTAGTGGAGACCACATGAGTCCTTTAAGGAAGAGAAGTATCTCTCTGGGTCTGCAGTGGAAAGTATTTGCCAAAGAGAATCAGGACTCATACTCCTCTTTCTCCATCTTTGCCTCAGGATATGTCCAAATACAGCAGATAAAGCCCATTCTTGCAAGTGATTTACATGGATGAAACACAGACACCATGCTTCTAGTGTATTGTTTTTCGCCTGGCTTTCATGTGTTGCATCAACCAACCTTCACAAATAGGTCTTGAGAAAGAATAATTAAATGAGATTTTTTTGCAAACAGGTTATTGAAAAGAGGAGTTTGCGAAAATAAGTTCCTCTCTTCATTTGGATAGAAGTCAAATCCCTTGATTTTATTTTTATACACTTTTATTCCAGCAGAGGTCAGCTCTGCCTGTGCTAGAGAAGGGTAAAGCAGTTCAAAATGTGGGTGCCCGCATGCCTAGCAACACAAAGTGCTGATTTCTTCCTACTCCCCCCCCAAAGCCCACTTCAGGCCCTCCTCTTAAATGGAGAAAAAGCATGCTTTGAACCAGGTCATCTATACCTTCAAGAGTGCCATAACAAGCTGCTTAGAGAACCATTCTTGCTACTGTTGTGTGGCTCCAGGCCTGCTTGAGAACAGCTTGTAACATGCAGGAGGATCAGGAGAGCCAGAGAGCATGGTCCTTCATGAGGTTAAAACTGCTGCAAGATGAGAAACCCCTGAAGAACAAGAAGTTGTGTCTAGAATGTGCTTTCTAATTACTGAGCTGTTAGAGAAACAATACTGCAGTCTTGTTGCAACTATCTTCCTATACTGCTGTATCAAAACTGTTTAAAACAAACAAAAAAAGTCTCTGTGCTCAATAAAGTTTTGTCAGAGTTTGTTCTGGCAAAACTATTTAGGTGTATTCACAAATAATTTTACCGGTTTAAATAGTGTTCTTTTTGGTGGATATACGGTTCACCACAAATGTTACTTCCTCAGCTTCATCAGTATGTTCTTCAGCATAAGCTCTTCAGAGCACGAGGCAAGAACCATTTTGATGCTGAAGGCGGAATGTGTTTTCAAAACTAGGTAGTCCTACTCTTTGGTTTATTGTCCATCAGTGAACATTTTTTTTTTATTTTGCAGTTTTTAATTGTTAACATGCGTTTAACATTTTGCACCTCAACAGAGTTGTCTTACCTACTGACTGTAGTTGGAGAGCTGCTTTTGTGAGTGACAGCACTTCCCACTCTTTCCTCCCCTCCTCTTTGATTTCACAACCTAGCCTTTTCCTTATGCCTTCTCCTCTTTTTCCCACTAGTACCCAATGAGGAAACTGTGTTTAAATATTTAGAAGTACTGCTCGCAGCATAATGCTTTATTATATAGCCCTGAAAATATGCAAGATACATTTATCCTCTTTTCTTTTTAAAGATTAAGTTATTGCTACATTCAGAATTTTTGTGAGTTGTCATTAATGATGGACATGCTTTACAGACTTTTGAAGGTAGAATTTAATGACTGCTTTTCTGAAATTAAATGTCATAATTTAGACAGGAATCTTTCATGTAACCAGTGATATGCACCATTGAGACAGCAGCTACTTATGAAGGATAATGTCTAAAAAACCCCAAAGAATCTCACTGTAAATCTAACATCTGTTTTTCCTAATTAATATTTCTTACACCTTTCTGGTACCTTTTTCAAATTTTGCTTCTTAATACTAAAAAACAGGTGAAGTTTCAGTACATTCATGAACCACTTTTCTTTGTTTGAAGAGATTTAGTAGTTTGAAATGACCAAACTGACTAAATGTGATCTGGTTATTTCTTATGTGTAGCTATATATAAAAAGATATGAGTGCTAATAGTCTAACAAACTACCAGGAGAGCAAATAAATAGTTTCAGTACAAGATCGAGCATGGGGCTAATGAGCAGCAGACTTGAGTTGTTACCTGAGAATTGAGAGAAGAAACATAGATGAACTAGAAAGAGGTAATTAAGGTGTGCCATCATGGTGAACTTGCACTCCATGTGTGGCAATGTTGGCCTAGCTGCAGCCCTTTGGAGTGTCGGATGAATGTTGATGAAAGCAGGTAAAGCTATTTTCCACTTTAGCGCTTGTTTCTCCTGATAGCATTATCTGTTATAGGTCAAGCAGCTACAGACGACAGCTTAATAGGTCATCTTAAAAACAAGATATACACCCAGAGCTGTTGCTGCTGATTAAAGATCACATAGCTAAGTGCAGATGACACACTTGGCTTTTAGGTGGCTACAGTGGATTGAGAATTCCAGTGTGAATATCAAATTCTGTCATGGTACCATATCATGGCTCAGATTGTTGTTCACTAGAGACCCTGCAACTGCTTCACCAAAGAGCAACTGTCAGCATTTGGAAAGCTCCCATTCTTTGCTGTTACTTGGGGATCTGGATAACCCACCACTTACAGGTACTTGCTGCCAGTACAGCCAATCATGAGCATGTTCCCCACTTAAGCCCTCTTTACTTAGTTGTATCCAAATATATGTCTTTTTTAGGTGAAATTTATCTTTACAGCTAGATCAAAGCAGCACTTACTTTTGTGCCAAAAACTAATGGAGCCATCTGAGGCTGCTCATCTTGCTGTTTGACTCTGTTGTTTGTCTGGTGGTAACTGACCGGCCCTGGGATAAAGAGGCTGCTTCCAGTGAATCCCAGAACAGTAGGGGTTGGAAGGGACCTCTGGAGATCATCTAGGCCAACCACACTGCCAAAGCAGGTTCCCCTAGAGCAGGTTGCACAGGAATGCACCCAGGCAGATTTTTTTTAATATCTCCAGAGAAGGAGACTCCACAACCTCTCTGGGCAGCCTGTTCCAGTGCTCTGTCACTCTCAAAGTAAAGACATTTTTCCTCACGTTCAGGTGGAACCTGCTGTGTTCCAGTTTGTGCCTGTTGTCCCTTGTCCTGGTACTGGGCATCATTGAAGAGAGTCTGGCCCTATCCTCTTGACAATCTCCCTTTAGATATTTATAAGAGTTGATAATGTCCCCTCTCTTAGTCTTCTCTTTTCTGTGCTACACAGACCCAGGTCTCTCAACCTTTCCTCATAAAAGAGATGCTCCAGTCCCCTTATCATCTTTGTAACCCTCTGTTGGACTCTATCCAGTAGTTCTCTGTCTCTCTTAAACTTGCAAGCCTGGAACTCAACACAGTACTCCAGATGTGACCTCACTCAAGCAGAGTAGAGGGGGAGGAGAACCTCTCTCAACCTCCTGGTCACACTGTTATTAATGCACCTCAGGATACCATTGGCCTTCTTGTCCACAAGACCACATTGCTGGCTCATGGTTAACTTGTGGTCCACCAGGACTCCCAAGTCCTCCTTCACAGAGTTGCATTGCAGCAGGGAGTCCCTGACTTGTACTGGTGCATAGGGCTAGTCATCCCTAGGCGCAGGACCCTACACATGCTTTTGTTGAATTTCATAAGGTTCCCCTCTGCTGAGCTCTCCAGCCTGTTCAGGTCTTGCTAAATAGAAGCACAGCCTTCTGATGTGTCAGCAACCCCTCCCAGTTTTGTATCATCAGCAAACTTGCTGAGGGCACACTCTGTCCATTTGTCCAGATCATTTATGAAGATGTTGAACAAAACTGGACCCCATACTGAGCCCTGGGGAACTCTGCTAGCTACAGGCCTCCAATTAGACTCTGTGTCACTGATCGCAACCCTCTGAGCTCTGCCATTTGGGCAGTTCTCAATCTATCTCACTATCCACTCATCTAACCCATGTTTCCTAAGTTTACCTATGAGGATATTATGGGAGATGGTGTCAAAAGCCTTGCTGAAGTAGAGGTAGACAACTGCTCTCCCCTCATCTACACAGTCAGCCATGCCATCATAGAAGGCTATCAGATTGGTAAAGCATGATTTCCCCTTGGTGAATCCATGCTGACCACTTCTGATAACCTCCTTTTCCTCCACATGCTTAGAGATGACATCCAGAATGAGCTGTTCCATTACTCTTCCTGGGATGGAGGTGAGCTTGGCTGGCCTATAGTCTCCTGGGTCCTAAAGGAGAAAACTTAGTTTCACTAGGCCATTGTCAAAATCTGAAATGCAAACAAAAAACTTAAGCCTGAACCAAGCTGTATTGGGACTGGCTGAGCTGATTTTTCCCCATAGCAGCCCTCATGGTGCAGTGTTTTGTGGTGGGAGCTAGAAGGGTGCTGATAACACACCCGTGTTGTGGCTACTGCTGAGCAGGGCTCACACAGCACCAAGGCTCTTCCCAACATTCACCCCCCAGTGGGATGGGGTGGGCAAGGTCTTGGGAGAGGACACAACCAGGACATCTGACCCAAACTGACCAAAGGGATATTCCACACTGTATGACATCTGCTCAACTATAAAGGTAGGAAAAAGGAGTGGGGACGGACATTCCTTTGTCCTCCGGAGACACCGCTATGCGTATTGGAGCCCTGCTTTCCAGGAAGGGCCAGACATTGCCTGCTGATGGGAAGTAGAGAATAAATATTTGTTTTTCTTTGCTTCTACACACGGATTTTGCTTAGCTTCGCTTTGTTATCATAAACTGCTTTTGCTTTACCCACAAGGGTTTGGGGTTTTTTTCCATCTTATTTTCCTTCCCCTTTTTGCTCTCCTGAGGAGGGAGAGGAAAGGGGGTGGTGGTAGAGCAGCCTGGTGGGCTACTGGTGCTCAGCCAAGGTTAAGCCACCACACAAGCATACCTAAAACAGAAAAGATGTCTCTATTTCTGAGAGATCCCTGTTCCCTAGCTTAAGTTTGTCTGGTGCCCACAATATACATGTTAACTCAATTTAGAGCAGTGCAAAAAGCTGTGCCCATACTGTGTGGTAACTACCACAAGTTCCTGTGGCTCAAAGACATTATATTTTAGAGGTTTTATGGTTCAAAATACCTGAATTGATGTGAAGGCTGACCCAGTGGAATGGTAGTTTGATAGCATAAGACCAAGGGGGAGATAAGTTGCATGTCCTCGGACATGGCATGAGGGCTTGTGAGCCTTTAAGGGCTGGGAGTGCACTGGAAAATATAACGTAGGACAGAAAGATTCAAATCTGGGTATGGTCTCAGCTATAGTGCTTATTTGAAATGGTGTCCTCAGCAAATCACCTCCAAATCCACACCTGGCTTTTGTCTTGGAGGAAACTGGTTGCTTTGTTCTATAACAGGGTCCAAACAAGCTAACATCAATACAGTTTGGATGATCAGGAGATAGGGATTTAACAGCAAATCAGGGAAGTGACAGTGTAGACATACCCGTGGATCTTCATTATTAATAGAAAATGGTTGTTTATACTACATATAAACATTAAAAAAAATTAAGAAAAAAAACCAAAAACCACCAACAAATGAAACCATCAAACCCCCACAACTGCCTAAACGAAAAGAAACACATTTAATCTTTTCCAAAACAGCAGGGGCCCTTTTTGCCATTGGCAAATGTCAGTCTTAAGGTAATTTCTTAATAAGACCTGCAGCACAGTCCTTGAGAAGAGTAAGGCTTGGCTGGAAGAAAAAAAATTAAAAGCCTTCAGTAACAGAGTGAGAATAAGCTTAATTTATAACCTTAATGTAAAAATTTTTTTTGTAGAAGAGATGGTAATGATGCCATTATATTGGGCAAGCCCAATGAAGAATATTTTTTATGTAGATACAGGCATTAGAGGGGACAGAATGAAGTCATTTCCCTAGGAAAGAAATCAACAGCCTTAAATGCTTCTTTTACAGAGACCAAAATGCTATTAGACTTCTAAAGTTTGACTTCTCTGTTTTCTTGAATGGATAATTACATTATTTGCTTGTTTTGTCCAGTACATTTGGATTTTTTCTGTGTCATTAAATGATGTCAATGTCATTTTTTTGCTCTTGGCTTCAACCTTGGGTGGCCCCTGGCCCTGGTTCATCTGCTCGCTATGCTGGGGCTGTTGATGGGTCCCATTACCAGCACTTGGCTCTGCCCGCCTGTGCTTGGCTGTGCTCCCTCGGTGAGGCAGTGCCCATGCTGGGGTCACCTCCACTCCCAGCACATCCCCCCTGCAGAGCAGCCCTGCTTTTTCTCTGTTCCCTGCATGCCCAGATCCGGGATGTGGATGGCCACGTAGCAGTATTTCAAAAAGGATCTGGCGATTACATCACCTGAACATGAATCGGCTCTGTGATATTGCTGACATATATCAGGATGTCCATCTCTGCCCGGTCAGTCTTTTCCACTGTTGTATTCACACTCTTGGCTATTCCTGCCCAACAGTATCCTTCATACTTGTTCTGTTGAACTACATTTCTTAAAACAACTTTAAATTATAACTCAGTTGTTCAACCCATTTGCATTCCTCCTCAACCTTGTATCACCTGCACACTTACCAAGTGTACAAGTTATTCCCTGAGCTAAACTGTTAATGAATAATTAAATACTAAACTATTAATTAAAACATTATACTGTGGACAACTATAAGTGGTGTAAGCCTTACAACTTGACAGTAGTTATTTTAATGAGTTATTAAGACATATTTTCTGAGTAAATACTATCGTAACTGGCTGCGCTGCCTCTGTAAACAATACAGATGAGGTCCAAATTTGCTTACATCTTCTAGTGGTTGAGATACTAATAAACCATGGCCTCAAATCTCTCTTAGATAACATATTTTGATAATAGGCCTCTCTGTTTCAGTTGCCTCTCTTTGGTTTCAGAGCACCACCTTCTCATCAGTGACTCAGTGAACCACAGTCATCACAGTGAGCTAGGAAACTTGTACTCTGTGGGCTCCATCACCGCCTACTAACAGTGGTTTGTCCAAGCCATGCTGATCTTTTATTATCTAGCACAAAGCTGAGGATAAGAGAATGAGTAGCGATAGCTACTTTTCTCCATATTGAACTTCATAGACAATCTTATTTTTAGCACAAATAAACTGGATAGATTTGATATTTATGCTAGGTAAAAGGACGGGGATATGTTCCTTTTCTCCCACAGGAAGGATCACTTTTCTTTGCAAAAGATCCAATTATGGCCCAAGTCTATATATCTAGAGACTAATAAATGCGATTATGGCACAAAGAAATAATCTGCACTTAAAACTTGAAAGATGCTTGGTTTTCTTATATTTCAGCAGCCCTGCAATAAGTATTATGCACACTGGCTTCTGGAGTAGGGAAAAAACAACAGCCACAATGATTACTCCTGCCCATACAACAAGTTTTTCAGTCAGGTCAGTGTTAGTGCTTTCCTGTGAGTGCAATCAGTAGCAATCCAGGAAGTCAAAAGACCAGGAAACTCAGACAGAAGAGGATGAGGAGAGTGTGGTCTGCCTGAAGCCTAGATGCTCTAAGGTAAGAAAGATGGTGAGACTGGGAGAAAGAAGAAGAAGAGATGATGCAATGTGATGCTGAAGTCTCACTATGCTGCAGAACTTAAGAGTGATTCACTGAGCGCAGTGTCCTCTGTCAGAGGTAGGAAGTAATAAGGAGAGAACTTTTGGCATTCCTGACCATGAAAAGATCCAAGCCAATTGTTTTACTCTTCTCCTTCAGCTGCTATAGGAAGCAACTACAGACCACTCTAGGAAGGAATAGTTACTACAGGGAGAAGGAATTAAACTTGAATGAAATAAACTTTTATTCCCACGACCATGAAAAAGAAGAATCTGACTGTTGTGTATTTGCCCATCATAGTTATTGCAGACATTACTATACACTTACAGATATAGTAATTAAGGTCTCATAAATTCTACTTTGAAGGTCAAAAGTTTCTAAAGTTATCATTTTTTTGATTGTGACTTACAGCAGCAGAGTTCAGAAGTTCTCCTCAAGTCAGGAGAAGCTGCCAAATGCAATCACACTTCAATAGGTAGAAAGTACACTTTGGAGGAATTCCTGAGTTTGTGTTATCGTAAAACATCCATCAAATTCTAACCACCTCTGCACAAGCAGTAGCTTTACAGGGTTAGGTAAGCCAGTTCCAGTCCTTCTCACCTACACTGTCCAAAATTTACATAATGGATCAGACCTTTCTCTGGCTTTTAGTTTTCATTTCTGGTCTCCTTTCCTCTTTCTCCAGCAGGTCCCATTCCTGATGTTCCTTCATAATTCATTGCAGCTTTTTATTCATTCTCATGAGTATTATATGTGGCCTCCACGACCATGAAAAGTGTGTTTAGGTACATATGCATATAAGCACACACACGTACTTATATACACAAGTAGGTAGCTAGATCAGCTTAGCCTCTCTTTGTACCTCATAGTGACAGTCCTGCTAATAAGCTGTCACTGCAATCCAATATTCCCTGTAGCATGGAATGACTTTTTAACTGTTTAACATCTAAGGCATAACTGCTGTGTTTGCATGTGGACCAGATGACCTGCTGATTTTTTTTTTGTTTGTTTTTGCCATCAAACCTTTCTGTTTTCCACCACCAAAAAACCCCCAGATCAGCCAAAGCCTGAAAAAGTAACACTGTTATTTAACATAGTGGAATAATGGTTTCTTACAAAATGCAATTATTTAGGCTCAAGATTTTTCTAGGGAAAAATAATTTAAAATTTGAATTTAGGTGGCCATTTTTTCAGCTTGATAAGCCCTACCTTCCATTTGGGGCTGCTTGCCACTCAAAACTTTCAAAATTCAGCTTGCATTTCGACAAGAAGAGACAATGCTTAAACATATTCAACAAGGCTTCTTGTTTGTATGCTGATGCAGTTTTTCAAGACACAATATCACAACTAGTGCTTTATAG
This sequence comes from Eurystomus gularis, assembly GCA_013400335.1. Classification (NCBI taxonomy): domain Eukaryota; kingdom Metazoa; phylum Chordata; class Aves; order Coraciiformes; family Coraciidae; genus Eurystomus; species Eurystomus gularis. The sequence continues at coordinate 87,004 of VZZY01023217.1, read as the reverse complement.
AAATCCTCTCATTTTTCAATGAAGCCAGTGATGTGGAAGTCCTTAGATTGGGCTTTTTGTAGTGCTGAGCTGTTGATGCTTCGTGGTAGAGCAAGCCTATTTAAAACTAGCTATCCAGCCTTTAGTCTCAAGCTCTCTGCCTCTGTCCTGCAGAAAACCTGCAAATGCATACACAGTAATGAACAGCTGTAAGAGTCAAACCCAGTTTCATACCTCTTCCATGTCCAAGTATGCCTCCCAAATTAGGATGTGATACAATCCTGCTGTAGGCAAGGGAATCTCAAAAGTATTTAGTCATTTTTTGGGATGTCTAGGTCTGCATAATTTACTGTACTCCCATGTGCTTTTCTTCCAGGACTTTCCTCTGTGATTCTGTGAACTGCAGGAGAACTGAGGACATGAAGAGAGTGTGAAGGAAATGACCATCAATTCCCTTCTCTTACTCCATCACTAATTTGTAAGATGAACCATCATGAAAGTAACACTTGAAATTCAATATATAATACAGATTCCTAACATTTTCTGAGATGAGCCCTGGTTTTAATTAAAATGTGAAGTGTATACACTGAAGGACTTGCTTCTCTGCCAGGAGCAACTGCCTTATGCAGCTTTCCCACCACGGACGTCAAGTGTCAACTGAAAAAAATACTTTGTTTTGTTCTTGCATTGAAACTTCTACAACTTTATTACATTTGCAAACATAATGTAGAGGGCAACATTATGTTTGATATACATAATTAGTTTGCAAAAAAAAAATATAACCAGGGGACACATTTTTAATAGAATCACTTCTTCACACAATAGTTTTAGAGTAATGGATCACACCGACTGATCCTTCTTGCTAAATGCTATGACAAAGTAAATGAGCGTTTGTATAAAAATGCCATAACAGTTAAAGCTTGAATTAGAGAGTCTGTAACCTTTGTTTGTGAGCATAAATTACAGAGAAACCCTGCAGGCAAGAATGTAACATTAAAAAAAAAAAAAAGCATCCAAAGCTAAGAGATACAACCCATCACATATAAATGCATTACATTGCGTGCCTAATGTTAATTACTTAAGATCCTATAGTACAAATTGCCTCCAGCAGTTTCTAAAGTTATCTCACAGGTTAAATGGACACCCACTGGTGGATATTAGTCATTTAAAAGACAAAGGTATAAAAACTGATTTCAAGTACTAAAGCTGTCTTAAAGTCAAATTCTCCTTCATTTTGAAGACATGCATTCTCCTCCTTTTTTTCTGAGTGAAGGGCTAATACTATGGGCAAGCCACTGGATCTGGCAGTATAGAAGGCTTTTTCCAGTTAATAACTTAAAGGAAATTAGGGCTAAAAATTGTTACTTTTTCAGATCCAATAACTTCAGTTGTAACTTCTTACAGCTGTGCATCAGTAAGTTATTATAAGTATCTGAATTTTAGTCATTTATACCCTCTTAAACACTAAAATAGTGGTATGTCATCCTCAGATGTGGAGTTGGCACAAAATGCCGTGAGAAGTTATGTGCAGCGTGAGCCCTTTTTGTCTGTAATCTCAGCTCAAGAAATATTAGTATTGAAAAGTGAGATTCTACAAGCAGTGAGTGCCTCCTGCCTGAATGCATTCTGTTAGCCCTTCCATTTGCTGCCTGGATGAAAAAACAGGTAATTTGGAACTCGCAGGAGGGAAGGAAGGAGGAGGAATTCTGAAATTAAATATGCAAGGAAATCAAGTTTCACTGAAGGCAATGAGAGCTGTAGAGTCCAGAACTTCTGGGAAAAATAATAATAATAAAAAAATATAGACTTGATGAATCCCTTCTTAAGAAAGCAGAATTTCTGACTTACTGTCAGAAGACAGTAGACTTTCTGTCTATTTTCATTATTGTATTAACATTTCAAAATGGTTTGGAGTGAATTACCCTTTTTCCCTCCTTTGGCACTCCAAGCACTTCAGTCTCCACAATCAAAATGAAGAAACTTCCAGATATTTATGACAGGCTTGGCAGAAATCTGGACTTGGCAGAAAGCACACCAAAGAAAGAAGGCACTATCATGCCTTCTGGTAATGAATGGTAATCGTGAAGAGGCAGAGGTACCAAGTGTAATGTGCTTACAGTACCTTAAAACAACCTGATGCAAAGGTCATTGCTGTACTTCTTGCGGTGTTCAGAGACAGTAATATTCCCTAGACTTCCTTATGCTTTGAGCAGCGCTGCTGACCAGTCGCTTAACCACTCATGTCCTACGTGCAGGAGAAAAAATGCCCCCTACTTCCATCTTCCCATTTAATGCAACACTGCAGAAAGTTAGAGTACGGTGTCAGCACACAGCAATTCATACATTCATGAAAAAAGATTATTTTTAGCCCTTAAACAAAATATTTGTCTCTGAGGTCAACAGATCTTAATATTTAGCAGACTGGCAATAACCAACAAACGCATATCCTATCCGATTTTCAACACTAACAAGATAAATGGTGGATGAACTAAGTTTTTGGAAGATGAATTCAAACACAGATGTGATCACAGCAAATAGCAGTTTAGAGCATGAGCATATACTAGGCACTTTGAAGGGCATGTGGGGTCCTGTCTCTCTTCTTTGACTACTGGGACCGGTCTCAAAGCTTAAGGTCCCTAAAATATATGCCCAAAAGTAAATGTTGTAAATTTTTTCTCTTTTTTTTTTTTCCTTTCTCCACCATTGTTTGTAGTCCTCTGTGGCTCTGAAATTAGAAGCACAAGTCCTGTGCTTGGACACTCTCAGGTTGGTATGTGTGCCTGTGCAGGTGTTATATGCACATGTATGTAAGCATAGGTAGATCAATACATGAGTGATTTCTCAGAAAGGAAAGAAACAAAATCAAAGAAGAGCATCAGAGTCTACATGAAAGTAAGTTTTTCCCGAGTTAAACTTGGAAGTTTAGCTCATATTTTACAGCAAAGTTGATATAAGTCATTTTTACCAACTATGCAACTGATACTCTCATTTTGTCTTATTTTAGGAGAATAAAGCAGTCTTTTTCTCCATGTATACACTGACTTATTTTTTTAAACTGACCTCACTTTTATTTTCCTCAGGTAAGTGTTTGCTGGGTTACCACTCCAAGAAGAATAGCTAATGATAGAGAGCATAAATGTCTATGAAAATGTACTATCTAACAAAGCAAAGACATATAATCTCCTAAAGTTGGTTTTCACAATGTAGCAAAAGCCTGGGGTTGCCCAGTTTCATAAAGCAGTGACTGTATAAACAATAACCTGTCGAACAAAAGCCTACTGGATTAAGAAGCTATACAAATTATGGAAACTGTATGAACCATAGCATGTTTCTATCACAGAAATGGAAGCTAAATAACGACAGGGCTGAGAAATACCACTTGATTTAGTTTGGGTGACCTTGTCTTGGCAGGATCCACAAGTTGAGTTAGGATGAAAACAGAAGGCAGTTCACTTCTTAACATCATAAACCAGAGAGATGCAAAACCTACGTGGATTTTCAGACGTGAATGCCAGCACACAAAATCCATCAGCATACAGGATTGCATGTGTGTAGCATACATACATCCATGCCACATTAGACAGCATCAGCAAAAATTAAACTAAGGAAAAGCAAACTCAAGGGTTTGCTGCCACAAGAAATCTCAGCTACATCTAGGTTAATACAACAAGTAAACAGATTTTTAAGGGAGGTATGGGCTAGGAAAGCTTTCATTCCTCAGTCCAACTTTAGGATAAAGCAGAAACAGAGTTCTGCTCCGTTCAAACCCCCAATATTTCAAGTTCTCCGGCAGCACAAGAGAAGCCAATTAACGAAAACCAAAGGATGACGAAAGGAAGCCAGATAAGCCATAAATATCTACATACACAAACACACAGCAAGCAAGAGAAAGAAAAGTTAGCTAGATTTACCGTTTCCATTATCCAAGTGGGTGGTTTGTTTGGGTTTGGCTTTTTTTGGTGGGTTTTTTTTTTGGTTTTTTTTTTTTGGAAACGTCGGGAGCTGTTTTCGCGAGGGCTGGTCCGTACACATCCGCGCCGCGGCAGGCGCCGGCCCCGGAGCGCGGGGAGCGAAGCGCTGCCCTCCGCGGC
>VZZY01023217.1:46661-82767 GCA_013400335.1 Eurystomus gularis | reverse complement strand
TGATGCCCCCCCACCCCAGGGCACCCCCCCGGCTGGCGGCGCTGGGAGCGGCCGGGGTCCCTCGCCGGGGCTGCCCTGCGCTTGTGCCACCTTCTCGGCTCTCCCAGGCGGCCGCGGGCTGGGAGGAGCCGAGCGAGTCCTCGGGGGGGGCCCTGCTGTATCCTACATTGGAGGGGAAGGATGCTGCTGCCTGGTCGTCGTCTTTTCAGGCTCTGCTTTGTCGGGGGAAGAAAGGGGAAGGTCTGCTTCAGGCACCCGGCTTCTGTGGTGTCTGGGGTCCTCAGAAGTGCGTGCTCACGGAGGGGGCTGTTAGCCTCCTCCAAAATTGTTACGAGCCGGCTGCGAGGAAAAGGCGCCGGGCTGCACATAGCGTGGTGCAGAGGTGGACAAGTCTGTGCTCAGTTCTTCTGCAAAGGAAGAAGAGAAGAGTCATATTTTTAGAACAGGAGATGCTGAAGTGAGTGACACCTTGGTGATGTGCTTAGGCATGCCTGGGAGGTAACTGGCCTGCTGTCCCCAGGCTGAGCCCCAGGCTCTTCAGCACCTCCCAGCAGTTGCACACCCATCTTCTCTCCCTCTTCTCGGCACCCAGCACTGGGCTTCAACACGTTTCAGTGTTGCTTCCAGCCCATCATCTGAGCAGGCTGAGAACCTCACAGACTGACTACTTGCAAGCAGTGCTTTGAGTTCCTTTTTACAAGCCACGTGCAATTAACTTCCCTGATGCGTATTTTGCCTTGGTAGTGAGTAATCTTGGGTGCTAATTAGTAAATCATACTAACCTTTTCTTCAGCTCATGATGTTTGTTGTTCGCTTGCACCTCTGTTTATACCAGTTATCTTTTTTTGAGCAAAACAAAATGTGTTTTAGTTAAACCAGGCCCTACTGTTGCAAACTTTCATTCCACAAAAGCTTTAAAAGACTGAAGGTGCTATATAAATTCATTTATGCTTTTAGTTAGAAAACCTTTGTAGACATCAGCTCTGACAATTATCTGCATCATACAGCCACATTGTATTCATCAGTCTAATTAGAGGCAATCTCCCTGGATCATTTGGTGTCTGCCAGGTTCTGAGGTGGCTGCTTAGGACTTATCTTCTGCAGGCTTTTTAAGTTCTAGTTTTATATGAGCTGAGCACAGGTTTTTCTTTTGCAGGTTTTGACACTAGTGAGTACAATCCTTTCTTCCCTCAGCTACCAGTCTCATGTATCTCCTGCTATTGTTTGAATTAATGAATGAAGTTTTAATTATACTGCAAGTGACCTTAGAAATGGCAGAGGTTAAGCGAAACAGTCCATCTCTGTCCACTGCTCCTGATGAGTAAGAGTTGACTGTTTATGACTAACCTGTGTTTGCTCTGTGGTCTGCATCTGGCTTCAGATTGATGCCATTACACTCAGTCTAACAGGAATGTGAATGTGCCTCTCTAGAACTGTCAATTTAGTATATAATATAACTGACAATTTAGTATATAATTTTTCAGCAGTGCCTATAAACCTTTAAAAAGATTTTCTCCTAGGGAAGACTGCTTGAGTGACATTGATGGCGGCATAAACTCTCTAGTAATTCCCAAAAGAGTGTGTGAGGGCACTGGATATCACAGTGTGAGCAAGTATTCTCTCAGATTGTACTTCAGGAGCAAAGCTGTCCCCTACTCAGTGTAGTGGCATCTTGATCAGCTGGTGTGCCTCATAGCAATAGCTCTGGTGGTAGCAAGAAGGGGCTTTTTTGTTTTGATTGTAACAGGTAGCACTTTAAAGCTTATTTTTCTGAGTAAAGTTTTTGTTGTGTTCTTTTACATAGGAACAGTCATACTGGGTCAGGTAGAAAATCTCTCTAAGCCTTCTCTCTGAGGATACCTGGCAGTGGGTACTTAGGAAAAGAGTGTAAGACCTGGGCAAGCACAGGGAGATCCTTGTCCTGGTACACCCTCTCATCTTGCTGAAGATTAGGCAGTACAAGTCTGAAATGCTAGCGGTGCCTCTGTATATAATCACCTTGAGGAATCTTCTTATAGGAGTATCTACAGGCACATTTTGAACATATTTATACTTTTGGTATCCATTCTATCCCCTCAACAAGCTGTTCTACAGCACGCTTGGCCATTAGGCTGGCTTATGGAAAAGTATTTCTTGATTGTTTTAAACTTCTGTTTAGAAAAAGTGTGTGTCAAACTGAAAGTCAAGCAATGTTGTGGAAGTTTTACTTATCTTAAGCGACATTTACAGTAGTTTAGATAAAGCTATTTAATCCCTGCATTGCAGCTCACGGCCTCTCAGCTCTTCCTCCCTAGGGCTGGTGTGGTAGATGATAATGCGCTGGCATGTAGAGCTGGTGTGGGAGAAGAGTGGGGCAAGGAATCCTCCATTTACCACAGCGTTTGGAATTCCGATATCCAGCCATGAAGTCCTGATTGCTTTCCTCTTTCTCTGTCTGCAAACTTGGCCTCAGATAAGTATGGGGTGAAAAAAGGATTTGAGTGGGCTTTTAAGTCATCGTCCTTTGTAAGCCCTCCTCCCTTCTTGACACTACAGACTTTATATGTCTGAAAGCATGTGGCTTTTTCATCACATTTAAACCCCTCTTGTGCCAGAAATCAGGTGGACAATTTGTATTTGCTGTGTGGCATTCCTTTGTTTACAGGCTCTGTTTCTTTCTGAAATGTTTCTTTTCGAGGATGTTAAGAAGCTTTAGTTTTTCGCTGCTGCTTCATCCTTTCCCATTCACGAATGTAAATTTGATGGCTGGGACTTGCTGACAGCTGCCTTTCCTCTCTGCCTGGATCCTAGGCACAGGCCTGGGGGTTGATCAGGTGAGGATACTGGGTTCTTTTCCTCACATACTTCCTCCTTTCCAGGCATGGGTTTGAGAAAATAGAGGCTTTTGTTCTGGAAGAGCATAATAGTGTGCTGGTGAATGCTGTGGTAAAGCTCCCACTTTTGTGCTGCAGATGGCTTAGGATGTTAATGAGTAGCTATTATTCCCTTCTCCTTCCCCAGCCCAGGGTATGCTTGTGCAGACTTACAGAGCCTCATCTTCCCAGTAAACAAAGCAGGACCAGCGAGAGGACTTGAGCATGAAAATATCATTGCCTATGCTATTTAGCTGGTACCACATTCATGGGTGGGATGGTAGCCTGTGCTAACTAGCACTCTGAGATGATGCTCAGGCATAGTTCAGAGGAGGGCACACGCCAACTACTGATCACTCCCTCTCCCTCTAAGAAAATTCCATTGTGGAAACTAGTTATGTGTGGGAGCAAGCTGCTACATGTTGTAACATTGTATTTGCTGCTTCTGTTATTACCTGATACCTTCTTGTTACCTTACCCCCATTCTGTTATCCCACTACCATGTGTCAGTCATAGGATGGGGAGACAAAGAAAGGTTTTAGTGAGTTTTTTACAGTTACAATGGCAATGGGCTCCACTATGTCCTTGGCCACAACCACCTCTGAACACAATGCATTTGCTTTCTAGGGGGTGGAGAAGACACCCTGACCATGCTTGTGCAGCCATAACCAAAGGCACCACGCACAAGACAAAACAGTTGAAACTGATGTAAGAAATTAATGTGGCAGATAGTGCGGGCAAAAGATATTTCCTCCCACTGGGTTTATGAAAGGTGAGTAAAAAAAGGTGCTGTTTAGTCTCTAGGGACATACTGTCTTGGAGAAAAAGCTCCTCCTTGGCAGAGACATTTATCAGGGCAAGAACTCGGCATCACAGAGGATAGACATGCCTTTTTTATTTTTACTGCTCTGCTCTTAGAAGAGCTCTAGTTGACCATCTTCGTCCCTTTTGAAATCCGTCTACTCTTTCACTCTCCTTTCTGAGCCTATCTTGTCTATTGCACATATCCTTACCAGCTAGAATGGTGTGAAGGGAGACTGGCAGTGTGACACGGAGATTGGGAGCAGGCTCAGCTCAAGGGGAAAACCCCCTCAGAGGAGCCTGTTGGGGCTCAGTGGGTGGCTTGGTGGATAGGAGACATGAGAAGGAGCTTGCTGAACCTGCAGTGCCGCTGCCAGTGTTTGGCATCAGAGCTATCTTTAGGAGCTGTTGCTGAGTCCCAGGATGACCTAGGGACTGATGCCTCACAGTTCTTGCCTTTTCTACTTCACTATAAATACCTGCACATTTGGGATAAAATATGATACGCAGATGCCAGGCTAATTTCAGTTAGATGACAGGGGTTATGATGTTATTATTTACATTATAGTGTCTCGAGAGTAGGGAGTTTAGTTTCGTTGACTCTGCCTTGCATTGCCATCACAGTAATGTGCTGTGGTGTGCCCTTAATGAGGGTCAGTGGAGCAGTTCAGCAGGGGCAGTGACAGACCATCTGTGGTTTGCAATACCAGGTGCTCAGCATCTCTCAAAATCAGACTATTTGTTTGCATCCTTTAATTAAAACACTCTCAGTTCTCTTTAAGTCTGTCTATTAAGTGAGAATGAAGATTGCTGCTTAGGAAAACAGCCAAGCATTTTTGCTTAATGAAATGTGCGTATCTCATTGCTGTGTATCTAGACAGGGAAAAATGTGAAAATACTTATCTTCTGTAAATAATACTTATACTCCATGTATTCAAACCTACGCTCACCACAGAGGCCATTGCAGTAAGCTTAGGCATGCCCCGCTGCAACTTTAGCGTGCTATATGGGGCAGGGCATGGTGTGAGACTCTTCTCCAGCGAAAAATGGAGAGGCTGAGACTTCCTCTTGGAAAAAGGAAATGCCACAACCTCTACGGACAGAGGGCGGAAAAGCAGTGGCTAACTCAAGACCAAGAAAGACACTGAGACTTTCAAAAGCATGAGTTTTGTCTCATGATGCACAGGAAAAGAAGCAAGCAATGGGAAGTTACTCAGAACAAAACCATGAAACTCACTGTTACCAGAAAAATTTATTACAGAGCTTCCAGAAAGTGAGAACTGAGTATGATACACCACTAAGAAGAAGGACATAGATGCTTAGATCCTGAATTACAACTAGATTATGTTAGCAAGAAGTTTAATACCTCATTCTTAGATTTAGTAACTTTCATTCCAGTTCTCCACTGAGGTTCTAGGGGCCTTCTTCAAACCAACCATCAATGTGTATATTCATATAGTGAAAAGAACTACAGGAGCCAGTAAGATCCCTATGCTTTCCCCCTTCCTTCAAAAGGGAGGATGTCCTCCATATTTCATCTTTTTCTAAAGTTTAGAGACTATGCAATACATCTAAATTCATCTAAAGTGATAACTGCCTAAGATATTAAGTAGATGTGTCAGACCTTAGTAAGTTTCAAATATATTCTTAATTATTTAAAAAAACATACAGGTCTGAGGGAACCTTTAGAAGAGAGCCACTAGAGAAATCTTGATCGTTTTCACTGCTAAATTACTGGATAACTCCATTTAACAGATTACTTCTTTAGGAAGATTGCTGTCTCTGGGAATGCATGTTTTTCTTTTCTGGAAATTGTATTTTTCACTTGCTTGAGTGCTGCCGTTCTGTCAGCTGCTGTGATCGTGCTTACACACATGCACACAAACACACAGAGGCTGGTATCAGAGCAGTGTGCAACTGGAAAAGGATAAATCTGATTAACAAAAGGCAGAAATGCTAATTATATTGCATAATGGTGTACAGTATGCTGATAGCTACATATAATAGTGCCCATACTCAGCACATCATTGAAATATATCTGATATCTCAAGCTAAAAGGCATGCTGTAGTGTGTAAACCATTAATATAAACAACTTAAAACTCATAGAAGCGTAGAATCATTTAGGTTGGAAAATATTTTTAAGATCATTGAGTCCAACCATTAACCTAGCACTGCCTGCCACTAAACCATATCCCTCAGCTGAGAAATAATAAAAAAAAGACTGTATCTTTGTCCCCAAAGAGAAATGCTTTCCATAAATACTGATCATGAGAGCCACTGATGTCAGCAGCGCTTGTAGAGATGTGCCAATGCTGATAAAAAACTCAGTGGCATGGCTGACTTTGTGACTTCTGAAAATGGCAGAAAAAAAGCCCTAGTGTCTACTTAAATACATGCCAAAGTGCCAGTAACAGAATTCAGCTTCGAAGCGGGAAAGCTAGCATTCGGTTGAAAGTATTTCATTTTACTTTAATACAACCTGAAGCAATTTTAGTTGAAGAAAAGGGTATGGACTAGTCTCTGCTGTGTTCCAATTTATTGTACTTCCTCCTAATTTCTGCAGGCATTGCCTTATCTCTAACTTGTTACTCTTCTGTTTGTTTATTGGGTGGGTTTTTTCCTGCCATGTTGTGTCATTTCTGTATTTCTTTATGTCTGTCCCTTTTTTACATCATCTTTTTTTTTTTTTTCCCTTTCTGTTGTTTCTACTTGCTTCTATTTTTCCTGTCCTTTTTTTTTTGTCAGAATGATTTCTATTAAAGTTGTATTTGGAAACCTTGAACAAAGATGGAGTGTTTACTGTGTAAGGACTGTAAATACTTTTAGAAGGCAACAGTCCCTTCTTCCCATCTAATTAGGTAAAACAGTAGAAGGGCATAAAAGAGAGCAAAAGCACTGGCAGGTGAGGTAACTTTTTGGCTTTCTTACTTCTTGAAGCTCACTCATAGTTACCTAAGCAATGTTGCTACCATTCCCACTTACTTAAAATGAAGAAATTCCCTTCCATATTATCAGTACTGAGAAGCCATGCCTTTGCTCTTTTAAATTCATATGCAGACATTTCAAAATCCTTGGGAATGAGCATATGTAAGAAATGTTAACTGCAAGAGGTAATCTATGTCCCATAACACCTTCTGATGTTACAACAGTCTTTCCCTTTGGTTATCTTAAGAGCTTTTTGTTCAGTCAGACTACTGCCTAGAAAACCCAGAGCTTAATTCTCTGCTAATAAGCTACCAGAATTATTTTGATGACAAGCAACTTTGGTCTCTACCCTAGGGCATTGTATCACTAAGTGGGCTGATTTTCTGATTCACACTTGTTGAAGATTTATTGTAGTTTGTGGTGCTCAGTCATTTTTACTGAGAAGGAGAGTCTTTGTCATCTTCAAGATATTTTTGAAACTAATGAGAACTTGCTGAAATGAATAACTGCCTCCTCCCTGATGTAAAAAAAAAAAAAAGCAGGTCTAACAATCAATATCTTATGAGTAGTTAGATCTCTTTTCTACAGAAAAGGAAAACTCATTACATCCGTCATTAGGGAGGACACAGGAGGTATCTACATAATCTTATACAAAATGAACTTAGGATCCATGCTGGAGAATGAGCAGAAAAAGAGAGCCGAACAGTAGAGGAGCAATAGCTAAAGGAGCTAGCCACCAGCCACGGTGGTTGAATGGTATGCATGCATTTGTCTCTGTGTGTCTTGCTCTAAGTATTTTTTTACACTTTTCATAGACATTTGTGCTGATTTTGACTAAATGAGACCAACATGACTTTTTCCATAGCTAGATCAGTATTTGCCACTGCTTGCTTCCACCAAGTGCTGACTTGAAAAAAATCCTCCTCCCCTTCTCTTATCCTTCTTAATCCAGAAGGGATTGATAAATTTCTAAACAGCCTGGCACTAAATAGCTGTTACTGGTTCCCTGACAAAAATATTTGTGTGTAGTTCTGATTGACTAAAAAGTAAACAGACTGTGTAAGACAGATAACATTTAGTTTAAGTTAAAATTATTAAGTCTCCTCAGACATGTTTGAGTCTTTTTGTTTTCTGCTGCTTTGATTCGTATTTAGGAAATTCCACCGGAAAATGAAAAGCCTTAGGGGCATATTTATTGCAAAGGTTTTGAATCTTCCATTATTAAACAACTTGACTGATTGCATTGTTCTTAAACAGACTGAGCTCAGGTGACGCTATGGAAGAATAGATGAGACAAATATTCTAATGGCTTCTAAATAAATGCATCTTTCTGTGACAGCATTTGCTTTTAAAGATCCCACTCTGTGAAACAGCTTCTTGCATCATTAATGAATGAATTATAGCTGGCTGATTGTTCACCTTCATTCGTGCAAGGCTTTGGTGGATTTGCTTTGTATATAGAGTATAGAATGAATGTGTTTGGGATTTTTAAAGTCTCTGTTTTCTAAAAAGCAGCTTTGTCACAAAGCAACATCTCTGGAAATGTATAACTTTTCTTTTTCTTAGTTTCTTGGCTTGTAAAAATGTAAATAATATTTTAGGATCCCCACCAATCTATGTTTTCATCTGTTCCTGAATAAGCAAACTATTTCAAAGCTCCAATACATTCAAAACTGTAAAATATTCTACTGAAAGAATATGGGAAAAGTTTCTTTTGTGCTATTTTCTAAATAAATCACTAGACTATGCATTTATTTTTCAAGAGATTTAAATGTAATTTTGTAAGTAGTGGTGAGATCGTCATGGGGAAGTACTGATGGTTAACATGTTATCTAAAAAAAAAATAAATCAAACATAGATTTATATTGCTGCATATTGCATGAGATAGCCAAGATCTGGGGCTGGTAAACTTCATGGTTGTTCACTACAGTCAGCCTTCCAGTTATTTAGAATGGAGGGAAACCTTCTAGTGACAGTTACCTTTCTCCAAAGACAAGAAGATTGGGGAAGTTACTGGCAGTAACTCTGAAATATTTTAGCTACGCATCCAAGCATTTCCCAATAGATAACCACATTTCAATTTTTCTGCCTGGCATTACTCACCACTGTGCCTTCCTCTTTTTTGAGAGGTGCTGGGCTCCCTCTGTCACTATGGAGTTTTTAATGTTTTTCTTTCATACATTTCCCAGAAGCATTCACTTTTCTACATATTTTTTCCTCTCCCTCCATTTGTGTTTTCTGTCTCTTCTGTTTTGCAAATCCTTGGATACATCCAAAGGCATTAGAACTTCACCTGCTCCCTCATAGAGGAAGACGCCTTCAGAGGCATGTTATTCCCTGTAATGCTTGTGCTGGTCATGCATTTTGCTTTCTCAGGCTCCATTCCATTCCCCCACTTTTAGTCTTAATATTTAGTAGGGATAACCTTTCAAAACAATTTTCATATAACTAAGGGCAGCTCTTGCTTCCTACTCCTGTTTTGCCTTAGAAAAGCCTAGAATATTTAGCAGGAATAGTAAAACATAATCAGGAGATCTGTCACATCCATAACCATAAGATTTATGTCATATAGGGGCTACCAGTGGCTCATTAGTTCATTCCTGGCATTGTCTGTGTGGAGCTCAGCTACTGCTTTCTTTGAGCTTTAACCACTGTCTGCTTGCTGTTACTTTAGTGAAACTGTCTTTGCAAATCTCATGGTTTAGCCGATAGCTAAGAACCATCCAGCCTCTGTCTCAGTGCCCCCTCAGCGGAATGGTGTAGAGAATCAGCAAAAAAAGTAAAACTCATGGGTTGAGATAAAGACAGTTTAATAGGACAGAAAAGGAAGAAAATAATAACAATGGTAATAATAATAATAACACAAAACATAATAATAAAGGAATTAAAATATATAGAACAACTGATGCACAATGTAAACGCTCACCACTCACCGGTCAATGCCCAGTCCATTCCTGAGCAGTGGACCCTGGCCAACTTTCCCCCCCAGTTTGGTATGGAATATTCCTTTGGCCAGTTTGGGTCTGCTATCCTGGCGATGTCCCCTTCCAGCATCTTGTGCCCCTCCAGCTTTCTCGCTGATAGGGCATGAGAAGCTGAAAAGTCCTTGACTTATTATAAACACTACTTAGCAACAACTAAGAACATCAGTGTGTTATCAATATTATTCTCATACTAAATCCCAAACACAACACTATACCAGCCACTAGGGGAAGAAAATTAACTATACCTCAGCCGAAACCAGGACAGCAAAGAGCAAAGAAAGTCTTAGGTGAAAACCAAGATTCCTCCTAAGTGTATTTTTCTGTCCACCAAAAGACTTGCAGGTTTCTTTCCTGCATTTCCTTATGCATATAGGAACATGGGAGCTTCCTTCACCAATCTGTTGGAAGGTTTTTATGAGTGAAAGCATTTGCAGATAATAATAAAACACATTCAAACCTATAAATGTATTGTTTTGAGTTTATAAATGTAACAGCTGATCTGCTTTTTGGACTAAGTGGAGCTTGAGGCTAGGGAGCCAGCTGGCTTTGTTTGCTATCAGATCCAGCTGTGAAATAACCAGGTGATTTCTATAAAGGGCTAGAAACAAAGTAGGTGGGTTTGGTTTTGTGAAGGACATGAGGGCACTGGGGTGCCTGTAGCTTGCCTCAGTCAGGTGGGTGGCTGAGCTCTCTGCTTCAGCCATGCAGCATTGCCTGAAAAATAAAAGCTTAGTGGCAACTCTAGTCCTTCTCAGCAAGCTGTTAGCTTGCTTTGGTGCTCTGTAACTGAAGGTTTACCTATTGTGTGAGCAGAACTGGCACCTGAAGTGGCAGTGTTCAAGCTGTAGGCAAAGTCTTTGGCCTCTTGGATGCCTTGGGAAAAGGCAAATACAGCTGAGTTCACAGTATATCCCTCCTAAACTAAGGTAAGAAGGTTTATGGCTGATACATTTCCATTTTGCTCAGGTTATGTGTAGATGAAGGTAGCACCTGGTTCCCACCTCTGCAGGGGTTGTCCTCCAGGGTAGGGGCTCCAGCCTCACCCAGGGCTGCTGCAGGGAGCTCTCATGTGAACTGCAGGCACTCTGGGATCTTGGCTCCACATCACTGTTGCTTGACTCTCCAGGCTGTTTTAAGAAGCAAAGTAAAGATGATTTTGGATGTTGTGAATGTTGTACCTAATGGGGAGGAAGTGTCTGATGTGGAGTACCTAGCTGGGTTGCTAAGATCCTGTTGCTAGTGGGTGGTGTGGCCTTTAATGGAAATGTTTGTGGCTGTAGTGTAGGGGGGTAAATCCTACTGTTCTGTGAAGTTTAAGCTTTATCTGAGCATACCTTTGAGAATGTAAAATTATGTTTTTCCGTTAACCTTAAGATAAATGTTCAGAATTAAGCTAGCCAAATTCTTTGATGCTCTTAAAAAACTCATCCTTGTTTTAAGTCTTAATAGGTGCATTTTTATTTGCCTTTGTTAAAAAGTGTGTATATTAGCCCAAATCAAATCCCAGGTGGGGGGGGGGGGGGGGGCAGAAATATGAATAGGTTGAACTTTATTAAGTTGGTTTTTTTTTTTTCAATGAAATAACAAAATACTCTGTCAAGAACTTTGAGGTGAGATAGAAGTTGGGCAAGAGTACTTGGTTCCTTTTCTGTGTAATCATTTGTACTCAATGAAAGTTTACAGAAAGGTTTGGAATACTGCTGAAAATGCAAAACTCGCAGTGCTAGCCTATTTTCACACTTATTTACTAAGCAAGTCTGTCCTTTTATCATAACTCTTTCTAATATAAGGTTAGGAAAACCCAAAAGGTTAATCAGAATGACACCTGAGGCATTATTGAGAGTTTGTGCCTGAGATACTTCCGTACCCTAAAAACGTCTTTTTTGTATCCATCTGGCTCTTCCTGCTCTTTCACTATTTCAAGCTGACTTTCCTTTACACCTACTTGAATACACTAGCCTTTAGGATGTGTTGTTTGTAATATATTGGTGATGATCCAACATATATTCAAATAAAGAACAACATTTGTTTTTACTTAATGAATATTAAGCTGAAATGCTGCAAGTTCTCCAAAAGAGTCTACAAGAACTGTTGTGCACTATTTAATGTAAAATTCAGCTGGTAGAAAACCGTTGGACAACTTCTTCCTATCCAAAGATGTATACCTGTGCACTCTGGACAATAAAAGTTGTTAATTGCTGAGGGTTCATGTAGGGATATGTAAAAATTCTTCAGGATTTGTTCCTTTGACTTTACAAGTTTATATAGCAAATACTTAGTACCTATTTTATAATTTGTTTCGCAGACCATAATAATTTTATTCAAAAATCCTTGTAGTGTGGATGAATATATCATGCCCCTAAGTACAATTAGGAATAAAAATCAGTTGGGACAAAAGCTTGTGATTTGTTTTAAGTAAAGGTCATAAGACGATATCTAGAGATGACTGTAAATATGTTTGAGGAGAAGTTTATTACCATCATCCTACCGTTTAGTAAACACCTTTTCTTTGAAAGGTGGAAAGTGAAGAAGGGTGGTTAATGTTCTGTTTTGACTAGATTTAAGTGAAGCCAGCTGGTTATTATCTTTACAGCAAGAATATAACTATCTGACAATTGCATTTTTTTTTTCTTGACTCATTTGGGAAGAAAACTGTGCTTTGCAGGAATAAAACATTCTAGAATGGTGGCTGAAATGCTAATGTTCAAGAGTAGTTTAATTTCAAAATAGCTACAGAGAAATGGAAGGCTGCATGCAATTAATGTACTTGTAATTCAATATCTGTTTCTGAGAAATTTTTCCCAAAGCTTTCTCTGAAGTCTAGAAAGAGAAATATGACTTTGTCAGTATAAAGTAAGACTGAATATACTAACTGTACCTCTATAAAACTTTGGCAATGACTTGTTTTTATAACCGAATAAAACAGAATGCATTTTTTTCCTATTTGTTCTGCTTGCTTTGTTGCAAATGACTCCCACTTTTCCACCCCTCAAAAGAGTGAAAAACAATTCCTTGTAAATAGTTTTCACTGAATAAATGGTTAGATGTAAGTTGCAACTCTTGCTTTAAGCACTTGTCCATATGCACTGGAATATGCACTGCTAATATCCTTTTTCTAAAAAAAGCTTAATCAATAAACATTAACAGGGGAATTGAAGAATGCAAGCTATTCATTTTATTGTGTATCACTAAATAACATTTTCAAGTTTGATGAACAGCCTACCTTCTAAATTTCCAATTTTGTGTAGCCCAATTTATTTATTTATTTTTCTTCATCAAAGTAGTTCATGTCAACATCAGGATGGCCTTTTTTTTTTTTTGCTACTATACTGATATAACAGATAATAAATTTTATCCAGGCTTAGAGGACGTAGTCAATATTTGCCTTATTTATATGTAGCAGAATTTTCACACTCACTTTTCTTTTGTGAATGTAAAAATCAAAGGATGCTGCTAGACTTTTACTCAAAGCTGCAACACTACAAAAGAACCTCTGGAGACAAAGATTTGCCAAGTTTTTCTAAATATTTAGAAATGGTTTTACACTTTTTGTGTAAAATGTATACATCTGTAAATTCTGATGTAGAGTGTCTGCATCCATATGCCTGTGTGCAGTATTCATTGTACTGTTACAATATGACTTTATACCAACATCTCAC
The DNA here is from genome assembly GCA_013400335.1 of Eurystomus gularis. Taxonomy (NCBI): domain Eukaryota; kingdom Metazoa; phylum Chordata; class Aves; order Coraciiformes; family Coraciidae; genus Eurystomus; species Eurystomus gularis. Next base: position 69,545 of record VZZY01023217.1, on the reverse strand, counting down.
TGTACATAATGGTCAACGCTTCTTTTTGTTTTATGAGCCAATGTGCATTTGCACTAAATCCGGCACTATCATTCCTCCAAGTTCAGGCCAAGGTAGGAGTTAGGAACTGCACAGGGAGTGTTTTGGAGCTGATTTGGTGTCAGAAACTGAAGTGGAAAGTGTCAAGACTATTTCATGGTTGCATAGGGCTTCTCTGGGGGAGGATCTCTAGGATGCTGTGGTGTCTGACCCTGCACAGGTCCTCTCTGCACAACATCATTACCTGTGTTCAAGACCACAGCATGACTTAGTGACTTCTTGAAGTGTTTATTATACTACTCTCTGAAATATTTATCATTCCTGTCAGCAGCCAACTTACTTTTCTCTCTGCAAAATGCACTCTAGTCAGGACCCGTGATCCTGCACAGTTATCAGGGATCTTATTAGCCTTGGTGCCTAGTAAGAGAAGGGACAGCCTACACTGTAAAAAAAGCAGCCCAGCTCTTCAGAGTGGCTGTTCTCATCTTCTAGGAGAATTGCTATAGTAGCTAGAGACCACTCATTGAATATCAGTGAAGATATTCTACCCTGATTTCTCTTGTCCTATGGAAAAGTTGGAAATAATTTGATTTATGGGGAGGTGCCCCACAACCCCCAAGTAGCTGTTCAGGTGGATGAAATTGTGTGTTGTGACCTAGAGTAAATGTGAAATGATCAGCTGAACTTGCCTGATTTGGAGAGAAAAGGATTTTTGCTTCAGAAAGATCTGGAGATGCTGACAGTTCAGGTAGAGATGACAGTTATGGTTTATACAGAGGACCTTTACCCTCATATTCTCCTGGCATTCTTGTCCAGAGTAATAACCAGTAATTACATAGAGCTTTGCCACTTCTGTCCTCTGGGATATGTATAATTTTACTTCCAGTTCAGTAACCCTGTTACATCTGAAGTTACTTACAGATAGCTTTAAGGAAAGGTAAGTAAAGCACTAGGCATAGTGCAAATCTTGTGCAGAAGTTATTATAACTTTGAAGCACTATGGAATTTTTTTGTGCTGCAATTTTTTCTGCTGTAAGCCAAAAAGACAGTTTTGATGTACGGTTGCTCTCTTGTTTACTATTTGAATTGCTTAGTAGTTAATGCTGTATAAACTGGAACAAATATCTGGCTTGAAAAAATATATTATTGAGGAGGTCTAACCAAAATGAAGCAACTTATACCAAATGTGGAACCCATGCCCTCAGATTGGAGACATCGCTTCCTTTTATTCAACTCTTGTCCCTTATATTGCCTACTATCATTAGCTTTCTTCTCACAGACCTGTATGATACTGTACATGCCTTAAAATGGTCTAAGTTGTCTTTAAGAAATGTGCAACTATGGCTTGACCGTAACTTGATAGTAAATAGCAATAACTGGAAGAGATAGGTTTTGTTTCCCCTCTCAATATCTGAAATAATATTTTGGGAATTGATTCTCACCTTCTGATTTTTGGACTTGAAACAGCAGCAAAAACCCCTTTAAACCATGTTGACAGCTGCTACATGTAATATTTCCATTTTCTAACACAGTAGTCTAAATGGAAATTATCGGTTATTTTTCCTCTACCAGTAAGAATAAGACATTAATAAACAAGGAACAGTTTAGTTTTGCAGATAACATAGGTAACACAGCCATAAACCAGAGAAACGGGGAACCATCGTCCCAGATCACAAGTATCCTTTCCATCAGAGTATAAATGAGGCAAGCAAATCATCTTTGAAGATGACAGGTTAAAGAAATTTTCTTCATAAAACAAATACACTGGGTAGAACTCCTGGTTAATTCTTGAGTAACCAGCAGTTTGAGAGATCTGATAGTAATTCTAGCCTCTAAGTAGCTCTCTTAGTGAAGGGGCAAGCTGTATCAGGAATACAGTTTTTTGAAAGACTACAATACCAATACCTGTCTTGGAGTCTGGATAGGAACAGAGGAAATTGGTTTATCAGCCTGATGCTGCATTAGTTAAATATCCAGACCATGAGGAATTCTTCACCTGTTTTTTCCTTCATGTTTTTTTTTTTCTTTTCCATTAGATTAGGAAATATGACTTAGATGGCAATATTCCTTGCACAGTGTTTGTGTTGTATGAGGCAAAAGAGGGAAGTGCATGATTTGGTTGTATAGCACTAGGTAAAAAGTCAGGGTTTGGTGCTGTGATGCAGGAGCAGTTAAACCAGTCATTCTTATGAAGTAGGATTACATTTATTTTAGTGGTTGTGTTGTTCAAGAACTTACAGATAAAGCAAAAGGCAGTTAGCAGGCAGTGTGAAATTTTCCTTTGGATGACAATTGTGCTATTTTCTAGGACAAAAATCTCAGTGAATCTCAAGCTGCAGTCTAGCATGTTGTCTGCTGCCATAGCACAGCCCTGAGGAGAGGGATTAAAGCATGGTTCAGAAAGGCCTGGGCAAGGGCAATGCCTTGGGGAAGAGTGTTGGTAGGAAAGATTCCTTTGCTTTAGTTGTCCTTGCAAAAAAAAAAAAAAAGGCTCTCGGCCATCTTGTAACTTTCATTAGAAAAGGCTTTTTTTTTCTTCTATGTGCTGCCATGTGAGACCTCATAGTATTTGAGCAATAAAATGCTGATTTAATCTTTGCTCCTTCACTATATATAGATGGTTCTTCTAGATATATTGGTAGAAACAGCACATTGCTAAAATGCAGTCGATGTCTACTGAGACCAAAATCCTCACTTATAAATGCATGCCATCCCTTTAACTCATGAACTATCCTGCTTGCTGAAGAAGCACTTCTACTTTGTCCCTGGTTTCTTTGTGAATTACAGTTGGCTGCAATTTGATAGTCACCTGGGGAAAGGGAATACATACTGGGATGTTTTTTCTTGTTTCATGTAATAATCACAAAATATGGCTTGCAGTACAACGTGTATCTGACTGCTTCAGAAGGAGGGAAAACCTCCTTCCTCGGGGGGACAGATGCCATTCAGTATACAGATGTTTGTGATAAAGCAAAGAAATACTGCACTCCAGGGGAATTTGACTTTTTTTTCCTGTTTTAGAATACGGATATTTCTAGCAAAACCAACCCTACCTAGTATATGGGGAGGGAAATGATGGTGAAAATACAAATGCTTCTTGCTTTTGACTTTAAAACGTTTGAGTAAAAAGAGACAAAACAGTAGGGAGGATGGGGTGGGTGATTGGGAAGGGGGGTGTAAAATAGATGCATGCAGAATGGAGAATTGGAGCTTTCAAATGAAAGTATTTGGACTGTAAACCTCAGTAACAGCAGTGCTGTTGTGCAAGTACCACAGAAGTTGGAGTCAAGAAAGCAGATTTCCTGCCATGGTTGGGAACAGTTTGTAGATTTTTGCTATTTTAACTTCATTGTTACTAATTTGGATGTACATCTTAGCTTGCAGTTGATATCTGCAGCATCCGTTTACAACAAATAGTTGTCATTCCTGTTTTTCATCCAGCATAATTTGTCTGTCAGTGAAATAGTCTATGTACTCAGTTTCACTGCACCATAGGTAAGGATATCACAGAGGTATCTTAGCATCAAGTGCTTCTATCTGCCTGTTTTATTATTAAAAAGATACCTTACTTGGGTTAACAATGCAAGAAAAGAACAATTGAAAATGTATGAAAGTGTGAGGATATGGGGATGCTCATAGTAGTTGAAGACAGATTTATCACTTTAATGATATTTTATGGTGTGCTCCTGAATATGCATCAACAGGTTGTAAATAATCCAAAGGGAGGATTTGTATAAGCTCTGAAATGCTTTCAGTGTCCCAACCCAATTTCAAACTGTGACAAATAAGCATAAATACTGCAGACAGCATTTTGCTCATCTCTCTAGCATTCAATCATTTTTAAAACAGACTTAAAAGGAACAATACTGAGAAACCTGGTTTAACTGACCACTGGGGAGAGTGACAAAAAAGGAAATAATTATCTGGAATGCTTTATGGAGAGTACTTTTTTGTTTAAAAAATGACTTGTATTATTCTTAATGTAAGAAAAATATGTCAATTATGGAAATGATAGTTCAGTTTTCTGCCCACTGCAAAAACTTAGTAAGCAGCAGTGACACCTTTATTTTACTGAGGTCTGCTGTCTATGTGAGGATGTTTCAAATTAGTGATGAGAGTGAACTTACAATAAAAATCTATCTGAGAAAGGTGCCATTTAAGACAGGACTTAATTAGGGAAAAGAAACCCAAACAACAAACCCTCTTGTGTCCTGGATAAAATTTCTAGTCATAATCAGGAAGGAAGAACCATCTGCAATGGGAAATAGTTGGTCCCTGTTGTGGTGAGGCTTTGTTAGGGGTCAGATAATCCTGTTGCACATCCTCCTAATGCATATTGGCAAGCTCTGCACAAGCACCAAATGCAGGAACAGTGGTGTGGTTGCGCAGACTCCTTCCTCCTCTGTCCTTCAACTCAGGCCTGCATCTAGTCCTGTTCAGTGTCAGATACATATGTTATAAATGCATCAAATAACATAGGGATTTGACCATGGTTTCTTTGTAGCCTTCAGAAAAGCTCAGACTACTGGTTACCCTGGATACGTATTTGTTTTAATGGACTTTTCTAGAGGGATTTGTCTTAGTATGAAATTTCCTGAGGTGGCACTTCTACAACTCTTTGGACTCAAATTCAGCTGAGGTCTTTACTGGTGGAATAGGAGGAGGGTTCTCTGGTAGTCAGTGCTGTGACTTAAGAAGCCTTGGAAGCTGGAACCTCACAAATATTGCTTTCAGATACATGATCCAAATGAGAATTGTTTATTAAATAAGTTCACGGATAATTTTAGATATATAATGCAAATATAACAGTGCACATACAATGCCGGAATACTTTACATTAGGATGTTGGAAGCTGCAACTCCAGAGTGACACAGTAAATTGATGTTGAGTGTCCTTCTTGCTGATGACTGTATTGAGCAGTCTGATCAGCTTTGTGCTGTTAAGAAGTTTTGAACCTTTAGTTACTATTTTGGGATAATTAATTACTAGGCAATCACTGAAAACTTGAAGCATACTGTTTCTGGAGACACAAGGTTTTTCCTGCCCTTCATAGTGGAGGGAGCACTGCCCACTATGTTGTGCTATGTGAGTGTATATGTGTCTTTGAAAGTGAGTGATGTGATGAATGAATGCCAGCCACCTTCCTCGGTGCTCTGTAAGGAAATTAGGAATGGGGAGAGAGGGATAAGTGCACTGACCAAGGTAATCAATGCATAAGGAGAGAGAGCGAGCTCTCTAAATGGGGATTTAAACAAGTCCTTAAGGTATGCCAGCAGACAGAACACTTTTTTGTAACTTTGGAATGTGCTTGAAAACTATATATATTAAAAAAATCCTAAACATTTTTCCTCATCAAATGGCTATACTCACCATGTCAATTTTGTTGCTGAACCTGATGTTGTAGGAACCAGCTAATTCCTCTGTGTTCTTCATTTGCATGTTTCTGAATACATCTAGAATATTGCCCTGGTTCTGAAGTGTCCATGGTACTTTGAATGAATCGGAGGAGGCTTTCACTTTGTGTTTCTCATGGAGTGGACTCTCAGCACAGGAAAGTTCTTTCCGTGAACTTCCTACGTTCCTTGCAATGTACATGCACACACTTGCATGAGCACACACCTAGCTAGCTGTTCAATGCCTTGGATGACTAGATGTAAAATCTATCATGCAGGGATGTACCTGCTTCTAAACCAGGAATTAAACCATACTGCCTTCATAAAATTGCAGCACAGAGAAGTTTGAGAAAGTGGAATCCATTTCTCAAATCGAGGCATGATCACTAGGCTATGGTCACTGTGGCAGAAAGAGCAGCTGCTGTTCCTCCATGTATCAGCTGTGAAATAGCTACAGAATCATTGATTCTGTAACCAAATAAATGGAGAAGTTTGCAAGAGCATTTGGATTTTCCTCCTTAGAATATCCAAAGGTCACACAACTTCGTTGGGGTTGACTGCTAACAATGTTTCTTACTAGTTTAAGGACAAAGAGTTTTATTGTTTGCAGACAGTGTCCATACTGGAGATGGGAAAAATCCTGACGTGAAATTGTTCATTCTTGCTGAGTTATGAAATGCTGATATTTGTGCCGGATTATTCAAGAAGAACTGGTATGTCACGCCACCATACAGTGCCCATTTCAGCCATTGTGTGCTGCTTTTCTTTTGGGTACAAGAAGGGGTTTAGGAAGACTAAGGTAGATGCTTTTAAGTTTGCCTAAACACCACATTTTCACTGAAATATGAATTTGTAAACTTATGGAAGTACAGGTACATGCACCTGTGTAAAATGGAGGAAGATGAGCCTTAACTGTGCTTTAAGGTGTTGATTAAAAATTAAAACAAGCTCTGGAAGCCAAAGCAGCTCCAGATCTACAAACAGCTCTTTGCTTGCTCTTTTATTTTTCTGAAGAATTGTTTCTTTCTGACCTGAAATCTTGAGCTCTCAGCTTTCTTGAAGTTCAGATGGTGACTTAAGCTGTAGAACAGTATGGATCATATTGATAATATTTATTTCTTGTGTGGATATAAAATCAAACAATTTGTCACTTTTTGTGAGAATGATTGAACAACAATTTTGCAAGCTTTAGTTAATGATAACTTAGATCAGTATTTTGAGACTGTTATTTACAGCAGGAGGCTGCTGTGAAATCACAGGGTAGCCCCAGCTTTGCTTGTTGTAATTCCAATTAAGTTAAAGGATTTACAGCTAGCTGAGAAAGTATATTGCTTTATATCATCCTTTTATAACCTGCTTTCCTGTAAAAATCAAACAGATGTTTCCATATGTATGGGTGTTTAGGTTTGCTCAAAAACTTTGCTGTTCACCCATTTCTTTGCACAATATAGTAGCTTTAATGGGTTTCAGGCTGAATTAGAATGACTGAGGTATTTTTGGTGAAAATGAAAAAAGATGCCTATGGAACATGGTGCATGGATATAGCGCATACTGAAATATCACCTATATAAATAGATGAAAGCAGAACTTTAAAACTATATATTTCTTTTCTTGATACTGCAAGGTTCTAAACATGGGAAATTTAATGCCTCACCTGTTTTGGAGATCATTTACTGTTTAGACTTTGTCATGTTTTAACCCCAGCTGGCAAGTGAACACCACACAGCTGCTTGCTCACTACTAACCACTAGTGGGATGGAGGAAGAGAATTAGAGGGGGAGGACAACACACATGAGTAAAACTTATGGGTTGAGGTAAAGACAGTGATAATAATAAGAGAATATACAAAACAACCAATGCACAGTGCAGTTGCTTACCTCTCATTGGCTGATGCCTAGCCAATCCCTGAGCCAATGTCCCCCTGGCTACCTCCCCCCAGTTTATACACTGGACATGATGTCATATGGTATGGAATATCCCTTTGGATCATTGGGATCAGCTGCCCTGGCTGTGTGTTCTCCCAGCTTCTTAGGAACTCCTAGCCTCCACTGGCAGGGCAATATGAGAAGCTGAGAAGTCCTTGACTTAGTATAAACACTGCTTAGCAACAACTAAAAAAATCAGTGTGTTATCAATGTTATTTTCATACTAAAGACAAAACACAGCACTATAGCAGCTACTAGAAAAAACTCCAAAACTTTCATTGTAGCCAAAACAAGGACAAAGTTCAACTGTAATATAGTAATTTTTTGTTGTATTCTTCTTTCTTATTGATAGGACCTTTTTTAATGTCACCTAATCTGCATGAATAAAAATGTTGTTTTCAGCTATGTATACAAATGCAGTGAACTGCAGTCTTGGCCCTGAGCAAAAAACATGGAGTCACTGTGGAAATCGGGATACCTAATTTGTCTTTACTGTATTTTGTCCTCCTTATTTAGAAATGTTAGTAATCTTCTGGTACTCATTGATGTAGCTTCACTGATCAAGTTAATTTTATGTAACTGTGAAATATTTTGGTCCTCTTCCACTAATGATGAAAACATATTCTACCACTGAAGTCTAATGGAAATTGAAACCACCTATTCTGCCTTTTATTCTTCTCATCTGTTTGTATTATTAAAATAATTATCTGGATTATAAATTTATATGATGGGGTAGGTCTTGTTTCCTCTGGTATTCTTTCACTGCAAGTGACACTTCCATCCAGATCTTATCAAGGGCAGTACAAAGTGATATCTAATACTGTTATCAGCTGTGTTAAGGACCTATTCCCGTGATTCTTGATGCAGTTAGTTCATTGTCAACAAACCTGTTGTTGAATTTTCCATCCATGTGGCTAGAAGGATGAAGTAATGAAAGAGCTTCAGAGGGCTTCCAGTATTTTGTTGATGGCCTTTTCACAAAAGGCAAAGTTAGTAAAGGTAGAATTCAGGTCTGGTGCATACCTTGAACTGGTTGTACTAGTTCAGATTTAAAGCACTTCTACTTAGAAAAAGGTTTTGCCAGAAGAAGAAATGAGTCAGGCACAATAACTAAAGATTTTGGTTTAGCTTTACAGTAAACAACAATTTGTATGAGTATATGTTACTTTGGATGCTGTATAGAACTACTATCAATAACCAATGATTATTTAATAGTTTTTAAACTATCACATGTGTTTATAGCTCTTGAGCAGTGCATAGTCAAGGCCCACTGATTGGCCAGAGAAGTATCAAGTGGGGTGGAAAATAAAGACTTTTTTTTCTAAAATCCATAAGTTAAACACTTTAGTAGGTGTTGCTCCTGACCAAAGTTTGAGTGAATGGTTTCTGTGTGCTTGCATATGTAGAGGTGGTTTTACATGTTAATTTTTATAATCAGTTTCCTGGAGTCCTGGCATTGGTGAAAGACATAAGTCTTATCTCTAACTTTTTTTCATGTAAGGAATTTTCTTGCTTTTTAAAATCTTTCTGGAATAATGAATAAAAACTTCTATAACTTTCATCCAAAGATATGAAATGTTGAATATTCTGTTTAGCTTGCTTTCTCATACCAGTTCCTTTCTCCTCCTTCTCCCTCAAATTCCCTTACTCATTTCAATTTCCCTTTTGATTCTTTCTTCCCTTTCACTCTGATGCTTGGACAAGAACCCACAGCCCTTTTATTAAGACTGGTGAGAGAGGGAGAGAAAGAATTGCAGTTACAGTAATAAAAAGACCATGCAATGTATTATGAATGACAGTATAATTACCAGGAAATGTGATTTGTTACATAGAATTGGCTACTTACCAAGTCCATTGGCATAAGACACCTCTTCTTGAGAAGGGACCAAAAAGCAAAATTGTGACAAGCTAGCAGTGGCTATCCATTTTGACTTGACATTTCCAACAAAGTAGTTTGGTTTCTACCTATGCCAGCTCTGGAACGAATATGAAAAGTTCTTTAAGTGATGATGAAGGAGCATTAGCAATGCTATAAAACAAGAGAAAATTATGCCAGAGTTTTCACCTTGATAAATTTGAACCTTCACAAATGGTTTTTAAAAGCACTTCTGAATCACAGAATGGTAGAGGTTGGAAGGGACCTCTGGAGATCTAGTCCAACCCACCTGCCAAAGCAGGTTCATCTGGGGCAGGCTACACAAGAACATGTCCAGGTGGGTTTTGAAAGTCTTCAGAGAAGGAGACTCCACAACCTCTGAGTAGCCTGCTGCAGTGCTCCATCATCCTCGTGGTACGGAAGTTTTTCCTGATGTCAAGGTGGAACTTCCTGTGTTCCAGTTTGTGCCCATTTCCCCTTGTTCCATCACTGGGCACCACTGAAAAGAGACTGGCCCCATCCTCTTGACACCCACCCTTTAGATATTTATCAACATTGGTAAGATGCCCTCACAGCCTTCTTTTCTCTAGGCTAAACAGCCCCAGGTTGCTCAGCCTTTCCTCATTAAAGAGATGTTCCAGTCCCCTAATCATCTTCACAGCCTCCGTTGGACTCTCTCCAGTAGTTTCCTGTCTCTCTTGAACTGGGGAGCCCAGAACTACTACATTCACACCTTTTCAAATTTTTTTTTGTTTGGCACAAAATGGACTGAGCAAAGTACCCGTACAAAACACTTCTGCCTCACTAAAACATGATATGTTCTTCTACTCTGGTTTACGACTACAACATTCCCATTATAAATTATCTGAATTCTGCAGGAATTTGTCTGAATTTGGGGGAATTTGACCCTTTCTGTATTGAAAGGAAGAATTTTTCTTTCAATGAGATCTTGCCAAGAACCTATGCTTTTTCCGTAATCTCCAAGTTTTAAGTCTCAGCTTTGTATATTGACTACAGCTCTGTGATGGTTAGAAGTCTTTTAAAGCTCAGCCTGCAAGTAGTTGGTGAGCGGTTATTACCTTGCTGTTTCACATCTGTTGATTGAGCTCCAAGAGTCCCTTTCTCTTTTGTGAGCTTTCACAACATTCACTGACTCTGACATGTTTAATGTGCTTTGTGAATTAAGTATGACAAGAAACATCTTGCTCACTGCACAGTGAACAGCCTGTGCTGTGAACTGTGGTGCTTGTCTGCTGCATGTTGCATTAATCTCAGCCACAGATACTCCTAGAAAAAAAAAAACAAAACAAAATAAACCAAACCAAACTTGTTCGGGGGGTGGGGAGGGAATATAACTAAATAGTGAAATGGGATTGAAAAAGTTTTCACAAGACACAAAACAAGGTAAAATGCTATTTTATTTTGGAATAATCAGTTGCTAAGTTTTACATCTGGAAGCCCCTGGCTAGTATCTCCACTGTCTGCAAGGCACCAAGAAATTGAGCAGAGCTTCCCATTGATTCTATATGCAGTGAAGAAACTTCTGGAGCATTGTTATGAGGAATGTATGGCTCAAATATTTGTGGGCTTTTTCAAGCCAATACAAGGTATGCTTTTTCTGTCTCTAGAACAGATGAGAGCCCTAGTGTTCCTGCTCCCACCTGTTTTGGGGCATTTGAAGTGTGTGTGAGAAATCCTGGTTTTGGTGAAGCTAATGTGAATGGACAGATAATAAAATGGTGTTATGTCAAGTTAAAATTGGGTTGATATTTGAACTAAACAGGAGAGGAGCTATCTGGTATGGCGGCAAGCTGCCATTACTGATCTGAACCTAAGGGGTTTTGGATGGAAACCATTTCTCTTCAAATTGTGTTTATCGTATGCTACTTCAGCATCACAGTCTGGTTATGCGTGTTTACTCTCTCCTTGCTGTAAGCAAAACTTTGTCATACTTGAGTATGGGTCTAAAGGATCTAAAGCCTCTCTAATATGAATCCACTGATCTTCTTTTCCACATAACTACATATCCTTTTTCTTGTAGAAAGATTTGCAGATGTCTGTTCAACACTTTCAGTGTAATAAGATAAATGTTGATAAAAAAGCCTTTCCAAGGGGATTAAAAAGACTCAGAGTTGTTTTAGTACATGAATTTCACACTTTTTTTATTTATAGTAGTAAGGTGCAATAACATTCCAAGTGTAGGAAGAATAGTTTTTAACTTCTTGAAATATGTTATTTATGAAGGTTGAATAACAACATAAATTGTAAGATTGAAGATCAGTTTGTACCTCTATGATATACTCTGATTTATAATTAGGTTACTAGAACACTTGAAAGAATTATGGGATAATATGAAGGGAGGATGGAGTTGATGAGTGAAGCAAAAGAAATCTTCTGAGATGGAGAATCAGAACCTTTTCTCCATTTGAATGAGAAGGTTTAAAGTCTTTTCTCTTAAATGAGGTCAGCTGTATCTTTGAAATGAAGTACATGCATTTGCAATAGTTGAATCTGAGTTGTAAAAATAATTTGGACTAGATCTTTTTTTCCTCTACCAATGTTTTTTAGGGTTACTCTTTTCTTTCGGAGAAGGAATTATGTTTTAGTATTTTAGAGAGACATTTTTACGTCTCAGGCATTTAAAAAAATTGATACTGCTGTATGACAAGAATTATACATGCTATTCTGCATTATCAAAAGTCTTGGGAAGATGATATGCAAGCTTTGAAGTTAAAGTGACTGTCAACATTTGAGCTAGTTAGTAATAAAAGAATAAGCAAAATGTTTGCTTCAGTGAACTTCAAGCCAACAGGTTTTCCTGCTTTGGAGGACCTTGGAGAGGTCCTCCAAATTTCCATTTGAAAATTTTTCTAGTTATTAATTAATCTTAATTATCTTATTTAACATTGCACCCTGTATGCAACATTTTGCTTCAAATTTTCACGTTTTTCTATGTTTGTCAACAGCATGTGCCTCAATCTGTACTTTTCAGTCTCAGGTTGTCAAATTCATTAGCTTGATTACACTGGATGTCAACAGACTAATAATGCACATCCTTGTCTATATACAGGTTCTACTGAAGCGAGTAGGGGTTAGGCTATCAATTTCAATGGAAATAATTTCATATTTTACATCACAGAAAATATTTTCCTTGTAGAACTTACACCAATGATTGGAAAAATCTGAGGGTTTAAATGATTGGCAAAGAATACAAAAGCTGATTTTCATCCCAACATCTGCAATCTGGAAAACTGTCTGAAAACTGCATTTGTAGAATTTGTAGAAGTTTGGATTTGAGAGCAATAAAAAGCCTTTCCACTTGTGCATTTTTTGCATGGTTTTCTAGATTCATTTGTAAAACAAAAGAGCAGCATAGTTGTGAAGTTGAAAAAAAAAAAGGCAACTGAGGCTTTTACTTAGATTCAGGTTTTTGTTCATTTAACCTATTTTTAATATTAAATCTTGCCTGAATGATATTTTAGTCAGTACTTGAGTCTGTACACTTGAGTTTATTGATCTACATTATGATCAATACTCAAGATTAACACTGGTATGCATAAATAATTGTAAATGCTTTATTTTGCGAAGTTCAGTGATCTGTTGGAAATATAAAACATACCTGTCTTGCAAGGTACTTTGATATTTTTCATATTTGTTTAAAATATAAAGTTTGCAGCTACAGTGTAGGGCAGAAATACTCTTGCAGTATGATACTGCCTTGTGCTAAGCCTATGACCTTGTCTATGATATAGCACATATCCATCACCTGGGGCATTAAACATGAGGCAGTATAAAAAGATGACTTAACCTAGAGGGAAGAAGACAATTGCTGTCTGATTGATCTCTAGTAACAGTCTCCTCTGATGAAGGAGGAGGGCTGTAGGGTTTCTGAGTGCGTGCTGGTTTACAAATGCTTCTGACAAGGGTGAGAACTACTCTCTCCAGACTCTAGGTGTGAATGGGTGCCCTCCTAAGTGACATGGGATAGCAACCCTGTGCAGAGTTCATGTTGTCCAGTTTTGTACCAAAACCTATATTTCTGCAGAGAAAATGGTGTCAAAAAAGAGCAGATTCTGCTTTATTCCTTGTCATTAGTGCCTGATTGGACAGATGTCTCCATGATGGGGGAACAGGTTTGTTATCCTAATCCTGTCTTTTCCCCTGAGTATGTGGGAGACTTCCACAAAGTGCTCATTTCATCAGTGTGGATCTTCTGAGATGTCCTAGCAAGGATTGCAGTCAGACTGGAAAGAGAAAAAGAAGAAAAGCTCTTAAGCAAATGAATATCATAAAGCTATGTAGTGAAAGGAAAAATAATGAAACAAAGTGTTAGAAGACAGGTCTTGAAAGGTCTTATTTATGTCATAGCAACCTTCTAAGCCTGACTAACTGGTAATGCACTTGACTCTGGGCTCTTGGTCTGTGCAGGTGCCCTTCCTCAATAAATGAGGAAGTCCATACAACTTTACTGCAGTTGCTGAGCAAGATCGTCATGGAGAATGCCCATGATGATTGGCCTTTTATAAGTAAACCTGGAAGAGTGTTGTTTTGCCTTGACCCACTGCTGGTGTCACAGGCTGGGAGAGCACAGCTGTGTCCCAAGGCTTCCAACAGAGCTGTTTCCTCAGTACTTCCAATATGTTGATGGGGGTGCTTGCTAGTTACTTGCTAGTTACTTGCTTGCAGCTGTTACTTTTTCAGTTTCATTTGCACAGCACAGGGAATATAGACTTTCTTGTTACAAAATGAGCTGTTATTAAACATGGAAAACTTCTTTCAAGTATTTCAAGTTGCTGTGACACTTGAAGGATGAGAAGAGGTAGATGTGGTTTATTCACAGCAATAACGCAAAACGTGTCTGTTTTAATTCAAGTGAGCTAGTATCCATATGTGAAAAGCTGTTACATACTTGTCAACTATCAATTTAATAAAAGAGATATGGAACTCTACAGACTTCTATATGCCCCTTGCTCCTATTCCTAATGCAGTGCCCTCTGCATGGACTTATCATGCTTTCAGTGAAGGAGAGAAACAAAACCTGAACATGATACTGGCCAGATACTCTCTGTGATCACAGAAATGTGGTGCTAGCTGTTGCAAGCTGTTGCTCCAATGCAAATGTTGTTAGAGGAGATGGTATCATCTTCCCCTTTGCTTAAGTAACCACAGGAACTGTTTTGCAGAAGAGAAGGTTTTGGGTTTTTTAAGGTTTGGGTTTTTTTAATCACATTCCAATCATCCACCAAGGCTCTTGAAAGCGTGGGCAATTAGAAAGGATTTTAACGATAATTTTCTTACCTTTCACTTACTGTCTAAAACTATCTGGTCATTTAAAGACCTATGCTTGCTGATGAAAGTGGTGATATAAAAGACTTCTGATAGTAACTCAGCTTTAATTGGAGATGTACTTTGGTCCTGCTAGTTTGCTATGCCAAATGATTTGACTTCTAGGAGAAAAAAGTGGAAGAGCTGGTGTGTGAATTTCCTTCTCCCATCCATCCAAAAAACCCCTGGTATTATTATTTCTGGTTATCTGGGACATCTTTGTGTTAAAAGACCAGGCAAAGTGAACTGCAATACAGTGTGAATGTTCTCATAAAACACTGAATAGCACTGGATTTGCTGATGACCTTCTCATGCAGGTCTTTCTCTTCCACAAACGTGTCATGACTGAAGCTGGGATTTAACTGATGCTGTAAATGTACTGTGTGCCAGTCTGACAGTGACTGCAGGAAAAGTGTGGTGGCTCATTCACCTTAAGTTGAAGTTGTGAAAGCTTTTGTGGTGGAGGGGTAGACTACTGCAATTTTGCAGCAGTTTTGCTGGCCTAATTAATACCAGCCCCTAAAGATGCATTACGGGGCAATGAGTGATCTCTTTAATGGGGCAACATCTTTGTCATATGCATTACACCTGTGAGGCATCTATATATGCAGCGTAAGTTTCCTGTAAACTGAAGCCATATCTTTGGTGCAGCTTACTGAGTAGATGACTGGTCATCTTCTAAATGTTCATTTGTGCTGTCCTGAGAGAAGTGAGATGGGAAATGCCTAAGGGAGAAAGACCTGTCTTCCCCCACTGAAGCATGAGGGACCTTCTGGCGAGGTCCTCTCCTACAGAACTGGCTTACGGATTGCCTTGGGACCCTGCCTGGCTTCTGCCTTGACTTGCCTGGTGGATGGTTTATGTGACTTCTGTGTTGATTTAATGGTACTTCGTTTGTGTTCACATCTCTTGAGTTGGAGGCTTATGTGACAAAGCTCGAGCTCCTCTTCTCCTCTGTGGCACAGGGCATACTGGTTACTGGGTGTAAAATATCCAGTTTGTGTGAGGATTTTTATTATCAAATTAGCAGACTTTGAAACATTGCAAAGTACATCTTGCTTTGTAGTGCTAGTTAGAAGATTTATAGGAGAAAAGTGAGCTAACAGTATTTTAGTTGAGCAAGGAGAACATGCTAGTTTTCGTATTTTAACACCCTCCTACCTCATCAACTACGACTGAGAGATTTACTAATCCTGTTAATAAATCTAAGATTAACATTTAAGCTGTACAGCAAGCTTTCCATCTTGCCCCAAAGTCAAAACCAGCCCTTGGCTGCAGGGAATACTTTGCAGGAAGCTGACATGCTCTGGAAAATAACTCACTGATGGGAGGCAGAACCTCAGCATGGCTTATGGAGAATCTATGTTCAGAGAACAAGAGCAGAAATTGAGTTTAT
The DNA here is from genome assembly GCA_013400335.1 of Eurystomus gularis. Taxonomy (NCBI): domain Eukaryota; kingdom Metazoa; phylum Chordata; class Aves; order Coraciiformes; family Coraciidae; genus Eurystomus; species Eurystomus gularis. The sequence goes on along the minus strand of VZZY01023217.1, from coordinate 53,612 downwards.
TGATCCAGATCATGATGACAGAACACAGGCTGATAAGTATGCTGACTTGGAAAGAAAGGCCTAAAATTGCCAACAGGAGCAATCACCGAAGAGCTGTATATACAGTAACAGGAGTTTAGTGGATTATGTGGCTGTTGGAGGTACTATTTATTTTTATTCCCCACATACAGTGAGTTTACATCCCTAGACTGTCTGTATAAATCTTGCCTGCAACCAAATGTGAGCTCATTTGTCACTCTTCTAAGAAATTGAGGATTTTTTTTTTTTAATACTTTGATATAATCAGCTCTTAACTGGACAACCAAGTTCCAAACACTTCTGTTTAAAACCAGCATGCAGTAGTTTGACCAAAATCCAGTGCCTCAGGGGAGTCTTTAAAGACTGGATTGTGGTATGATTGCACTTCCTGGAATGCACAATTTGGGAGTTACATGGGGCTCTGGTAACCTCAAAGCTACAAGGTGGAAGAGAAGGTGGAATTTTCTGAGGACACTGTGCAAGGAGGAGAATGAAAGAATCTGATCTCAACTGTAGTTCTTAGGGCACTGTGGTCAGCCATCTATATGGAAGGAAACACTGTTGGATTGGGCTAGAAATGCTTTTGACTTGCTCTTTTCTAAACTGTTTCCTGTTGGTGGTCTATGCCTGTTTTCCTAGAAAGTTTTTCATTTTAGTTTGCTCCTTGCCAAATTCCAGAATTCTTGACATTATGGAGTTCTTGAGGAAATATAGTCAGATAGCTTTAATAATATAGGAATAACCTCTGAAACACATCAATCTTGATTTATGATAGCTTTATGAACCTCAACTATTGCACTTTTTAAGAAAATGGAAGGCTTTGCTCTTCGAAGGAGAAACATGACTTCCATATTCTAGTCTATCTGCATAAGGAAAAATCTTACCCATGAGTTCATCTTCTGTTTTTAGCATTCATTAGTTTTAGTAACTGTTGTCCTCGTATATGTTGCCGTGGACAGATACTGTATTGTCCCTTCTGTGATCTCTTTTGAGTTGCTTGGTATAGCAATGTACGGCTAGGTCTATGTATAATCTTATGCTATAACTGTAATTATAGGAAGACACAACTAGAAATACAGCTTTTTGATGTTTTACCCCACCTGTGTAACTGGTAACAAGGCTATTATATAATGGTTTCTCCTGAAATGAACTTCTATAGTCATCAGAGGTACTGCAAACTACTTGGAAGGCATGCTTTTAAACTGTGAATTTAAAAAGACTGTAAACATTAATATAGCTGAACTTGAAAATAATGACATATGAATGATGTTGGGATAAGATATTTTAAAAGTCTGAATTCATCATAATAAGCTCTATGGGTTCATTTAATTTTTCATTAGCATAACAGACTAAATATCAATCTTTCCACTATCACTGTTCTGTGGTGCTTTGTCAGACAGTTAAAGACAGTCTTCTTTCGATCCCTATTCAATGGATGTATAAGGGACTAGTGAGTTGCAAGTGGCTTGATTTGTGCTTTTGCAGCACTTCCAGTAACTTGAAATGTTACTATGCCCTGAATTTCCTAAAGACCTACATTTGTGAAATTTAGATACGTTTTGGCTTATTACATAGAGCAGGGCTGTTACAGAAGTACTTAATCCTAGCAACATTCTCTGCATCTTCATTTTACTGTGATATTGAGTCAGGTTTGGGTTTTTTAGCATCTTTGTATCAAAAAATTATTTTGCTCAGAAGGTTGGTCAGATTGCCTTCTCCTGAAGGAAAGGGTAAGACAACTTCCTCTGTCCTCTCCTCTCCCTTCTCTGCCACTCCTAACAGTAATTAAAGTAAAAAAGAAAAAGCTTGGCTGCAATAGCTAACAAACTGTATTAAGGAGAAAGAAATGATACGCAAAGCATGAATCCCTGACTACCACCTTATTAGGAGGAAAACAGCGCAGCTAAGAGAGACTTTTTTTGACTTATTAGCATAAATACATTAAATGTAGGTGAGGAAATGACAGAAAACTGCCTTTTATAAAATTGTGACTGTCTTATTAAAATTATGAATAAATGCTTGTATTTTCTGGAAGTTTTTTTACATTTAAGATCATTTGAGTAGAGTATGAGGTATGTTAGAAGGAAAATAGCAAGGCATTCCTTAGCCAAAATCGTGGTATTTTCTAACCTGTGAGCCTAAGACGCACAGTAAGTGCCTGAGCTCAGCAGCACTCTGCACTTCACTCCAAGGTAGCGTGGGCCCCCATCTCAACTACATGTTGCAAGTGGCTCAAAACTTTTAGAGAGGATCAAGAAAATGCCTGCCAGCAACTGTCAGCTACACTGGAAGTCTTGGGCATGAGAAATTCAGCATGTACTTCAACATCAGGTGCCATGGGAGCAATGTATCATACTTGCTTCATGCCCTTGCTAGCATAGGTCTCTTACTGTCCATTGGACTGAATATCTGGACCAGCACCTGGAGAAACCTTTAGCACTGTACTAGGCCTGGCTGAGCTGGAGCTGATTTTCCCCATAGCACCCTCATGGTGCAGTGTTTTGTGCTGGGAGCTAGAAGGGTGTTGATAACACACCCGTGTTGTGACTGCTGCTGAACAGTGCTTGCACATCACTAAGGCCCTTTCCAACATTCCACACCCCCAGTGGGATGGGGTGTGCAAGGTCTTGGGAGGGGACACAACCAGGACATCTGACCCAAACTGACCAAAGGGATATTCCATACCATATGACATCTGCTCAACTATAAAAGCTAGAGAAAGTAGGAACAGGGGGAGGAGGGGGGTGTTGGGTGGGCATCCATTGTTCTCTGGAGCAACCTCTACATGTATTGGAGCCCTGCTTCCTGGGAAGGGGCCAAACATCGTCTGCTGATGGGAAGTAGAAAATAAATCTTAGTTTTCTTTGCTTATGTGTGCTGCCTTTGCTCTAGCTTTGCTTTGTTTTCATCAAGCTGCCTTTGTTTTGACCCACTTGGGTGTGGTTTTTTTTTATTTGTGGGTTTTTTTTCCATATTATTTTCTTCCCCCTTGCCCTGCTAGGGGGGAGGGTTGGGGGTGGTGAGAGAGTGGCTTGGTGGACACCTGGTGCCTAGCCAAGGTTACAAGGTTAACCCACCACGAGTGCTCATCTTTGTTACACTGAAACTGATGGTGTGCAATATCTGCTGCAACCCCCTCTTTCCCCAACCCCTTTCCTTGGCTTATGAAGCTAAGCAAGAAGAGAAAAAGCTAAATTTTCCCGTGTGAGGGGGACTCTGAAAGAAGAAAGATGTATTTTATTTTTTCCCCTTTTTTCTTGTACCATAAAGCTCTGATCGGAGTGATACTGGTTGGAGAAATAATTTTTCAAGATAAACATGAATGAATTAAATCCTACTTGAAGCATTAGGACTGAGTCATGCAATAAGTATCTAAGTATTTTCAGCAACTGAAGCTTTTAGATGTAGATGACTACTTAAGCTTGCTCTGCTTTTGGACTGAAAATAACAAAATAGTGATATGGCAGTATAATGATAAGACGGGTATAACAAAAAAGGTGGACGTGAAAGGGAGGGTGATCATGAAGCAATGAAAGTTCTAGTTGTTCCTTAAAGTGAAAAGCTGTTACTGTTGAAATGATGCTTCTTCAGCTACCGTAGCACACATGCTGTAATTTTTACTCTAATACAGTGGATGCTGTTACCATGCAGCAAGATATCTGTATCATCATGCAGTTGGGGAGACTAATGATTTGGGCTGAAACAGGACTTGTTTCCAGAAACTAGACCTAGAATCCTTCAATGGTACTTTCAGTATTTCCAACCAGGTGAATAAATACATCCAGAACACACTGTAGTCAATACACTACTTGTGAGTTAAAGCTGTGTGGACTAGATGATCCCCAGAGGTCCTTTCCAAGCCATACCATTCTGTGGTTCTATGATTGTTATCCTCCTTCACAGCTTCTGACCCTTGTTATCTTGGAAGAACCACACATTTCTCTTGGCATAGTGAAGAGTTTAGCACTTTTCTTCATGTTCTGCTCGAGTTTCTGTAATGTCTTCCTTGGTAAAGGTCCTTCCTGCTAATCAGCTTTACTTAAGATGGGTTTCTGTTGGAACTCTTGAACTAACCTACTTAATTAGCATGTTTGTTCTTGCTCTCAGACAGATTGGTGTGTATGTTGGCAGAGTGCAGCAGTAACAGCCCTGCGTTAATTTGGTTTTACTATTTTCAGAATTTCTTTGACCTTTCTTTCCAATGGAATCCAAACCTCCAACAAGAAGACAAGCAATTAACATCTAGTTTTGTTCACATTTAAGTGATGTAACGGTGCATCCCTCCCAAATGCCCTTTTTGTTTTATATAGGATAATCTTCTGCTCTAAACCTTGTTGTTTTCCTTTATCCTAATCATAGTTTTAGATGCCAGCCGTGCATGATAGAACAGTCTCAGCCAGACCACACAAGATATATTTGGAATAGCTTGCCATCAAGGAGAATAATGAGAGTGATTGATAGGGTCATTAGCATGTAAGCTTGCAAGCATTTAAGTCAGACTGGGTGCTTTGGGCACAGAAAGTGGCAGTAGCTTCATTTAAGACATCTGGAATCTTATGTAAGTTCAGTTGCTAAAGAAGCTGGAAAGGCAAGAAGACATCAGTCTGCTTATACACTGGAGAGTGTAAATTCAGAAGATTATTATGTGAAAATGACTGAAGAATAGCAGTCACCAAACATAACTATTTTTGTATAATCAAATAGACTGATACCCTGTGTGTGATTTTTTTTTTTTAAATTTTTTTTATTTTTTTTCTACCAACTTCAAAGAAAACACAGTGCTGGCATCTAAATATCAAATGTGTTTACCTAGGTATTTCCCATGCTGTTCTGGCAAACTCACAAGTAGACATGGGGAATTAACTACAAGGCTGGGATTTCTCAAAATCCTGCAGTCTCATCATTGTGAAGATAAGCAAGTGGCAATGACTTGGGCTTTAAAACACCACTATGTTTTCTGTATTACTTTTTCAGAAAGCTTTATTCCTTGTAGCTGTAGAGCCTAATACAGTGTCAGCTAAAACACCAGAGGAGACCTGTGCTTCTGTAGGCAGATAGTAGCACCTCTGATGTAGAAATCCATTTGAGAAGCGAGTTCCCAGTATTTTACCAGCTAATGCATGCTAGGTGCTTTCAAGCAGATTTAATTTGTTTGCTTACTAGAAGCTTAGTTTTCTCTCTTTTCCCCCTTTCTGCTGGATTTTGTATTTTTAATGTGTGACCAGGGTGCTCAGACAGAAGTTCGTTCAAGAACCTGGACCTATGTGTGCTCGTAAGGATGTTTCTTTCACTTCAGCATTTTTGAGTGCTGCTTATCTCTCTCATTGTTTGTCATGGTATCACTTCTGATGTTTCCTTGTAGCTGTGTAATATTTCAGCTAATTATGTGACTTTATGGTTTGTTTTCCTTTGTACTCTATGAATTGCCTTCCAAACTGAAGCTTTTTAGAGAGTGGCTAGTGTTTCAGACGTCCCTGATGTATTTCCAGTAATGCTTTTGGAAGCCATCTGTCACACGCACAAAAAAATGAATGGGTTTGCAGTGAAACAGATTTATTGTAGAAGTGCAGACCTCAGATTTCTCTTCCTATGGGCAAGTTACTAAGCTACTTGTTGTTGCCTTTGGGAAAAAAAAAAAGGAAATAGCACAGGCAAACACTGAAAACTAATAGGTGGTATGTCTTGCTGTGCCATACTACCAGATATAGTGCAGCAGGCATTTCTGTCTTTTTTTTTTTTTCTGTGCTACTTCATATAATTAAATATTCTGCAGGCCAATTCACTTACAGATTTGTCTGGAGTGCTCATGGATTGAAGGCTAATTTTTTAAGAGCAAGTGTATATGCTGGCTAATGTGTCCAAGGTTCCAGTTTTATCGTTTGGGATTTACACACACACACTTTTTCTCTCTCTCTGTTTTTCAGCTTCTCCTCTAGAATAAGTATAGTTTTAAGGAAAAACAACTAAATCCTGTCTCCTTGCTTTTACCAAGGAACTAAAATTCAGTGAAGCCCCAAGGAGAGATACCACAGCTGTAGAATAGATGCTCTGTGGGTTCATAATCTGGGATTCTTTCTTCCGTAAACATTTGATCTGGCTGCATATCCTGAGATGCCTGCTCACTGATTCTGCTTTAGGGAAAAAGAGGATGTGATCCTTCCTTGATCTGAGAGAAAACATCCTTCAGCACTGGTCACAAACAGTAATTTGAGATACTGTGGATGCAGAAAACTAGGAAGAAGTGTCAGTACAGATGGTTAACTGGATTAAGGGATGGCTGAAAATATGCAAAATTCTGCTTTTCATCTGAGTTGTTGCCATGGGGAAACATTACTTTACAAAAAGTCTTCTCTTGATGTAGCCCAAAGAAATGAAGAATCCACAAACTGTATTCATAGAGTTTATTTCTACTTTTTCTTCCTATATCTTCATCATAAAGGGAAGGGGATGGGGGTGGGGAAGAGAAACATCTTTTTTTGCAGAGATAACTATCTACAACACAGATGAACCCTGGATTGTATTCTCTCTCTGAAATACACTAGTGTTGCTTTTATAAAAAGGCTAGAAAACTATTGGAAAAGAGAATCAGTTATGTATTCGATGGGACTTTCTAGAAGTCTTTGTGCTAATTGTAGCTTGTTGCTGTTTGCAATGGTGTGGGGTGAAATAGTGAATGTGGTGCTGTTCATATATAGCCCTTCTCACAGGGCTGTCTAATGATGTGCTGAATGCGATTGCACTAGGAAGATTGATGGCAATCTTCTTGCAAGGTAACTCTAGCCTTGCATCCTCTGTGCTTCTAATAGCTCAACTAGTGATAATAGCTTAAATAGTGAACGGTGTAAAATCCAGTTGGCGACCGGTCACAAGCGGGGTCCCTCAGGGCTCAGTTTTGGGACCTGTCTTGTTTAATATCTTCATCAATGACCTGGA